>OY294068.1:114187957-114745457 GCA_958510875.1 Endomychus coccineus
TTTGACACTGATTGGGACACTGCTTCCTGAAAATTTCGTGAGAATCGGTGCAGTACTTTCGGAGTTACTGCAATTTCCGTTCTCGTGCATGTATTAAGGGAACAGTTGCAGGTAGTTGTAGCGGCTAATAAGCGCGTTTCTACTCACTAACAGTGAGTGTCGACGTGTTTTTTAGTCCCTTGGTGTTGGTTTACGTGTTTGAATATCAGTGGCGTGGGTGATAGAGAGTGAAAGGGGTTTGTCGGAAGTGCATAGCCGTTTGGCCTTGTGCTATCTTGGCGATCCCTGACTGGAATCGCCGGATTCGTTCGGTAACAGTCCGGGAGGGCTAAAATAAGCCTTAAGCTACGAGCTTTGCCTTTTTGGAAATAGTCAAATTTTCGTACCTAGAGTGCATCAGGAGGAAGGTAAGCACTTCCTTAATTAGTGACAGTTGGCCTACCTACGCAGTTCCGAGTGTCGGTCGACGTAGGGTTTCCGAGCTAGGTGTGCACTTCCGCACCCTACTCGGAAGTGAATACTCGCCGAGTGATTGCGAGTGGGAGGTCTAGGCTTGGCGAGGAAGCTTCCGTCTTCGGAAGACGGGGCAGTGTGAGGAGGTCGCCAGTTAGAGAGGGGGCGAGATTGAATGTGGCAAAAGCTGGTCTTGTGGCGAGTGCTGCCTCCGAACCTGAAGTTGATGTTGCTCTCAGTGTGCCCAAGGATACTTGGGGCAGCATGTGTGGTGGGCCTGAGCAGGGTGGAATTAGAGAGGGAGTGTCTGAGAATGACGACTGCCTGAAACAGATGAAAGAGAACTCGGACAGGCTGAGGAAGTTCATCTTTACCGAGAGCAGTAAAATCTCGAAGTCTGGATGTGACTTCCTTGTTGCCCGGGTGGCAGAATATGAGGACCTGCTCGTGCGTTTGCACTGTAAACGAAAGTAGTTGACAGGAGTATGCCTGTGAGGAAAAGCTACTCTGTGGTAGTGAAAGAGCTGAATGCTGGTGGCAGCATGAACAGTGAGGACATCAAGAAGAGAGTGTTAGATGAAATACGTCCCGTCTTGGATGTGAAAGTGAAGGCTGTGCATGTGAGAAAGAACGGCATAGCGATTGAAACTGTGAACGAAAGCGACTTGGATAAAATCAAGGAATGCGAGAAGTTCACCCAGGTTGGCCTAAAGGTCGAACGGAGCAGGACTATCGGGCCCAAAGTTCTAGTGTTCGACGTCCCTAGCTCTGTGAAGACCGAGAGGCTGATGGAGGAGCTGTTCCTCCGCAACCTGGAGGGCACGATTGAGAGGGAGGAGTTTGTGAGATGCGTGAGAGTGGTTAGTCGGAGAGAGAGCAAGGCGGGTGTGGGGAACCTGATCTTGGAAGTGTCCAAGAACATCCTGGGCGTCCTTTTGAATCAGGGGAGAATGTTTGTGGAGTGGGACTCCTTCAGATTGAAGGAGTACCATTCTCTCACGAGGTGCCTGGGCTGTTATGGTTTCGGCCATATAGCAGCTGAATGTAGAGTGAAAGGGAAGGTTTGTAAGAAGTGTGGTGAGGTCGGGCATTTGGTGAAGGATTGTCTGAAGAACGAGAGCTGCAGGAATTGCAAGGCTAAAGGACTGGACCATAGCCATTCAGTGACGGATGCAAGATGCCCTGAGTTTCAGAGCGCCATTGAATAAGCGAAAGAAGTGAGTATCGGCAGAGTATGAAAGTGGTGCAGCTTGATTGTCAAAGGTCCTACGGAGTCATGAGGGAGCTTGGGATGAGTTTGGGAGGCCTTAGGGCCTGTGTAGCTCTACTTCAAGAGCCATACACAGTGAATGGAAGAATACATGGGCTGCCTGGTGAAATGAGGGTGTTCGTGAACCGCGGGGGTGTCAAGGCGGCGGTCGTGGTTTGCGACCCTGAGTTAGAGGTGATTGCGATGGATGATTGTACATCGGAGCATGGGGTATGTGTGAGGATAGAGACCGGCAGGGTGGCCGTATACCTGGCCTCGGTTTACTGCCAGTATGGTCATGACATTGCTCCTTATTTGGGGTATATGGAGGCCATACTGAGTAGAATGAGAGGCACTTTGGGTGTGATAGGTATGGATGCTAACGCTGTCTCACCCATGTGGTTTAGTAAGAATGTGAGGGAATATGGGGAAACGAGAGCGAGAAGTCGTATGCTTGAAGAGTTTATTCTCGAGAATGATCTGTTTGAGATGAATGAACCAAGTGAAAGCTTCACTTTCAGTGGGCCCATGGGGGAGTCTGACATCGATGTCACCTTGTGTAATCGAGTCGGACTGAGACACGAACATAAATGGGAAGTGAAAGAAGAGGTAGGTATAAGTGACCACAATGTCATCCTAGTGAGCATCGACCTCACTGGGACAGCAGGCATGAATGAGGATGGATGCATGAACCGGATCTCCTGGTCCGTGAAGAATGCTGATTGGGAGGGGTAAATGAACGAAGTCAGGGACGGGGCCGAGAGGTTTGGCCTAGGCCGGTTTGAAAGTCTGAATGTTGGGGAGAAAGAAGATAGGATCCGGAGTTTCATCAATTCAGAAAACTCCGCGATTCTACGCAAGAAAGCTAAACAAACCAGGAGGTCTCTCTCTTGGTGGAGTGTACAGCTAGAACGAATGAAGAAGAGTGTAAGGAGGTTGAGAAAGGCCTTCCAAAGGCGGAGAAAATGTGGTATGTCTGGCAGGGAATATAAGAGTGCTGCAAGGGAGTATAATGAGGCCATTAAAGATGCCAAGAGAGATAATTGGAGAGAGTTTGTGAGAGTGGAAGGAAATCAGAATCCGTGGGGTGATGTCTATAGAATCTGCGGCGGTTAGGC
This sequence comes from Endomychus coccineus, assembly GCA_958510875.1. Taxonomy (NCBI): domain Eukaryota; kingdom Metazoa; phylum Arthropoda; class Insecta; order Coleoptera; family Endomychidae; genus Endomychus; species Endomychus coccineus. Next base: position 114,190,778 of record OY294068.1, read on the forward strand.
TGGTGCCAAGAGTGTGATTGGACAGCTCAAAGTTGGAGAGCATGTCACCCAATCCTGGGGGGAAAGTGTGAATGTGTTGATGGATGAATTTTTCCCTCGGGGTGTCTGTATGTATGAGGGAATAATAGAGAGAGAGAGAGAGAGAGAGTGTTTCGGTGAATCAGAGAGAGATTGAGTATGCAGTGAGTCGTGTGAAAATGGGAAAATCCTGTGGTGTGAATGGGGTGCGCCCAGAGATGGCCGTCCGGGTGTGGCGTGCCATACCCGAGTTCCTCACTTCGCTGTATGATAGTTGTGTGAGAGAGGGCCACTTCCCTAGAGCATGGAAGATCAGCAAGTTGGTGATTCTGCTTAAGGGACCGGAGAAGCCTAGGAGCAATCCTAGGTCTTACAGGCCTATCTGCCTGCTACCGGTCCTGGGAAAGTAGGGATGGCGTCACCTTGGGCGGCCAGACAGAGAGCCTTATCGGATGTAGGCAACCAGTAGCGCATGCGCGGTACAGTTGGGTAGATGGTGTGACCTCTAGGGTGTGGTCGTCTCTGACCTCTAGGGTGTGGTGTCTGACCTTCTGCTAGGGTTTTGTGTTAATCAACCTGTATACAAGATCGTTCAAGGTAGACAGCAAGCAATATGTGAGGTTAGGGATAACTTCAATGTAAAGCAGCATCAAAATATTTTTTCTACACACGGGAATCGAACCCGAGAAATGAAATCCAAAGCCGGCTCCTTAACCACTCAGCTATGGAGGTCTTGAGAATAAGCGATTTTAATGTTGTAGATATAACCGCAGGGTATCCTGTCTGAGTGATAAGTGCGAGTATATTGCAGTCTATATGATGCAGGTAATTTTTACATGACATCAGTCATGCAGGTATGTCACGAAGCGAGGTATGGAATGTGAGACTTCATAGCGCTAGCCCATAGGGGTTTGAAATAGTGTTGTTTGTACATATCGCCAGTCACGTGATTTTTTGAAAGAGGCGGGTATTCATCGGAGGTATCATGGGAGGGCTGCTGCTCCTTGAATGCATAGATGGAATGTTATATAGTATAGAAATGATATCTTCTACATTTCTCAAACGCGATGTTTATAAGGAAATTACTTTCAAAAACGTTTATTCAAGCTGTCTGTACCTTACTTGATTGCTATATTACAAAACGCGAATTCAATCATCTTAAACATATATGGAAATTATTTTTAGTATACAAAATGGAGTCGGGAGACTTCAATGGGGTATGGGATGTGGGGTTGTTTATGTATGACGTTAGTCGTGTGAATTTGAATGAAGCTGGCGCAATCTCCAACGAGACAGGTGTGTATGTGAAGTTATACAGAGTGTGCAGGTATAATGATGTCTATCACGCAGGTCTTCAACGAGGTATCTACCTTGCAGGAGCCTTCAATGAAATGTGGGGTTGTTTGTACATGCCGTTAGTCGCAGGGTTTTGTCTGAGTTATAATGATATCGTACGCGGCGCATTGTCTGCCCCACAAGTCTTCAATAAGAGGTCATAACATCTAACATGCGATAGTTTACAAAAAATGCTGCTTCTCATAATAGCGATATTATGAAGCGTTTGCAGAAATAACTATTAAATCATCTAAGGACTTTTTGCTTGATTAGTACTAGCGAGTACAATATTCGTTATAATATTATAAGTATGTATCATTAGCTTACTTGTGCGATAAGGTTGTGTTAAATCATGTCCAACAGCAATGTATTCAACTTGGAATTATCGTTATGATGCGCGATCCTTCAATGTTAAAGTAGTTTCATAAGTTATCCGAAAGTAATATGAATATATTAAATGTTTTTCCAAAATTAGTTCCGAAGTAAACATAATTCGCTATAATATTCATTCATGTATGTTACATAAATTATCCTATATAATTCAAATAAGGTTGAACAATATTCACTATCATATTTTGCGGTAGAGCTACAGCTCGCTCGAGAGAGATAAGAAAGATACGCCGATCACCTTCAAACGCGATGAGAATACTTTATTTTAAATCACACATATAGTATGTATATATTCGAATCATATTGATTGTAAATCGCATAATATGACCCGAAATCTAGCTGCTGCTGGGTGTAGCCCAATACCTATACAGAATCTAGACGAAGCGGTGTTACGCATCACGATGATTATTCGAACTGTCTGTACAGCTCGATTGCTATATAACAAAATACATTTTTTAATCATCTTAAACATATAGATGTGCTAATATAATTTTTTCAGTATACAAAAATATACTAATAAAACATTTTTCATCGACACACATTTCTTCATAGGATAGTTAGCTTTTTATAAAATTCAATCAATTTCAATGGGAAACATATATGCGAGGGAGTTTTATAGAGATCGAACTCATTTCCCCAACCACCCAAGAGGTAAAACTAGGATGAGGAATAGATGTGGATAATGATAATAATCATATGAATATCTTCATAAGCGCTAATCTATATGACATTCAAACACATGCTTCATAAAAGTCTGAATATTGAGTAGAACTATAGTATCTTCATAAGCGATCATTATCAACATTCAGACACTTGTTTAGCACGTGATTCAACAGCCTGTCATCATCGTTCACGAACTATGATGGGCTGATGAGGAATAAAATACCAATAATAATTATATAAATATATCCATTAGCAATCTGTACATTTTCCTTCACGAGCACAACTTTTACAAACTCCATACGTTCGCGTACAAGATTATAATGATAAACACATTTTTGTTCATGGGTTTACATAATCATATGAACATCTTCATAAGCGCTAATCTATATGACATTCAAACACATGCTTCATAAAAGTCTGAACATTGAGTAGAGCTATAGTATCTTCTTCATAAGCGATCATTATCAACATTCAGACACTTGTTTAGCACGTGATTCAACAGCCTGGCATCATCGTTCACGAACTATGATGGTTCGATGAGGACTCAAACATTGAACAGATGAATCTTTGAGGTAAAATATCTGCTGTAGAAATTACCTTTTATTTGAGAATATCGATATTTCCCATGTAACGGATTATTGCCTAAAGCTATTTTGTATGCAGCATTGTTATCATTTGGGAGCCTACGAGGGCCTGTGTGTTGGTCGGGACTAAATGAATATGTTTGACTATTATTAACTGTAGATTTATTTGAGATTCTTCAAGTTTGAGATTGATAACCCACATGAAGAAAGAAGCTTCAACGAATTGATATCAATGAATATTCGCTATTCTGAATGTGACAACTTTATCGGCTTCAACACTCGAGATAAGAGAGAGAGAGAATATTTACCGCAAACTGTCTTATAACCACTACTACTACATATTATAATAATTGAAAAGATAACATAATAATCTGAATCACTTTTGAGGAACATTATATGTAAACATGTAATAAAACAAAAGTATATTTATATTTAGATTACAATCCTGATGGGTTGATCCAAGGGACTGTACTTTACCAAACGGCTCGTTCATTATTGTGATGTCTTGCGGGAAAGTGAGAGAAATAAAATACCAAAAATAATAATAATAACATTTATTTAGAAAAATACATTTTGATAGTACATCATTTAGAATTAAAATAATAACATTATGATTCATGGTTCTTCACACTAAACTCCGAACTGATCCTGTAATTGGAGAATACTCCATTATACGATCGTTAATGATGATGCAATAAGCCCTGGTGTTTTTGGGGAAATTCAGGAAACTTTCCATCTCTAGTTTGACGTCAACTGTTGATGACTTTATAGCATCGTTTTGTTTTGAACAGTCAATCACAAAAATTGCTCTATTCTTGAATGCTATATAATCTAACATGGGTTCGCTTATTATTTTATGTGAAAATGATTTCTGGAAATCATAGTACATCTGGTATGCTTCCACGTATTGCAGGTCGGTGAAATTCAATTTCATTGCTTCATATGGATAACACTCTGAATTCAAGTATAATTTTACATTTAGCAAGTTTATATTATCGAAATATGCACTGTGCTTAACAGGATTATTTTTTCGATCAGTTTGAAAAGCTAAAATCACATATCTGGGACGTTCCAAATTCATTGAAGTTTTAACAGCCCAAATGTCACGAGTGCTCTCCTTCATCAACGGATTTTCATGCAGATCCCAGCTGCGAAATGGAATCAAAATAGGCTTCTCAGCACTCAAATTCTCCAACATTTGAAATTTAACCTGATCACTTGGAAACACATGTCGCACTTTTAATGCTATCGTCTTCACATTTATTTTAGCCCTCTTCGTACCTGTGCTATTGGTATAGCAATCGTTATCGATTCGAGACCTTATCAAGCGCAGCTTATGTTTTCCACTCAAGACTTTGTTATAGTCAATGAATAGGCCTAGTGGAAAATTCAACGGTATCCATAAATTGATTTTATTATTGTAGACTGAACTCAATGCATCCTTAAATGACCATCCAGAAATAGCTAGAGGTATAGATTCATGTTTGGCATATGTTAGATAAGCTCTGATGGTGCTGACAATACCAGGATCACGTACTTTGTCTATCTCTTTTCCATTCAATTCATAACTAATATATTCGAAGAGAAACGCTCCGAAATTATTCGTTAGTTTACATTCACCATCACCACTAGCTTCTGGCTGGAATTCTGCCTCGATGAATAAAGCAGACGATGCCAAATCTACCAACACATCTTGTTGATTGATTAATATCTCAATTTCATCGCTGTTGCCAAAAGATGTTGTGTGTGGATAGTAGGTATGAGTTTCTTCCCGGATGATGTCTTCAATGAAGTTTGGCTCGTTGAATATTTGAAGTTTTTCCGACATTGTAACCAAGGGACTTCAAAAAATTTATATTTTCCAATGATAGTGATGCAGAAGCAACCTCCTCCTTCTTCAATGACAGTGATGCAGGAGCAACCTTCTCCCTCGAGCTCGTTGTAGATAATGACTGATGACCACTATGGAGATGTCTTTTATTGCTAAAATCCAAACCCATGTTCTCAAGTGATGGCTACTGCAACCTTCTCAGTTGAATTCCTTTCATATAATGAGTGGTGGTGAGTATTGGATTATTATTTATTGTTGTGAGGTATAATCCCTAACGATCTTTTTCAATTCCAATCGTATAATAATTTCTTCTCCACGAAAATTTACCGGTTTCCAATTCTGATCTAAAATATTCAGCGTGATGTTATCGAAGGACGTCTTGCTGATGACCGGTAGATAAATAAGATTCTTCGGCTCTATATCAATGGAGAACCCAGGTGGTACAAGAGGTGAGAACTCATATATCGTATGAGCTATCTTATTGTTATAATATGCTCCTGCGGTTAAGTTACACTCTACGCGTATAGTTTGAACTTTGATTATGTTTATAGGTCGATCAGATACGTGTAGTTCGCGAGATGTCAATTTCTTTTTGCTGAATCCCAACAGTTCGCTTATACTATCTTTAGGAATAAAATTCACTTTAAAATCACTCTTCAGCTCTGTGTGTAGAGTGTTGTTGTTAGATTTTATTGATAATTTCCGGTCACGCTCTTCTTGTTTCACTCCTATCCCACAAACTGTACTTTGTATGAAATCTTCGATGTCTGTCAACTCGTAGGACCCCGTAGGTATAGTAACTACTTTTTCCTCACCCTTCACATCTTCATAATAAAATTTATTAAAACCTTCTTCAATGTTCGGGATGCTATTGTACGTATGCAAACCAACAAGTGCGATAGAATAATATGAATGAGGATCTAGTTCTATTGGTGGGTGAAAATCTACAGATAAGCGGGAGCTCTTACCCGTGATAGTGAACGTCTGAGACATGATTGATGAAAACTTCATCAACAATCTATTTATATACTAATAAATGCTAATCGGCCACAGCTGAAGAGTTAGAGAGGAATTCCAAATATAACTGGCTACAATTACAGGTGTTATATTGCATGAAATATCGTGTTGACTGCAAACTTTATCGAATGAATTGATACCCTGAATCTCCTCAACCGTTCTTCTAGTTTTGCCTCTGGTATTGATTTGAAGTTCAAACGGGAGCTTGTTTATAAGCGTATTGGGAACACCTTCTCCTACGTACGCTTCCATACAGACTGATGAGAATTCAAGATTGCACCGTTATTTAACGAGGGGTGGGAGGAAGACCAAAGATCTCAAAATAATTTTTTATTAATTTTCTCAATACAAAAGACTTAAGTATAATCTTAACAATATATGTTTCAAATATCTCAATCTTGACTCTTGATTCATCGTCCTAGTCGTATTGCATATTCCTACCCCTTCCACCTATATTGAAGTCCTTTTATGTATGTTCGACGCTGGTAAAAGTTCTTTCTTCTGTGCTCATGAAGCTCATGAACAACTTGTTTTCACTCATCTTATCAATGTGAAAATCTAGTGTAGAATTAATTTTTTGGGTATATTCACAGGATTTGGAGATATACGTTTCACAGAGGCCTGCTTTGATGTTATGGATGATGAAGGTCTCTCCTTAGAAGGTTCCACAGATGTCATCCGTCGTTCTAACGCCTCCACTTTACTAGTAATGTCATTTAGACGCATGTTCACACTGTTAAATGTGTTATTGATCTCTTTCAATTCATTTCTGTTTTCCCTCACACTATCACTGATTGTTTTATACTCTGATTTTATATAGATTCCCATTTCATTATATTTATTCTCAATGTCAATCAGATGTTTATCAATGTTGAGAATAACCTTCTCATTCGTTAAGTTATGTTCATCCAGGTCCTTGTTGATATCTTTGATCAAATTATCAACCCTAACATTGAAGGTATCTTTAAGACTGGTTTCCGTTTTCAGATTCAGTTTGTGTGTTAATTTATCAACATATACTTTATTTGCAACATCTCCATCATCATTCGGTGATTTTACGTTGCACAATCTACGATTTTCCATATCATAACTTCCATCGCTCGTTAGGAATAATCCTTGTCCGTGAACTTGTTTGAAATTATTATTAAATACATTTGTATCATATATTCACATGGAAGAGGAGGCTCTGCCAAACTTATCCATTGAAACCATCTTTATAACTGTGATGAATTTGTCTTACACCTGGTTTTTGTTCAATTACCCCTGCCTCTATCAATTCTTCTATTATAGAGATTATCTCATTGTGATGATTATGGTTACCGGCATGCGAGGATGCAACAAGAAGTCTCAGTCTATCCACCATTTCGTTAACGTCATCCCAATAAACATATTCAATAGGTTTCTCGTTATATTCAAGCATATCATTTTTGATATATGCACTTCCAGTGTATGTTTTGGCTCTGGGTCTTTTCATGGAATTAATCAAAGGTTTCAGTACATTTTTGTATTTTACAATGTTTCTTATTCGATCAGCTGGATCGTTATTACGCCTATGGGCACTAGTCATTTCCATCATTTGACTGTAATTTTTCCCATCTTCCACAGTGTAAGTATCAGGTAGAACATCTCTGTAAAATATCAAATTATACAGTCCTGTGGTACCTTTGAACGGAGTACCCTTGATAATTATATTACTCTCACTATCAATTTCTATAGGTTGATTACCCATGAACCATTTGTCTAAAGTTGAATTATATTGCAATCCCATTCTATCATCGTATTTCTTGACATCATCATCCAATAGGAATCCTTCCAAGTAATAACGTGCTAATGTGGGGTATTGTTGCAGAAACTCCTCTGTAGCCTCTGCATTATCTTTCTTATGTTTTCTGAATTCTTCACGAATCTGATCGATAGTAGGTTCGGGTGTAAACACATCCTCCTCAGTATCTTGGGGGTTATATACGAATTCTTCACCTTCAGTTACAATATTTGGGATTGGTATGTTCTCCATTTGTGTTGCTGTAGAAACAATACTTTTAGGTTTAACCAACGAATTTTGTTTGATTATTTCAGCATTTGTCGCAATTTCCTCTAGGGGTTTAGATACATTCCTGAACATATTATCTAGAATCTCATCATTTTCAGCTTTACCCAATTTCACAGCCATATATTTTTTCCTCACAACGTTTGCTAACTCCCAAATTTTTTTCTTCAATTGTTGTTTTTCCTTTAGCATGTTACTCACACCCACGTCCATGCTGAGCGGGTTGTCTATTTCAAATGAAAGTATATATACATGTTAGATGTATATATAACTATCAAAACCTTTGCGATAACGTCCTTTGTTCATATCACAGTCTTTGTTTATCATAAGGAACCCATATTTATCTTTCCAACATACGCTACATATCTCTTTGAATTTTTCGAGTGACATGTCGGTACTCACATGATCGGTGAATATATGTTTCAAATTGAGCTCATCCTGTTTGAAAATAATCAAGCAATTGGCATTGTCGCGCAATCCATGTTTTGGACATTTAGCAAAAGACTGGCAAAGATAGAAACTATCAATTGAGTTGTGTCTCCCTCTTGAAAAATAAGCACGAATTTTCTGCTGTTTCTCAAACATCACGTCATCGAATATTATGATTGAATTAGGCCTCGCTTCTGTGGGGTCTATGACCTCATCACTTTCGGTACAAGGAAAATATCCAAGCCCCTCAGTTTTCTTCAATGTCTCCTTTAGTAACTGGTATTTTGGTTGGTGTAAAGACTTTGAATATATGTACACGTTTTCAAATTTCAGGCCGTTAGCATCTAACAATAGAGATAACATCACATTTGTTTTCCCACAATTACTTGGACCACAGATTATTGTTCGTAGAGTATTAGGCAGCAAAGAGCTGTGACGTTGTGGTTGTTCAACATTCTCATTGCTTGAGCCTAAGTTCATAATACTCAACGAGTCTTTTTGCTTAACAATCTTCATCATGCCTGAAGGCGAATCGAAATCATACTGGAACATATGTTAATAAGCATTTGTTTATATACTAGATGATGATGTTATATTGTGTATGTCTGATCACGCGGTTAGGTACTTCTACGCTTCTGTCAAAATCAGGTATCAAATACATGTTAAATAGGCATGAATGTTGAAGCACGTGTCTGAATGCTGAAACACGTGTCTGAATGTTGAAACACGTGTCTGAATGTTGAAACACGTGTCTGAATGCTGAAACACGTGTCTGAAACACGTGTCTGAATGCTGAAACACGTGTCTGAATGTTGAAACACGTGTCTGAATGTTGAAACACGTGTCTGAAACACGTGTCTGAATGCTGAAACACGTGTCTGAATGCTGAAACACGTGTCTGAAACACGTGTCTGAATGCTGAAACACGTGTCTGAATGCTGAAACACGTGTCTGAAACACGTGTCTGAATACTGAAACACGTGTCTGAATGTTGAAACACGTGTCTGAATGTTGAAACACGTGTCTGAATGTTGAAACACGTGTCTGAAACACGTGTCTGAATGCTGAAACACGTGTCTGAATGCTGAAACACGTGTCTGAATGCTGAAACACGTGTCTGAATGCTGAAACACGTGTCAGAAACACGTGTCTGAATGCTGAAACATGTGTCTGAATGCTGAAACACGTGTCTGAATGTTAAAGCATGTGTTGAATCATGCGATAAAACATGTGCATGAATGTATTACAAACATTATGATTATTCACATTTTATTCCTCATTAGCCCATCATAGTTCGTGAACGATGATGACGTCATCATCGTTCGTAAACTATGGTCGCCGGGGTGAATCAGTTACTGTCATTGGCTTGAAGCAGTGACGTCATCATCGTTCGTGAACGATGGTCGCCGGATTGAATCAGTTACTATCATTGGCTTGAAGCAGTGACGTCATCATCGTTCGTGAACGATGGTCGCCGGATTGAATCAGTTACTGTCATTGGCTTGAAGCAGTGACGTCATCATCGTTCGTAAACTATGATCGCCGGATTGAATCAGTTACTGTCATTGGCTTGAAGCAGTGACGTCATCATCGTTCGTGAACGATGGTCGCCGGATTGAATCAGTTACTGTCATTGGCTTGAAGCAGTGACGTCATCATCGTTCGTAAACTATGATCGCCGGATTGAATCAGTTACTGTCATTGGCTTGAAGCAGTGACGTCATCATCGTTCGTAAACTATGATCGCCGGATCTTCAATTCAATAAAACACCACTTACTCGTCAAATCCTTATGTATTCCGATACACATAAAGCTATAGTCTGATGTTCTCACCCACCCCAATTTGTATGCATCATATTGATTTTCCCTACATCAGCGGTAAATACCGTTACATGGGAAATATCGATATTCTCAAATAAAAGGTAATAAAAGTGGGGTAATTTCTACAGCAGATATTTTACCTCAAAGATTCATCTGTTCAATGTTTGAGTCCTCATCGAACCATCATAGTTCGTGAACGATGATGCCAGGCTGTTGAATCACGTGCTAAACAAGTGTCTGAATGTTGATAATGATCGCTTATGAAGATACTATAGTTCTACTCAATATTCAGACTTTTATGAAGCATATGTTTGAATGTCATATAGATTAGCGCTTATGAAGATATTCATATGATTATTATCATTATCCACATCTATTCCTCATCCTAGTTCTACCTCTTGGGTGGTTGGGGAAATGAGTTCGATCTCTATAAAACTCCCTCGCATATATGTTTCCCATTGAAATTGATTGAATTTTATAAAAAGCTAACTATCCTATGAAGAAATGTGTGTCGATGAAAAATGTTTTATTAGTATATTTTTGTATACTGAAAAAATTATATTAGCACATCTATATGTTTAAGATGATTAAAAAATGTATTTTGTTATATAGCAATCGAGCTGTACAGACAGTTCGAATAATCATCGTGATGCGTAACACCGCTTCGTCTAGATTCTGTATAGGTATTGGGCTACACCCAGCAGCAGCTAGATTTCGGGTCATATTATGCGATTTACAATCAATATGATTCGAATATATACATACTATATGTGTGATTTAAAATAAAGTATTCTCATCGCGTTTGAAGGTGATCGGCGTATCTCTCTTATCTCTCTCGAGCGAGCTGTAGCTCTACCGCAAAATATGATAGTGAATATTGTTCAACCTTATTTGAATCATATAGGATAATTTATGTAACATACATGAATGAATATTATAGCGAATTATGTTTACTTCGGAACTAATTTTGAAAAACATTTAATATATTCATATTACTTTCGGATAACTTATGAAACTACTTTAACATTGAAGGATCGCGCATCATTACGATAATTCCAAGTTGAATACATTGCTGTTGGACATGATTTAATACAACCTTATCGCACAAGTAAGCTGATGATACATACTTATAATATTATAACGAATATTGTACTCGCTAGTACTAATCAAGCAAAAAGTCCTTACATGATTTAATAGTTATTTCTGCAAACGCTTCATAATATCGCTATTATGAGAAGCAGCATTTTCTGTAAACTATCGCATGTTAGATGTTATGACCTCTTATTGAAGACTTGTGGGGCAGACAATGCGCCGCGTACGATATCATTATAACTCAGACAAAACCCTGCGACTAACGGCATGTACAAACAACCCCACATTTCATTGAAGACTCCTGCAAGGTAGATACCTCGTTGAAGACCTGCGTGATAGACATCATTATACCTGCACACTCTGTATAACTTCACATACACACCTGTCTCGTTGGAGATTGCGCCAGCTTCATTCAAATTCACACGACTAACGTCATACATAAACAACCCCACATCCCATACCCCATTGAAGTCTCCCGACTCCATTTTGTATACTAAAAATAATTTCCATATATGTTTAAGATGATTGAAATCGCGTTTTGTAATATAGCAATCAAGTAAGGTACAGACAGCTTGAATAAACGTTTTTGAAAGTAATTTCCTTATAAACATCGCGTTTGAGAAATGTAGAAGATATCATTTCTATACTATATAACATTCCATCTATGCATTCAAGGAGCAGCAGCCCTCCCATGATACCTCCGATGAATACCCGCCTCTTTCAAAAAATCACGTGACTGACGATATGTACAAACAACACTATTTCAAACCCCTATGGGCTAGCGCTATGAAGTCTCACATTCCATACCTCGCTTCGTGACATACCTGCATGACTGATGTCATGTAAAAATTACCTGCATCATATAGACTGCAATATACTAGCACTTATCACTCAGACAGGATACCCTGCGGTTATATCTACAACATTAAAATCGCTTATTCTCAAGACCTCCATAGCTGAGTGGTTAAGGAGCCGGCTTTGGATTTCATTTCTCGGGTTCAATTCCCGTGTGTAGAAAAAAATATTTTGATGCTGCTTTACATTGAAGTTATCCCTAACCTCACATATTGCTTGCTGTCTACCTTGAACGATCTTGTATACAGGTTGATTAACACAAAACCCTAGCAGAAGGTCAGACACCACACCCTAGAGGTCAGAGACGACCACACCCTAGAGGTCACACCATCTACCCAACTGTACCGCGCATGCGCTACTGGTTGCCTATATCTGATAAGGCTCTCTGTCTGGCCGCCCAAGGTGACGCCATACCTACTTGGGAAAAATCTTGGAAAGAATCCTGGTCGAAAGGCTACTAGGGAAACTGAAAGTGAGGGGGAGCAAGAGGCAATTTGGCTTCAAGCCAGGTAGGTCGACTGAGGATGCATGGATGTGTATGAAAGGTATAGTAGAAGGGAGTGATGAGAAGTATGTACTGGGAGTGTTTGTTGACTTCAAAGGTGCGTTTGATAATCTGAGATGGGACAGAATACTTGCGAGACTGGAAGAAGTTGAATGCGAAGAGCTCTCGCTTTGGCAGAGCTACTTCAGTGAACGGGCAGTATGTATGGAGAGTAGGAATGAAACTGTGTGGAAGAATGTTGAAAGGAGTTGTCCTCAAGGTTTGTTTGTGGGCCGGTGTTGTGGAACATGATGATGGACGAACTGCTCGGAACGCTTGAAGAGAACGGATGTGAACCTGCTGCCTTTGCGGACGACCTTGTGTTGCCCGTAGAGGAAAATAGCAGGAGGGAAATTGAGGCCTCGGGCTCCAGATGGTTGGAAGTAGTGAGAGCTTGGGGTGAGAAAGTAGGGGTTGAAATATCCGGGGGGAAGACCGTTAGCATGTTGCTGAAGGGCTTCCTCTCTGGTGGACGACCCCCGAATGTAAGAGTCGCCGGTGCTGGCGTAAGGTATGTGAGTAGTGTGAATTATCTTGGGATACGAATGGCGGAGAGAATGAGTTTCAAGCCACACCTGGCCTACCTTAGGGATAAGGTCGCTGGTGTGATGGGCTGCATAAGGAGGGTGACAAGGAAGGACTGGGGTCTGAACAAGACGGCGGTACGTATCTGGTATAAGGGTCTACTGCTGTCTTGTGTGTGTTACGGGGCGAGAGTGTGGTATGGGGTGCTGAAGTATGAATATGCGAGAAAGATGTTGAATGGGTGCCAGAGAGTAGCGCTGTATGCATGTCTGAGAGTGTGCAGAACGGTCTCCACCGCTGCAATGCAGGTTCTTGGGGGGCACTCCCATGGGACTTGTTAGTATGTGAGAGGGGTATGAAAAGGAGGATTGCGAAGGGTGACTCGCTAGCAACATTGGGCTTTGTCAGTGAAGGTGATCTCGAGGGTATGGAAGAGCATGAGAAGATGACACTCGTGGGGATGAGAATCCTTCACGAGTGGCAGAGCAACTGGGACAATTGCCCCAATAAGAGAGTCACGTATGAATTTGTTAAGGATGTCCATTTCGCCATGGAAAATGACTGGTTTGACCCGAGCCTGTACTTGGGCTTCCTAATTACAGGCCACGGGAGCATGAATGGGTTTCTGCACAGTAGGGGGCTTGCCCCCAGTGCAGAATGCGATTGTCAGACGGGAGTGCATGAAGACTGGCGGCACATGTTGGTAGAATGTGAACTCTACGCTGATATAAGGGAACTGGGTGAATGGGGAATGAGAATGAAAGAGGACGGTACCCTTTCTCTGTCGGAATCTCTCCGACAGGAGGACAGGTACAGAATATTAGGATGATATGCAAAGGAGGTGTTTGAAAGGAGAAAGCGTAGGTATGAATGAAGGTACGGAGATGACGCAGGGGGACCTAAGTTGGAGGAAGCTCCGGATCGTGTGGAAGGGATGGGCTTGCGGCCTGGCGATTTGGCCTCGACCCACAACGGAACAGCTACGCGCGCGGCTGGGGGGGCTGTTCCCTGGTGGGCCGTCGGGTCGGTCGTCTGGGCTCTCGCTCGTAGTCCCCGAGATACGTGACCGGAGGAGATCCCAATGGAAGTCTTTGGAACTGGTGACTCCACGAACCCGAACTAGCTGACCAGTGCTAAGGTGACAAGACCTTAACTGGGAGAGGTGCCAACCTCGAAGATCCTACCAGTGATCTAAACTGGTACCACGGGGGTCAGGTAGCCCACCCGGGTATACCCGGGGCCTGTCCGACGGTGTTGGATTCGTGGTGGCAGTGGTTGAAAGCCAGCATGCTTGGCTAGAGAGGGAGCTTGCTCTCTCTCGACGTGTGAGTTGCGTATCAACTCCTGTATTTGCTTGTTAGCTAGCAGAGGATGGATAGTACCTCGCTCCCATCCAGTGAGGTTAGCGGGACTTGTCTCCTGGAAACAATACTGGTAATTCATGCTTGCATGAATGCGCTGATTGGGCGTATCCCAATCCCACGCCAATGGTGGCCGTGTGGTAGAGCCCTCGGGGCGGGATCTACACGATAAACAAATATAGGACTACTGATCAATACGACGGCTGTATCATCAGTGTGCTCCTTATTGACGGTCTCGATAGATCACCAGAAGGACTAAATGTCGGTGTTGTGTTTAATGCAGCCTCGGTTGTCGATGTCTTGGTTAATCACGCCATGGTACTGGCAATCTTTCCACGCGGAGGGCGTATTAAACCTCCACGGACACTCTTTACGCACCTCCGGCGTAAGTCTTCGGCGAATCCATTATGGTCAATATCATAATTGGCCAGCACTTCTTGGAGTTGCGCCTCCTTCAATAAATAGATCCGGTTGACTTTCAAATCAACTTCGGTAGCTCCTGTCTGGCTTTCCTCGCCATTAGAGCAGAATTGCGCCATTTCGTCAAATTCAGCCAACCGCTCCTCAATAGTAGAAGACGCAGGCTGCGGCGCTTTAGGTATAGCACCTGTACACTTAGAGGATTCCATTATATCCAAACAAATTTCAAAATCAGAATTTTCACCAAAAACAAATTGATTCGATCAGAGGTAGGTGACGGATGAGGGTGTGATAACCAAAACCAATTGACACCTTCCTTCCAATAACGCAGAAGCGATGAAATCACTTGCCCCAATTTAGGCAACGTAACTTCGATTTGGGGAAATAACTACGGAACGGTTGAGCCAATCCACCCAGAAATATTACCAATGGCTTCCCCGGTATCGATTTAGTTGGAAAGGAGCTATGACTTGCTCTATCCGGGTTACGGTTGACTGGGAAAATCGGAGGACAAAATTATACAAAAATCAAAATTTGGGCAAAACACTGAGGTGTAGTTAAAAATTCTACACATTATGGCAAAATGTTTTTTCAGTCAGATTTACGGGTAAGTACTTGATATTTCCTCTTAAACTGGGAGGCGGATCGAAAAACAAATTTTACCAAACAACCTTGGTGAACACGGGAAACAAGTTCCCGTTGAAATTTTCACAAATTTCCCAAATCAGAAAACAAACTCCCGGGATGATTCGAAAACGAGTTTTGTGTTGAAAACATTCGCGTATAGTATCCAGTTGATACGAATTATGTTGGTCCAAGGTAGAAACAATTTCAGCATATCTAACAAACAGGGCATGTTAGGAAACACTGATATAGCGAAAGGTTGTCATTTATAGTAGATTTCTAAAAAAGGAGCGACTGGGCCAATGGGTGTATGCTGTCTCTAGTTAAAATAGTGACCGGATATCCATATTGTCCAGGTTGGAAGGGTGGTTGTACCCTGTAGTGGGAATGAGGTCGTTGTATTGGGCTGTCTCAGTTTCCGATAGAGATGGAAAGGGAACTTAGGGAAATGCATCTTTCTGTTCCGGAGTGGTCCAGTGCAATGATTCCTCATTTTGGGTGTGGATAGTGTGCGAATGTGATGGTAGAGTATTCGCGCACTTCATCAAGATGCCAGGAGGAGCATCGAGTGCTAGGGACATTGAGTATGACGCGGGTTAATGTGTAGACCTTATCTGGTGCTGAAGAAGCAAAGATCGGCTCCGAATGGCCTAAGCGTATCGATATCGAGATGTCCCATACTTCGAACAACGCGAATCCGGGCGACAACCGGCCGTTGTGGGAGATCTCTACCCAGCATCTCAAAACTGGTTGTAGAGCATAAATCTTTGGGGAGGTATTGGGGCTGAATCGTAATATGCGTCCGATGCTGTGGAGAAAGGTCCGCAATACCCGAGGTCAGTAAAGGTCATACTCAAGAGGGCTGTCAACACAAGAGTGTTCAGTAAGGACAAAGAGACCAGATTGGCTAGGTAAGAGTCTGGCATGAGGAAGGTAAACCTGAAATTGCTAGGCTAGGGAGGCCAGAAAAGATTTTTTGTTTGTGGAGAAAGTCCAGGTTAGACTGTTGGGCCAGTTGTGCCATTGGAGAAGGACGGGAAGGAAGTCTAAAGTTTGGAAGGGAGTTTTTGAGTCCAGGATGGACAGGAAGGCCAAGTAGGCCAATTGTGAGTCTGGCATGTAGGATTCGCCAGTAGGGGTAGTCGACCAGGAATTTGGGGTCGATACCCAAATGTGACGTACCAAGCGCAGGTACAGGATTTTGATGGTTTGGTAAGACCCATGAGTGATGTGGGAAGATAGGCCGCCTGCAGAGCAGCAGAACGCGTAGTCGTCTGTGAGGCCAGGAAATTGGTTCGTGAAAATGATCTGGGCGGGTGACAGGACACCGCTCAGGGTATGAATGAGTCGAATAGGTGTGAGTAACGTGGTATAACATCGGTAAAATTGAGGGAGTGGAAGCCGGAGAATCGACAGCGCAGAAAATGCAGGGATGGGACCATCACCCCTCACGCTCTCCGCTTGCCCCAGATGCCGCCCCATCTCTTTCAGCAATGAGCGTGGTCATTGGTGAAAGAGATGCATGTGTGATATATGAACAGCTGAGAGGGATGCATGTCTGATGTATGAACGACTGAAGAGATCGCTTCCTGGAATAAGTGAGGAAACGGGGCGATATCTGAAGAAGCGGCAAGCGTGTTATCTGCCGGCAGGCCGAGTGCGCACTCGCTCTGGTGATCGTCCTGTATGCTAGATAATTGGCGGGGTAGATTATCTTGAGAGGTACTCCATTTGTAAGACTCCTCTACCGAAAAGGTTATATAGCCACCATTACCCTAGGTCGAGTGACGGCATAGCGGAACCAAGAAGTTTATATGCAGTGTCAAGTTATTTCTCTTTTGTTGAGTCTTGGCCTTGGTTCCCTATGGACGAAAGTATAGTCAGTAAATTAGGAACCTCTGACTCTTCAAGTCACCGCGTTCAGTTTCGATTTTTTTTTTTGTTGGGAAGAAGAGCCCTCGAGCTTTATATCAAGTAAATTCAGTGAACAAGAGCTCTGACCCTCGAGTCACGGATGTACAAAGATGCTGGGGTAAGTATGTAAGGACAAGCGGATGGCAGTCCAGAACGAGGGACGTTTCACCCCCAGGAGGCGAGATAGTAGAGGCGCTTATGAGTGAGAACAGTGCCCTCGAGCACTTGGTCCAGAAATGTTTTTGTTTGATTATGTCTGACACCCCCTGTCCTTTTTATGGTAAACTATGCCATCGCTAACGAATATGGTTGGCGCAAAGGGAAGGGGAGGTGATCTGGATAAACATGTTTAAGAGCTAGTCTTTGGAAGAGTTTTTTTAGGGTTGTCATGTCCGAGTACGACATTTTAGAATTTTTCAAGGAAACTCATTCATGCAGAGAGCAGCAGCCGGATTATACCTAATGTTTTTTTTTGTGTAATGATGCATATGTATCTCTAGTGCTAGCTTGTATTACCTGCATGGATTTATTGTTATTTTTTTTCATTTGCGAAATATGTGTTAAAGTAACATGTTAGATATTAAGTAACTTTAGAGTAACCTCGCTTCTATGTTACGAGGAAGAAAGTCGGATTTAATTTGTTTTCATGTAAACCTTCCATAATGAAGGGAACAGTTGTTTTAAATTTTTTTTTGTTATCTGAAAACTTAGTTTCTTTTGCTCGGGAATGTTACGGCCACAACAATGTGCTGGCTTGTAGTAGCTTTCCTTCTACGTACAATAGACGTCATCGCTTAGGGTTACAAACTGGAACAATTTTCTTTTTGGTTGTGCGATATTATGGGTTCATGGAAGTTAACGCCGGAGCCCATCAGCTTGTTACATGTTACGGAACCCCCTTTCCGCAGTAATGAGTTTTTTTTTTTTTTGAATTGATCGACACACATAACGAAGGATCACCACGAACGAGTATTGATCCAGGTAAATTGCGGGTACTAGTTTCACCAAAGATGGTTGAGTGTGGACATCGGTGGTAGTCAAAACTTAGTGAGGGCATTATAATTTCGGCGATGCAAGGCTCAAGATTTCCGTAGGAGGAGTACCAACCTTGGATACTTATGTTATGGTATGGAAAAGGAGAAGACCAGGAGAAGAGGATTCCAAGAGGAATGGAATGCAGGCCAGTTACCACGGAGGATTGGACCCGTGTGTTGAATGGAATGTTGATATGTATTATGGTTTATTTGACCGCCTGCAATGGAATACCCCTGAACCAGCTTCAGTCGACTACCTGCCGCCTGTATGGTCGAAGCCGCCGCGATTATCGATGGAGAACCTCATGCTTCCCCTCGTATGCGAAATGACCGAGAATGCAAGTTACACTCGACTACTGCCGACGTGTCATACACATTTGACCTTTTGGTTGGAAACAACGAGCCCCCGTATCCAGCGATATCCTGAATTCGAACACCTAGTGTAAGTGCGGGTTAGTGATTCGCTCTCTGTTCGATCAGTGGCGTGGGTAGCGGAACTGTTTCGGACTCAATCATAGCGCTCAAGTGATGATTGAGTTTGTTGATTGTATCTATTGTTCTTTCAGAACCGCACTATTTCTTAGAAGAAGAGGGTGATGTAATAATCCGACGAATTATTACTTTTCGTTTTTGAGGCCTTTGAATAATTGTGATTTAATTCAAATTGAAAGTTTTATAAATTATTATATATAGAAATAAACATACGATATGTAAGATATGTCTATAGGCGACTGTAATCTGATGCCCCCTTTCCTGTAGCAATGACTCCATGCTTTACAAACGTAAGCACGGCACGAGGTCAATGGTACTTCTTTTTCCTGAGTCAGGAAAAGTTTACGTGGAGTTGAACAGAGCGATTCTTCCGCCTAGTGAGATTCCTATTGGCTGTTGTTATAACTCATGAGCATGTTTGATCCCGGAAATCTGAATTGAACATATTTTCTAAGCTATGCGAGTGGGGTGGTCCCAGCTTCAATGATTTCATAAGAACTTATCACTTTGAGTAAAAAATACAGTTCTCAACCACCTACTGGTAGTTCTTAACCACCTACTTGTTCGGTAAGTCAGCTTGCTTTATGTCCACAGGGATGATCCATTGTTGCATTAAATCAAATCAATTAATATCATGTTGTCAAGATTTAGACACATCAATTTGTGTTCATTGCAACAAGAGTTATGCATCCGTGTGGCTAAGGCAGCGCTGGACTTGTTCGCGTCTTCCGCCTTCCGCTTGTAATATTTATTATTCCTTCATTTGAAAATTATTTTTTTTTCTTGTGCCAATTCCATATCATACCAAATTCAAACCGACGTAGAAATCGGGTGTTTAAATCTTTTGTGCCTTATAACTACAAGGGGGTTCGAGAGGGAATTGGGATATTAGACCAACAGGGTAAGTGCATTTTGATTGCCAAAGAACAACTGTTATATTGAATTCAACCTCTGAATTGGCCTTATGATATAATGTGGTTATTTAATCTTCAGATCATGCTCTGCCCGCAAATGTTTAATTTGCTAATATATATTTTTCCTGCCATTCAGGCTAAGTAGTGATCAATTGTTATTCCGCTTTTTGGAGATTACTTAGGGGAGAAGATAAAGTATCATGTCGTTAGGTTTTCTCCAGCTTACCAGAAAGGGAGGAATCCTTTAACTTTGAACATTATTCATCAATTATCGGCGTTATCGAGCGCGAAATCGATCACTGCTCGGAGTTGTGCTAATTATTCTTTCAGTTATTTCAACTCTCTAAAGAGAACATGGAAAAGAACTCGCTCGCTGGCGAAGGAGGTTGAAATAGCAACATTGATTATTTCCCAGGTTCACACTTAGGGTCAACCTGAACTTGACATCTTTTAAATTCATGTATCATTCTCATTGCTGAATTTTAGTTTAATCTTATGATCGTTTTGTTGGATTTTGATGTACTAAATTTTGTTAGCTTTCATTCAATACATATGTATTATTTAATTTGATTTACGGGTTCAACTGGTAATTCTTAATCACGTCTCAGCAAATGCGACCCTCAGAATTCACGTTCGAATAGATATAAAGATATAAGTATAGGTAATTGTACGAAGTGGTCCCTTGGAAGGGATCGCGGCCTCATAGTCAAAAACAGTCTCCAGGTGGGCTGAAACATACACCTAGTGGAGGCAGCTTAAAAGAACCTTAAGGGTACACGGATCAACTAAAGATCTTCTATACTCGAGCAGGTTCCAACAAACAAATCTTAATTCATATAACACGTCGATGAGGTATTTACGCTACCTGAAATAATACCCAGCCGACTGTTACAAGCAGTGAGATAGACTTTCAAGCCTATTCACTCATTTGGAAATATTAAATCTAGTGTAATTTCAGTTATTCATTATTATAAAATGCAACGCTCGGCTGACCGTTACATAGTAGAAATTATACGCGATTCATGATAGATGAGGAAGTCTTTAGATTTGGAGTAGTTCCTTCAGGGCTACAGAGTTCTTGTGCAGCACTAGTGAGGGCATTACATAAAATTTTGAATAAACATGAAACATTTCTGGTACATTACATAGACGATATATTAATATATTCAGAGGATGAGGGGGAACAATTGAAACACGTAAACCTAGTTTTGGATGAATTAGATTTGGCAGGTTTGAAAATGAATATGGGGAAATGTGAATTTGAAAAAAAAATTTAACTTTCTTGAGATATAAATTAGCGAAAAAGTGTAAAGGAATGGAGGAAAGTAGAATTGAAATAATCAGGGATTACAGAAGGCCAGCAAATTTAGGAAATCATAGAGGTTTCCTAATTTTTGTAAATTACTTTGAAGAAGTAGTACTCATTCGAGCCCAATAGAGATCAAATTAGTAGAATTATTCAGGACAGGAGTATACTGGTAATGGACAAACGGAATACTGGAGGCATTCGAAACGACAGCATCTATTCAAATATATAAGAACTGAGATGCTGCCATTGAAGTAGTACTGTTAGTACCGACCATGATAATATTCTAACCAACAATACTTCGAAACAACTGAACTTTAGATGAATGTGCGTGAATAGCTGATCTATAGCGAAGCATCAAATCGCATTGGGTTAATCAATGATCTACCATCCTTTCAGAAGTTTATATTTACAAAAATATGAGAATCTGACGGGACCAGAGTGGTGAACACCCTGAACTGGAAATCCAGAAATGTGGGTTTGAATCCCTCCTCTGATTCATTGTTCTACGTTTATTCATCTTTATAATCCTATGTTACATTACCTAAGTTATCTTCATAATTCATCCAAATATGACATTGGGAAGCAACATATGTTGACCTATGGAGGAACTGTTAGCCAGTATAATAGAAATGTTAGCCAAACGGAAATATTTGAAGCAAGACACGTTGACCAAAAAAAGTGGTAGAGGTACAATGTTGCCAGATTGTGTCTCATATTCGAATGTTAACCAAAAAGCAGGAAATGTTAGCCAAAATCTAAAAAATACAATCATCCAATTGAATAATAGCCATAATATGCAAGTAGAATACTATACTTCGTCCACGACCCATAAATAATACTTTGTAAACTAATCACAATTTTTATTCCTATACGTGAGTAACATGGAATTCGTATTATAACTAATTGGAAACAAATTCAACTATTTATCAATAATAATAGTAATATTCATATCGACACAATGTTCAAAATTGATTGAAGGCACTAAGTCTGAACTTATGTTGATGTTTTTGTTATTCATGAACGAGCTTGTCGATATGATTTCATTTTGCTTGTATGAATTATGTAACGTGTTGGAGATTTTCTCGGTTGTTTCCATTTTTATTTCTCATGGAATCAGCAATGTAGCCTTCTGTTACCGTCGTGGATTTTCATCCACCATGCCTTTTCAAAGTTGTTATATATCCCCGCCCGCATCAACAAGTATAGTCGCAGATGATCTTAGGACACTGTGACCAGAGTATTTTTCTGGATCGGGTAATTGCAAATATGTCGCTATTTGTTTCCCCATTTGTGTAAACTTGTTAATACCTACTATTTGCGAAGTACATTTGCCATTTCGATAGTTCAAAAAAACTACATCAGACATAACATGAGGTGGACGAAGGCTGATACACTTTTTGTAAATTTGGTAAAATTCATCGGTGATTGTAAATTTGCGAGTATTTTTGTTTTGGTATTTGGCCCTCCCACTGAGAAAGCTGATGCAAGATCTTGTAAATCACTATGTTTCATTTTATACATTTCGTTTGCCCGACAGGCACTCATTACTCCCATTATTATCGCCAGCTTGAACAAATATTTATTGTCAAAATACAAATATATGAAAAATTGTTTTTCTTACCCTTACTTAGCAATCATTACAGTCATCCAGGATTGTCAGGCTTTTCCCACTCGGTAAACAATGTACTGTTGGGGTAGCGGATGACAAATTTCTTATAAGAAAATTGTAATTACAGACACTCAACGAACTTTACTTATCCCGATTATTCGGATTCCACACAAAATTACTACTATTCCACAAAATTCCTTCCTTTTACACCTACAACCTCTACGGTGAATACAAAATGTCATTCCATGAATTCCCCCGGAATTACATTTTGAAGAAAAACTGTGGCCCCATTTTTTGGCGCTTACTTCTACTAAAAAATTTTTGAATTGACTGTTTTGTAATTTCAACATAAAAATTACTTTTTCTCATGAATGTAGAAAATAAGCTATACAACAAAATTAAGTTTCTTCCATATATATTCATTCTAAATATAAGATGAGAAATTCTCGAATTGAAATTAACTTGCTTTGATTCAAACAAATATCCCTTTCCTGATGCGTTTACTAGAAACTGTTCAATTTGTTCGGATGTCCAAATTTTGTTTTCGGCTAGACTACAATTTCAAATGAATTTAATTATGAGTAAATTCTCATGAATTAGGTCACATAACACTATAATCATAAAATGTTTAGAAAATTAATATTTATTAATACATGAATCCTGAATAATTAGCACTTTTTTTTGCGTCTTTTGTCGCAATGATTTCATTCAAAAAGCGTTCACGTCGCGTATAAGAATAAGAATAAGAATAATTTATTGATCCATTTGCTATTTACAGAGAATAGATAGGACAAGTCAATACAAGGCATTTAATTTGAATACTATTCAATAAAATTCATGTCTAACATGTAGGAAGCCACTTTGTCTATATAAGAGGAACACTTCACTAAAACATGACAGTACACATTAAAAATTTAAAATTAAAATATTTACATTTACATATATTTACACAATACATAAATTACATATTAAAACTAACACAACTAATTAAAATTGTCATTCATTCCATAATGTGGTTTTCAATAAAATATAGCATGTTATGTTGTAAATCTCTAAAAATGTTTAAAATCATAATGCAAAAATTCAAGGTGAGAATAAAAACATTTATTCAAAAGAAATCTTTTTATTTTTATTTTAAAAATGCTAAAAGTTATTTTTTCATCTTTTATGTAATCTGGCAGTTTATTGTAAAATTTCAGAGACAAATAGACATGTGAATTTAATGTTTTGGACAATCTGTATCTAGGTAATATCAGCTGACTACCACACCTTGTATCATAGGAATGGACATCTTTCCTTTTATCATCATTGCCACGCCGTCTCACATACAATAAACACTGAAATATAAAACAGCATGGCAATGTCATTATGCCAATTTTTGCAAACAATGGTCTACAGTGCTCCCTTTGTCCAACTTGCAACAATACTCTTACCGCCTTTTTTTGTAATAAAAATAATTGTTCAGCGTGACAAGAACCTCCCCATAGTAAAATAGAGTATGTCACTACATTGTGAAAGATCGCAAAGTAGGCCATTTTTCTAGATTCAAGTGAAACAGAACACGCCAATCTTCTGAGTACATAAATAGAAGTTGAAAGCCTTTTTGATGTGTAGTTAATGTGATCTTGCCAATTCAAAGAACTATCTAAGTATACGCCCAAAAGCTTTACGGATGCTTCTCTTTTATATTTTGAGGATATTAAAGAAAAATTTAAAGTTTCCGTTTTACTCAAGTTCAAAGTAAGATAGTTGCAATAAAACCATTTGAAAAGGTTTTGTTCAGATGCTTCTATTGTGGATTTTGTGATATCTTTACTTTCATTGCTTGTGAAGACTGAGGAATCATCCGCATAAGCCGTTGGGTGTACATTATCTGGTAAAACAGAGAACATGTCATTCAAATAAACCAAAAACAGAATAGGACCTAAAATTGAGCCTTGCGGTACACCAAATTTTACCAAATGCTTAGTGGAGATATTGCCTTCATATTTAACGCTCTGCATTCTATTATTTAAGTAGCTTTCGAAAAGTTTAAGGCTTTTACCTCTAATTCCGTAATAATTCAATTTTTGCAGTAATAGATCATGGCGCACCGTATCGAAGGCACTGGATAAATCATAAAAACGAGCAGTGCATTCTTCTTTCTTCTCAAAGGATTCTAAAATTTTTTCACATATATTAGTTAAAGCACTTGTCGTCGATTTTCCTGTTCTATAGCCATATTGTGATTCATCTAAGATATTAAAAGCTTCTAAGTAATTTATTAGTCTATTTTTTAAAGCAGTTTCAAAAATTTTTGCCACAACTGGTATAATCGAAATAGGTCGATATGAATCATAATCAGCCTGAGAACCTTTTTTAAAAACTGGAGATACTAAAGATATTTTTAAGCATTCCGGATAGGTTGCATGAAGGAAACAATTATTTATCAATTCAGCTATCGGTTTGATTAAAATATCGGCTACACATTTTATAGTTTCAGCTTCAAGACCATAAAAATCTCTTGACTTTGAGTTTTTTAAATTTTTTATGATTTGTGATATTTCATTGTGTTCCACGGGCCTAAGAAAGAATGAATTGCGTGGCATTTTTTTCTTTTGAAGAAAGGCAGAAAAATCAGTATTATCTTTGATATTAAAATTTTTCATTAAATCATTAATCTTGTTAATAAAGTGATTAGCAAATTCATCAGCACTTAATTGTGAATTATTAGAACAAGATTTTTTATTAAGTTTATCATTATTTATAATTGCCCATGCTGCTTTTTGCTTGTTTTTTGAATTATTAATATAATTATCATTGAAAGTGATTTTTGACTTATTTATTGCCCATTTATATTTTTTTTTATATTCTTTATACATATTTTTATTAATTTCAGTATTAGAAGCTTGAGCGATAATTTGCAATGTAGATAGATTACGTTTCATATCTCTTAATTTATTATTATACCATTCACATTTTAATGGCAACAAGTTAACTTTCTTTTCTATGAAACATTTTTTATGTATATTTGAGAGGGTGTTTATAAGGACATTTGCTTGCAAATTGGGACAGCTTTCGCTGTAAAATTGGCTCCAATCTATGTTACAAACTTTAGAATGGAACTCGATTTTTCCCGATTCAGTTAGCGGTCTGCATATGGGTGTAGTGTGAGTGGAATGTTCAATTTTTATGTTAAGTAAAATAGCTTTGTGATCAGAAAATTGGGGATCATGTACTTTCACACAAAACATGTCATCAGGCATGTTTGTGAAAGCGTTATCAATTTTAGTATTACTTCTATTTGTAACCCTCGTATCGACGTGCACCATATCCCTCAAATCATAACTTAGGAAAGTATCCCGACAATTAATTACACTCCTATCCTGATATTTGAAGTTAATATTGAAATCGCCACAAACCAAAATACGTTTATCCAACGGAAGCTGTTCAAGTAAGCTATTTAATTTTTCAAAATAAACCGCCAGATTTCCATTTGGTGACCTATATGAAATTACAATTATGATATTAAATTCCAGTAATTCAATTGCAGCAAATTCTGCATCGACTTCTGTCGACATGCTACAAGCATTATAATTTTTTGTTTTAAAAGATTTCTTTACAAATATGCATACACCTCCATGTTTGATTTTTTCTCTACAGAAATAGGCCGCCAAGTACATACTAGGAAATTTTGTATTAAGTAATTCATTTTCCATTAACCATACTTCTGCCAAACAAATTATGTCAATATTATTTTCAGAAATATAATTTTCTAGTTCATTGATTTTTTTAAATAATGACTGTATATTTATGTAGAAAATATTTATTTGTTTAATAATATTAGGAGGTGTTTGTTTATATTTAAGTACATTACTTTTAGAATGACTGAACCCTATTGATTCTTTTGGATCGAAAAAATGTGTACCTTTTGATTAAGGTATCATTTGGCCAGAAGGAGGGAGCATACAATTTATCAGCTAGTTTGAGATCAGCACCAACCCTAAAAGCAGCATTTTCACCTTTAGTATCTAGCTTGGTCACTTCGAATTTGTATCCCGGTGCACGTTGTTCCAGGTAGGATTGTACACCTTCTGAAGTCACCGTTGATCGACATCGTCCTACGTATATCCACAGTCTACGTTCCGCAGCTGTAAATTCGGCATCTGCTTCCAGTTTGTCTGTATTCTTTCCAATTATTATTTCCACTTTTTCTTTAGATTTTTTATTTGTTGGAAGATTATTTATCGATTGATTATTTGCACATTGGTTCTTCATGTGTTTAGATTTCACCACTTCCTTTGTAGATTGTTTCTTTCTTGACCTTTTCTTTATTGGTTTTTTAATATCCAGATTAATAACTGTATTATCTGAAGAGTCCGATGGTAATGAATCATTTAAATTACATTTCACATCCACGTTATTATAATCGAGACTACAATTATTTTCATTTTCATTTTCAGAGCGTTCTGAATGCTGATTACTATTTATTTTTGTAAGCAGATTAATCAAGTCAATATTACTTTCCTTTATATTAAGAATTTCTTGACGGAGTTTGACTATTTCGTTCATTAAAGGTGTTGTATATTCTTCAATTACACTGTTTAGTAATATTTTCAAATCATCAGGTAACATACCTTGAGATCTAGGAACATCCTGCTGTTTACTAGCTTCCCCTCGAGTTGTGTATACCATTTTTTTAAAATTTAAACACTTAAAAACTTTATAAAATACTGGAGCTCGCGAAATCACGTCCGTTAGCTACGTTAGTTCGACAGCAAAAAAAAAAAATGAAAAAAAAAAAAAAAAAAAATAAAAAAAAAAAAAAAAAAAAAATAAAAAAATATAGAACGAGACAGAACACAAATAATTGAATAGTAGCACCTTATTTCAATGAGATGTAAATACTGAAGAAACACTATTGAATGGAAAATTTTCCTGAACGTTTTTCTGTATTGCTTCCAACTATAGGTAGTGTAAAAAATTTTCAAGATTGATACTAAAAATCCCCAATTTCGTTCTGTATATAGTAACGAAGTCTTACAAAATGCTATTAGGGAATGTAAACATTGCTGGTTATTATTGCGGTAAAAATGTAGGTATGTGTATTCAAAACTAACATTTGCATAAAAATTCTTGGATTTTTTCCACAATTTTGAATAATGCGGATGTATATTGCATCATCAAATTACTATTATCTCCTCTTACAATTATCGCTCTGTGAATTAACTACCGGAAACCTTAAATCCTGTTGTTTGATCAATTCCAAATTCCAGGGTCATTCGACAAATTATCATAATAATATAATTTTGTGAGTTAGGAAAATGTCAGATTTTCAGATTGATATTGGTAAATATTCAAAACTTAGCACTTACATTCCATTAGCTAGCATATAATGCTAGTAGTGATCAAATTAATTCATACACAACAGTTGAGAGGACATTGTTCGCCTCACCAGCCTCACATCCTTATTTCTCTCGATATATCTCATTTCGGGAACTAATATGGGTAGGCTATAAATTGGAAGCACAGTTCTAGCGATAAAACCCGAGAAACTAACTCATCTTAGACTGCGCGGGCGGTAAATAATAGCGCTCAACCGATATAGAAGACCATAGTCAAAGAATAATTCTTTGACTATGACAGAAAACGATGTAACGAGGACTCAGCGAGTTTGGCCGATGAGATTGCTCGTACTCCGTTACCATAGCAACTGCGTGTGGTTGCGAGTGAACCCACGGTGACGTTTGAGGTATGAGCCCGATTCATGCCCAACCACAGGGACACAGTGGTTATTATAGTGGTCGGTGGAACGATCGTTCATATTTTCGCGGACAACACTCAAGCGTTCACAAAAATAGTTGTTGATCATTTTAAGTTTAAATCGACGGTTTTATTTCAAAATATTTTTCAACTCGGTTGTGTATGTTTCATAAATAATTTTGTGTCTAGTGAAAATCGTATGCGTTTGTATTGTTTGCGATTCCGACCAGTAGTTAGTCAGTTTAGTGGTTCGTCGTATGTCATGGATGGCAAAAAAGGAAAAGTGGTGTCAGTGACGCTTTCAAACACAACAACAAAAAATTGAAACTAGAAAAAATTAGTCAGTTACCTACCTAATTTGACAAAATGTTTGAAACAAAGGCCGATGAGGATATGACCTTTTATCACAAGAACAACAGCCCTCATGCACCTATCCTCATTTGAGTACATAGTGATGTTAAATCATGGTTTTTCGATTTTGAAAGATTAAAACATTCCGAATATTCGCGAAAATATCCCCTTAATTTATCTACATATTAACACTGTAGAGCGGATTTTTCAAGGGAATATCCATTCCATAGCCGTGCGAACAAACGAGATACGATTGTTCTGTATGGTGTTTTGAACAATAATAGCAAAATATGTATCTGAGGAATTCGTTATTCATCAAATTCAACTTCTTCAGACATGTTTTCGTCGTGCTGTTTTTACTACCCTCACTATACGAACTTAATGTAAGGGAAGTATTGTAATCGGGGCATACACATTTTTTCGCGGATCTGTCAGTTATGAGCATTTCTGAATCGAACTAGACCACGGTCGTACATACAGGTCTGGGAACTCTATGTTTGACATGAGTCTCTTACATGTCGCCAAACTCGTAGTCCCTCGCTCAGCCACCAGCTAGCGCTTGGATCGAAGTATGGCAACAATCACATTATTAAGTAAAATAATTTTTCTAGAAACGCATTATTTACTATTCTGATTTGAGAGAGGAATAGAACTGTTACTCTTGTCAAAATGTATTACTCACCTTAAAAATAACTCCACCTTTTTCGTTATACATGCTCGCTCACATAAAAGACCTCGTTAAAAAGATTTATATCCGGAATCGCAAGCATCCACTTTTTTCGCATTTCCGCATCTTTCGGCACATTAAAAACAGAAGTTTTTTGCTTTACACTTCTGTACCCCGTTTTGCATTTCGACACAATGCACGGTTTTGTAATTATTTTCTAAAAACGCCGGTATTTCTTGTGTTCACAAGTCAACAATGACAGTTGCCAGAAAACACGGTCGTATACGTGCCAGAGATCATTCCTCGACTCATGCACCACCCTTTCAGTACTATGCAACAGATGACGCTAAGGGGAGTCACCTCTCACATAGGAAACAGCCTCGAGTTCCCAGACCTTTATATACGACCGTGATCTAGACTATATGCAAAATTCGAGATGGCGAACGAGTTTTGTTCAAAATTGGTATATGTGGGTGTTTAGGGTGAGAAAACCTGATTTTTTTGGCAAAATTTAAAAATTCAAGAAGGCGGACGAGTTTT
Source organism: Endomychus coccineus (assembly GCA_958510875.1). Lineage (NCBI taxonomy): Eukaryota > Metazoa > Arthropoda > Insecta > Coleoptera > Endomychidae > Endomychus > Endomychus coccineus. Next base: position 114,220,906 of record OY294068.1, read on the forward strand.
GAGATTATGATCAGTTTGTATTAAAAATATGGGAATTTTGGGGTAGATCATAATTTTTGTATTCCTTCTTAGTACACTTTAGATTAAAAACTAGTATTTAAGGAAATTTCTGCTCCACAACCATTGACATTGGAACCACAAGTGTGTCCAAAAACTATTTTGTTAACAAAACTTAGCATAGGCCAGTCAGTGATAAATTGAAGTAAGACTTTTGGGGTTCAAGATCATTATCTTTTATTCCTTTTTAGTACACTTCAGTTCAAAAGCGTGAGTTTTTTCTATTTTTATGTGTAGAATACACCTCCAGAGCTTTGTGTATTCCTCCTGACTAACCCTGAATAAAGTGTAAATGTGATCAATTTCATATGAACTTATATATTCCGTGTGATTTTTGGTTAAAATAAAACTAAAACAATGAATCACACAAAATAAATAGCTCCTATACTCGTTCTACAAAGATATAAATATAAGTGTTAGCAGTAACTAATAAATGTTGATAAAAAAATTCTTCGTTATCCCATCGTTTCCCTAACATAAAGTTTTCCACTGAAACTATACATTTTTCTTCGTCAGATGCACGTATTGTTCACATAAGGCGCACACTATTACATTGAAAAGCAAATGCCAGTGAAAGTCGTAGAGCGTGCATGTAGCCCCAATTGAAACATTTACATTTTGTGCAGCTAGGACCCCATTAATACTGGCATTTGCTGTATTTAAAATATGGATAATTGTTCTCTCAGATATTTACCGGGTGGACCAATCAAAGCGAAAGACGGCCGATATCTCATATACCGTTCGTTAAAAAAAATCGCTCGGACCCGTCGATTTTCATTTCCCAGGGGAAAGATTTTGCTCATATCGTCAACCTTGTTACTTTCACCCCCTAGTGGGGGTTGGCCTCAACCCCACAATCTTGAATGGGAATAGGGGTCGAGTGGTATCTTATTTTAAAGGTGATCGAATTTTATGTTCAACGCATTGTAACGGTGAGCCGAGCGTTAAATTTTTTGAAATAAATCTGAACTGAACTTACTCCAGGTTTAATATTTCCAGATAAGTGAATAGGTTCGAAAACCTATCTCACTGCTAGTAATACTTGTACTTGTGATAGTCGACTGGGTGTTATTTCAGGTAGCGTTAATACCTCATCGACGTGTTATATGAATTAAAATTTGTTTGTTCGAACCTGTTCGGGTATCAGAGATCTTAGTTGATTCGTGTACCCTTGAGGTTCCTTAAGGCTGCCACCACTAGGTGTAAATTTCAGCTCATCTAGAAGCTGTTTTTGACTACCTTGATCCCTTCCGAAGGACCGCCTCGTACTATTACATACAATCATATCTTTATACCTATTCAAGCGTAAATTCTGCAGGTCGTATTCGCTGAGAGGTGATTAGGAATAACAAGTTGAACTCGTTAATCAAATTAAATGAAAAATATGTATTGAATGAAAGTTAACAAAATTTAGTACATCAAAATACAACGAACAATCATAAGATTAATCCAAAATTCAGAAACGGGGATGATACATAAATTTAAAGACATCAAATTCAGGTTCACCCTAAGTGAGAACATAAGAAACTGTTATCAATGTCGCTAGTTCCAATCCTTCCGCCATTGAGCAAGATCCTGCTCAGGTTCTCTTAAGAGAGATTGAATCAATGAAAGCTAATCAGCATACACGGAACAGTGATCGATTTTGCGCTGGATCACGTCGATGATTGATAGATTATATTTGAAATTGAAGGATTCCTCTCTTTCTGGTAACCTGGGGGTAAGCCTAACGACCTGATACTCGATGATATCACTTAAGTGATCTCCGATAAGCGAAATTTGTATAGAACACTCAAAATAGCCTAAATGGCTGGAAAAACATACATTAACAGAATAAACATTGGCGGGCGTAGCATGGTCTGAAGGTTAAATAACCACATTATATTATATCGTCGATTCAGAGGTTGAAGTCAATATAACAGTTGTTCCTTGGCAATCAAAATGCACTTACCCTGTTGGTCTAATTTCACAATTCCCTCTTGAACTCTTCATAGTAATAAGGCACAAAGAATTTAAACACTCAATTTCTACGTCGGATTAAATTATGCATTCCATGGAATTATCGCAAAATGATTTTGAATAAGGGAACAAACACTTTACGCGAGACACGAAAGACGCGAACCAGTCCAGCGCTGCTTCAACCCTAGGGATGCATAACCCTTGTTGCATTGTTAATTCAATCTCTAGAAATTTCTTGAACTTGATTTGTATGATCTTCACAAACATCATATTAATTGATTTGATTTATACATGACTTGACTCAATGCAACAATGGAGCATCCCTGCGGACACAACGCAAGCTGAACTTACCGAACAAGTACGTGGTAGAGAACTACTGAGCAGGTGGTTGAGAACTGTTTTGTTTCTCTCAAAGTAATTAGTTTTATGAAATCATTGAAGCGGGGTGTCACCACACGCGCAAAGCTTAGAAAATATGTTTCACTTAGAATACCGGGAGCGAAGCACGCCCATGAGTTATAACAACAGCCAATAGGAATCTAACTAGGCGGAAGAATCGCTCTGCTCAACTCCACGTGAACTTTTCCTGACTAAGGGAGAAATGTACCATTGATCTCGTGCCGTGCCTACGTTTGTGAAGCATGGTCCATGGCTGGCTGGTCAATGCCACAGGAGAGAGGGTTCAGCTAACACACGTCTCTAGAAATATCTAACATATCGTATGTTCATTTCTAGATATGATGATTCGTGAAACTTCCAATTTGAAATAAATCAAATTATTAAAAAAAGTGATAATCCGTCGGAATATTACATCACCCCCTTCTTCTGAGAAAGAGTGTGGTTCTGAAAGAACTCACTCCTTCTTACGCCTCTGAAGTGTTGTTTCAAAAACCCTTCAGTTCATATTCGCCTACCCAGATCTCGTATCTTTATCGGAGCGTGCTCCAGCAGCTCCGCTCATGTGACATTATAATTTGCATCGTACAGCGATTGACGCTATGTTTCTCCAAAACAACCAAAATGATGAGAAACCCTATATAACTACCTATAATATTACCTCGCAATACGTACAATATATATAATTGACAAACTTCATCATATGAGCGCTATGATTAGGTCCGAAACAGTTCCGCTACCTACGCCACTGGTCGAACGGAGAGCGAATCACTAACCCGCACTCACACTAGGTGTTCGAACTCAAGATGTCGCTGGATAGGTGAATTCGTTGCCTCCAACCAAACGGTCAAATGTGTATGACTCGTCGGCAGTAATCAAATGTATGCATTCTCGGTCATTTTGCATACGAGGGGAGGCATGAGGTTCTCCATCGGTAATCACGGCGGCTTCAATCATACAGGCAGCACTTAGTCGACTGGAGTTGGTTCAGGGGTATTCCATTGCAAGCGGCCAAATAAACCATAACACATAGCAACATTACATTTAGAACACGGGTCCAATCCATCCTCCGAGGTTACTGGTCTGCATTCCATTTCTCTTGGAATCCTTTCCTCCTGGTCTTCTCCTTTTCCATACCATAACATGAATATCCAAAGTTGGTACTCCTCCTACGGAAATCTTGAGCCTTGCATCGCCGAAATTATAATGCAATCACTAAGTTCTGACAACTACCGATGTCCACACTTAACCATCTTGTACGTAGAAGGAAAGCTACTACAAGCCCGCACATTGTTGTGGCTGTAATACTCCCGAGCAAAAGTAGCTAAGTATTCAAATAACAAAAGAAAATGAAACAACCGTTCCCTTCATTATGGGAGAATTACATGAAAACAAATCAAATAAGACTTCCCCCATCATACATAGGAGCAAGGTTACTCTAAAGTTACTTGCTATCTAACATGTTACACCAACACATATTCCGCAAATGAAAAAAAAATAACAATAAATCCATGCAGGTAATACAAGAAAAACATCATGTATAATCTGGCTGCTGCTCTCTGCATGAACGAATTCTTTTGAAAAAATCTAAAATGTCGTACTCGTACCTAACGACAACACAAAAAACACTACAGAAAATGGATTGCCGTACACGGCTATCACTTGAAACCTGTTCATACGGATCACCTCCCCTTCTCTTTGCGATAACTATATTCGTTAGAGAGGGCATAGTTTACCATAAAAAGAACAGGGAGATGTCGAACATAATCAAACGAAACATTTCCGGACCAAGTGATTGAGGGCACTGGTCTAACTCATAAGCGCCTCTACTATTTCGCCTCCTGAGGGTGAAACGTCTCTCTTGTTCTGGACTGCCATCCGCGTGTCCTCACATACTTACCCCAGCATCTTTCTACATTCGTGACTCGAGGGTCAGAGCTCTTGTTCACTGAATTCACTTGATATAAGCTCGAGGACTCTTCTTTTCAACAAACGAGAAAAAAACAATTCAAACGGAACGCTGTGACCTGAAGAGTCAGAAGTTCTGAATGTGCTGATTGTTATTTGTTCATAGGGAACCAAGGCCAAGACTTAGCGAAAGAGAAATAACTCGCAACAGCATTAAACTGAGCGGTGTTCTGTCACCCGCCCCGCGCATTTTCTCTCACCAATTTCCTGGCCTCACTGACGACTACGCGTCCTGCTGCTATGCAGGCGGCCTATCTGCCCGAATCCCTCATAGGTCTTTCCAAACAATCAAAATACTGTACCTCCGCTTGGTACGAGACATTTTGGTATCGACCCCAAATTCCTGGTCGACTTCCCCTACTGGCGAATTCTATCTGTCAGACTCACAATTGGCCTACCTGACCTTCCTGTCCATCCTGGATTCAAAACTCATTTCCAAAACTCCGGACTTATTTCCCGTTCTCTTCCAATGGCACGACTGGCCCAACAGTCCAACCTGGACTTTCTCCACAAAGACTTTTCTGGCCTCCTTAGCCTAACCATTTCCAGCTTTCCTAACTTATGCGAGACTCCTAACTAGCCATCTGGTCTCTCTGTCCTTACTGGACATTCTTGTGCTGACAGCCCTTTTGGGTATGACCTTTACTGACCTCGGGTATTGTGAACCTTTCTTAACAGCATCGGACGCATATTACGATTTCAGCCCAATACCTCCCTGAAGATTCATGCTCTACAACCAGTTTTGAGATGCTGGGTAGAGATCTTCCACAACGGCCGATTGTCGCCCGGATTCGCGTTGGTCGAAGTAAGGGGACATCTCGAAATCGATACGCTAAACCATTCGGAGCCGATCCTTGCTTCTCCATTACCAGAAAAGGTCTACACATTGACCCGCGTCATACCCAATGTCCTTAGCACTCCGTGCTCACCCTGGCCCTCCGAGACATTTTTCGTGTGCGGGAATGAGATCTATATGAAATGCGCGAATACCTCCAACATTCGCACATATCCACACACTGGAATGAGGAATCATTCTACGGGACCATTCCGGTACAGAAATATAAATTTCCCCAAGCTATCTTTCCATCTCTATCAGGAACTCAGACAGTCCAATACAGTGACGTCATTCCTACTACGGGGTACAACTACGCTTCCAACCTGATCAGTAGGAATATCCGGTCCCTATTTCAACTAGAGACAGCATACGCCCATTGGCCCAGTCGCTCCTTTCTGGGGGAATCTCACCCCTCAGCCATGAATTCGGCTACCATCCAATTCTACTATCAGTTGCCCGGGAATGGTACATGGGTGGGTTCTACATCCTTACATACCACTTTCTCTATTCGACTAGTTATTATTTGCTAATATTTTCTGTAGACTATTTATCTCTTGAAGACTAGATAAGCTTGAACACTTACTGATTTGCCGACATAAGCAAAACTATACTTATATAGATTGAACATTTGAAGTTCATTGACTGATTGACCACTGTACAGGCGAGCAAAGGCTTACCAACATGTCAATTTAATCTGAATTCTCATGATATCATTCGAATTATCACTAGTAGGGGAACACAATGACAATCCATTGATTGCAATACACAAAAAAAACTCCTTTCGAATACCACGGGCCTTTCCCTTACCTACTGACACTGACCTTTCCAACATTGAATTATGATCACCTATATTCTGCTTTATTTGAGATTCGAATAAAATAAAAACAGAAAACAAAAAAAAAATAATAGCGGCACACGCCCTCTCAATCTCAACAGTCTGATAGTTCATTGACCTCCTTTAGTTTCATGGCGTGCCAAACCGCCAGACCTGAATCTACTTAAATCATCCTGCATTTCAATCCAAAGGGATCTCACGTGACTTCATCAATCCACTAATCAGGGGAGAGCTCCTTGCGTCATAACGACTCTAAACTCTGCTTCGCGCTGCTGCGGCAGATTTCTGCGAACCACCCACTAGACGGATTGGGTTACGCAATACTTTGCCCTCCTGGCGAGCTTGCGAATACAATGCGAGGAAGCCTGTACTATCGTCAGGGTGCTTGCTCTTCCTGTCCATCGATCTTCCAAATCCGTGGGGTGTTCCATAGAGTGTCCCTTCCATCCCAGGGATTATCCACTCTAAAAACGTATATCGGGATAACAATTCCGTATCCCTCACTGACACAGTGTACTCACAAATCCATGCGCACACACGTCCCTCATGTTTGCTGTGCTGTGAATTGTTAGTTCAGTTCAATATACAACAAGAAACAATATTTCTTGTGAAGCGAGAACATCACCAAGCAAAACTAAATCACCTATATTTGACTTCAGAAGTTGGAGAATAAAACTCAAATTTTACACAAAACTTTTAACATTTAATTTAAAAATGCTGACAAATTGTTTCACCACACTGTGGCATTATCAAAGCGAGGAGTTATCAACTAAAGCTAAATCTAAAAGTATGTCCTTAAATATCAGGGATCAGAATGTGGTGCAAATTGAGGGATGGGGGTGGATAATGGTGGGAGTGTGTTTACAAAATTGTTAACAAGCGGTGAATTATATGTGTCGATTTGATCATTTAATATTACATTATTATTGTTTTTTGCGTGTTTCAAAATTTCTATGGATTCTAATATATTAAGTTTATGTCCTTTTCCCTGAATATGTAGAATATCAGGATTAAGGGTGAAATTGTGGTTATGTTCTAACAGGTGATTTGCGTAATTAGAGTCTTCTTTTTTGAGCCTGTAACTTCTCAAATGTTCATTGAACCTTACGCTGAAACTGCGTCCAGTTTGTCCTATGTACAAAGCACTACAGTCATCACATCTCAGTCTGTAAACTCCAGATTTCTTTAAGTTATCTTTTTTAGATTTCGAGTTATTAATATACGAGCATAGGTTATTTGTTGTAATAAAGATTCTTGACCCACGTATGAATTAATACACAATTCTCGGGAAATAGGTCACATTAACACATATATTTTTATTTTTACCCTCGTCTTTACGTACGTTTCGGTCTCACGACCATCATCAGAAGACTTATTAATACAAAAACCTGATTACTTAGAAATACTGTAATAACACAAAGCGTCCTTATCGCACAAATTTCGTTTAAATGCCAACGTCGCGAAACGAACGGAGACATGAAATCGGAACTATATTTATTTGTTGTTTTAAAGGCGACGTTTTTATTCTGTTTTTTAAGGAATTGAGATATTTTTAGTGAATGTTTACCTAAATATGTTAGACATGTGAAATTTGATTTTGTATTATTATTAATTTGCGGATAAATTATGCTTAAGGCTTTTTTATTGAGTTTATTTTGGAGTATTTTATTAATTATCTTTACATTATAACCGTTATTTTTGGCAATATCTACGATTCTGTTTAATTCTAAATGGAAATTATCTTTACTTAATGGGACATTAATTAATCTATGTATCATACAATTATATGCTGCTAGCTTATGTGATTGTGGATGTAAAGAAGTGTTGTGTATTGTGGTATCTGTGTGGGTGGGCTTGTGATAAATAGCGGAAGAAAAGTAATTATTTGTGTGTGAAATTGTCAGATCTAAAAAGTTTAAGGATTTGTTGTTTTCCATCTCTAATGTGAATTCTATATTTGGGTGTAAGTTGTTGATATAGGTGAGAAAAGAATTTATTTGACGGTTACTGCCTGTATAGCAAGCGATTACGTCGTCAACATAGCGATACCAATATACAAACATGTGCTGAAAATTGGAATTTAAAATCTTAGTTTCCAAGTAATTCATAAATATTTCTGCTAGCAACGGAGATAATGGCGAACCCATGGGGAGTCCGGTGTTCTGTTTGTAATATTTATCGTTAATTGTGAAATAATTTTGGTCTATGCAAAGTGAGATTAAACTTAATATTTCCTGTGTTATTGCCGGTGAAGTATTATTGCGGATTAAAAGATCTTCAATTAGAGTGATGGTCAATTGTGTGGGAATACTTGGAAAAAGGTTCTTGACATCAAAAGATACAAGTTTGATATTTGTCTTTAGTTCTACATCTTTTATTTTTTCTATTAACTGGAAAGAGTTTTTTATACTGTATTTAGGTTTAAAGTTTGTATATGTTGATATTATGTTGACTAACTTTTTCGCTATTTTTTGACAGGGTGCATTGATATATGAACAGACGGGTCTTATCAGAAGTAACTTCCAGTGTGTCAGAAATCAATTTACTTAACAAAGGCTTTAAATATAATATCCCATTTAAACCCAATAATAAACACTTTGAAAACCTTACTGTTGAAACAGAAGTTGCACTCAAACAGTCAGAAACAAAAATTAAATATAATGCAAGCGATATATTGATAAATTCTACTAAATTAACTTCTAGCAAATTCGTAAATCCAGAAATTGAAATTGCTAAAATACTTAATGAAAAGACAATTAAAAATAATATCGTGTTCACTAAAGCCGACAAAGGTAATACAATAATTGCAATAAATAAACCTACATATTTAGAAAAAATTGATCAATTTTTAGATCCAACAAAATTTATAGAACTAAAATCAGACCCTACAATGAAATTCCAGGCAAATATTAAAAATTCTCTCAAAAATATCCAATATATTTTGACTGAATATGAGAAGCCTCGTTTAATGAACATGAATCCTCAACCACCTTCTCTTTATGGTTTATTAAAAATTCACAAAGACGATACTCCCATAAGATCCGTCTGTTCATATATCAATGCACCCTGTCAAAAAATAGCGAAAAAGTTAGTCAACATAATATCAACATATACAAACTTTAAACCTAAATACAGTATAAAAAACTCTTTCCAGTTAATAGAAAAAATAAAAGATGTAGAACTAAAGACAAATATCAAACTTGTATCTTTTGATGTCAAGAACCTTTTTCCAAGTATTCCCACACAATTGACCATCACTCTAATTGAAGATCTTTTAATCCGCAATAATACTTTACCGGCAATAACACAGGAAATATTAAGTTTAATCTCACTTTGCATAGACCAAAATTATTTAACAATTAACGATAAATATTACAAACAGAACACCGGACTCCCCATGGGTTCGCCATCATCTCCGTTGCTAGCAGAAATATTTATGAATTACTTGGAAACTAAGATTTTAAATTCCAATTTTCAGCACATGTTTGTATATTGGTATCGCTATGTTGACGACGTAATCGCTTGCTATACAGGCAGTAACCGTCAAATAAATTCTTTTCTCACCTATATCAACAACTTACACCCAAATATAGAATTCACATTAGAGATGGAAAACAACAAGTCCTTAAACTTTTTAGATCTGACAATTTCACACACAAATAATTACTTTTCTTTCGCTATTTATCACAAGCCCACCCACACAGATACCACAATACACAACACTTCTTTACATCCACAATCACATAAGCTAGCAGCATATAATTGTATGATACATAGATTAATTAATGTCCCATTAAGTAAAGATAATTTCCATTTAGAATTAAACAGAATCGTAGATATTGCCAAAAATAACGGTTATAATGTAAAGATAATTAATAAAATACTCCAAAATAAACTCAATAAAAAAGCCTTAAGCATAATTTATCCGCAAATTAATAATAATACAAAATCAAATTTCACATGTCTAACATATTTAGGTAAACATTCACTAAAAATATCTCAATTCCTTAAAAAACAGAATAAAAACGTCGCCTTTAAAACAACAAATAACCTATGCTCGTATATTAATAACTCGAAATCTAAAAAAGATAACTTAAAGAAATCTGGAGTTTACAGACTGAGATGTGATGACTGTAGTGCTTTGTACATAGGACAAACTGGACTCAGTTTCAGCGTAAGGTTCAATGAACATTTGAGAAGTTACAGGCTCAAAAAAGAAGACTCTAATTACGCAAATCACCTGTTAGAACATAACCACAATTTCACCCTTAATCCTGATATTCTACATATTCAGGAAAAAGGACATAAACTTAATATATTAGAATCCATAGAAATTTTGAAACACGCAAAAAACAATAATAATGTAATATTAAATGATCAAATCGACACATATAATTCACCGCTTGTTAACAATTTTGTAAACACACTCCCACCATTATCCACCCCCATCCCTCAATTTGCACCACATTCTGATCCCTGATATTTAAGGACATACTTTTAGATTTAGCTTTAGTTGATAACTCCTCGCTTTGATAATGCCACAGTGTGGTGAAACAATTTGTCAGCATTTTTAAATTAAATGTTAAAAGTTTTGTGTAAAATTTGAGTTTTATTCTCCAACTTCTGAAGTATTATGAATTTACACTACGTAAACGCCGAAACCATAGATATACCTATATTTGACATCAACGCGGAATGGTTATTTATTTCACAATTGAAGAGTATAGATTATACAATTCAGATTTACTACGATGTATATGCTGATGCGAAAATTCCTTTCATGCGTAAATACTTAAGACGTTCCTGTATGCAATTGATCCCGCGTATGTAACCCGAATCTAATTTACTTGGGTTCAACAATGCCAGTTTATTGTCCTGTATCACCTTTCAACTTAGTTCAATTACACTGTGATCATTTTCTTAATCTTGAATAATACAACTTATTTCAATAACTTCTTTTTCTTTGAAACGGATTGAATTCTTTTTTAAAGAATTTGATGTGTGGATCCCCAAATTTCTGGATTTCCGCGTTCAATTTACAATCTCAATCAGCTGGCACCATTCGTAACGGTGAGCCGAGCGTATTGTTTTTATAATAAATCTGAACTGAACTTACTCCAGATTTGATATTTCCAGCTAAGTGAATAGGTTTGAAAGCCTATCTCACTGCTAGTAATACTTGTACTTGTAACAGTCGGTTGGGTATTATTTCAGTTAGCGTTAATACCTTATCGACGTGTTATATGAATAAAAATTTGTTTATCGGAACCTGTTCGGGTATCAAAGATCTTAGTTGATTCGTGTACCCTTGGGGTTCCTTGAAGTTGCCACCACTAGGAGTATATTTCAGCCCAACTAGAAGCTGTTTTTGACTACCTTGATCCCTTCCAAGGGACCGCCTCGTACTATTACTCACAATTATATATTCATATCTATTCAAGCTTAAATTCTGAAGGTGGTATTCGCTGAGAGGTGATTAGGAATCACCAGTTAAACTCGTTAATCAAATTGAATAATAAATACATATTGAATAAAAGTTAACAAGATTCAGTACATCAAAATTCAACAAATGATCATAAGATTAATCCAAAATTCAGAAGCGGGAATGATACAGGAATATGAAGACGTCAAATACAGTTTCACCCTAGTGGGAACCTAGGAAACTGTTATCAATGTCGCTAGTTCTAAATCTTTCGCCAGTGAGCGAGATCCTGCTCAGGTTCTCCTAAGAGAGATTGAATCAATGAAAGCTAATTAGCACACACGGAACAGTGATCGATTTCGCGCTCGATCACGTCGATGATTGATAGATAATATTTGGAATTGAAGGATTCCTCTCTTTCTGGTAACCTGGGGTAAGCCTAACGACCTGATACTCGGTCATATCTCCTGAGTGATCTCCGATAAGCGGAATTTGTATAGAACACTCTAAATAGCCTGAATGGCTGAACAAACATACATTAACAAAATAAACATTGGCGGGCGGAGCAAGGTCTGAAGGTTGAATAACCACATTATATTATATCGTTGATTCAGAGGTTGAAGTCAATATAACAGTTGTTCCTTGGCAATCAAAATGCACTTACCCTGTTGGTCTAATTTCACAATTCCCTCTTGAACCCTTTGTAGTAATAAGTCACAAAGAATTCAAACACTCGATTTCTACGTCGGATTAAATTATTCATTTTATAGAATTGTCGCAAAATGTTTTTAAATGAGGGAACAAACACTTTGAGCGGGACACGAAAGATGCGAACAAGTTCAGCGCTGCTTTAGCTCTGGGGATGCATAACCCTTGTTGCATTGTTAATTTAATCTCTATAAATTTCTCGAACTTGATTTGTATAATCTTGACAAACATTATTTTAATTGATTTGATTTATACATGACTTCACTTAATGCAACAATGGAGCATCCCTGTAAACATAGAGCAAGCTGGACTTACCGAACAAGTACGTGATGGAGATCTACCGAGTAGGTGGTTGAGAACTGTCCGTTTTTCTCAAAGTAATTGGTTTTTATGAAATCATTGAAGCGGGGTGCCACCCCACGCGCGAATTTCAGAAAATATGTTTAACTTAGAATACCGGGAGCAAAGCACGCTCATGAGTTATAATAACAGTCAATAGGAATCTAACTAGGCGGAAGAATCGCTCTGCTCAACTCCACGTGGACTTCTCCTGACTCAGGGAAAAAAGTACCTTTGACCTCATGCCGTGCTTACGTTCGTAAATCATGGTTCATGTCTGGCTGGTCAATGCCACAGGAAAGAGGGTTCAGCTTACACACGTCTCTAAACATATCTAACATATCGTATGTTCATTTCTAGATATAATAATACGTAAAACTTCCAATTTGAATCAATTCAAATTATTTAAAGGCCCCAAAAAAAAGTAATAATTCGTCAGATTATTACAGCATCTTAGTTTTACAAATTAGATGCAGCCGTTTTTGAGAAAATAAGGGAACAACAATGAAAAGAAAACGATTTCTCAATCATTATTGCTAGATAAAAAAATTTCAAAACCACTTGATTTTTATCTCCGAGAAGAAGTATTTTCTGCATAATTTTCAACTCTGTCACTTCAACCCCCAGCAGGGGTGAGCTTCAACCTTCAAATCAAAATGGGATTAAAATTCGTGTGATACCATATTTTATTAAATTCTCTTTTCAGCAAATTCAATATAATTTATGAACTTTAATTCCTCTTTATTATTTATTTTAATAACGAAATTCCTTCTATATTCTCCAATCCATTTAACACTGACAGAAGGTGATGTAAATTCCAACTTTAACCCTCGAAAAAAAAGCACTTTATTTTATCTTCTGTTTTTGTAAAGAATTTATAAATTTTGCGGTTCCTTAGAAGTTCCGAGTATTTACATTTAATTCATTCCAATTCAGTATCTAGCAGGATTTTGTCTGCGATTAAACTTCATTTTGATCTGAAATGGTTTAGACTACTGCAGAAAGAGTATCGCTGACTGAACTGTATTATGGAAATGGTGGATGTGCCAATATTAAAGCACAGGCATTCAATGAAATGAATCCAGATGGAAATGCTAACCGAAAATACATAATTGAGCTGGTAGCAAAATTTAGGGGGACAGGATCAGTGACAAACCGAAAACCAATTGCTCCAAATCGAAGGATAGTGAGAAACGAAGCAGTGGAAGTTGCTGTTTTGGGCCACTTCAATATGAACCCTACACTAAGCACTAGGCAACTACCTGTAGTGTGTGGCATATCTCGTACGAGTGTTCGCAGAATTTCAAAGACACATGACTTCCACTCCTACAAAATTCATCTTGTACAACAATTAGACGAAGATGACTTTGACAGACGTTTGGAATTCTGCGAGATTATGACTGAACAAATAATGAATAATTCGAATTTAGTGTTCAACATTTGTTCTTCCGATAAGTGTTCGTTTTTTCTAAATGGGACTGTTAATCGTCACAATTGTCAATATTGGTCTGACGAAAGTCCACATCTAATTCATGAGGTTCACACACAACATCCTGAGAAATTATATGTCTGGGTTGGAATTTATGACGATTGTTCAATCGGTCCTTCTTTTCTCCCAGGAAATCTAGATGGAGAAATGTATCTGCAATTATTAGAACACGCTATCGATCTTGCATTGACAGAAACGCTTGAAAATAATAACAATTACAACGTCGAAGAGTTGACATTTCAGCAAGATGATGCACCTCTTCATTATACCCTTGCTGTTCGTGAATATTCAAATCGGACGTATCCTGGTAGATGAATCGGTCGAAGAGGACCAACAGAGTGAACTGCAAGATCACCTAACTTGATCCTCTTAAATTTTTTTCTATGAAGTCACTCGAAAAGTAAGATTCATAAAACTCAGCCACAGTGATTAAATAAATTACGTCAGCAAATAATTGATGAATGTCGGGCCATTACACCAGAAATGCTTCATAATGTCAGGGACCGTTTTGACCAAATTCTCTATGATTGTCTGGAAGCAGTAGGCCAACACTTTCAGCACTTATTATCATGAACAATGAATAAACTAAATCTACGTATTGTGTATCATCTTTCTTTGTGAACCTAAGCCATACTGTAAAGCTAAGCTCAAAAAGAAATTTTTGTTACAGAAAAACAATGTTATTACATAAAATTAATGTAAAAATCGATACAAATGTTTTATCAGTGTTGACTTATAAGCTTACTTGACTACCCACTTAATTCTTGAAAATTGTTAGACCGTGAAAAGACATTTTGATGACCTTTGAATTGTGGTATTATTTGATTTTTAATCCCATTTTAATTGAAGGGTTGAAGCTTACATCTGCAGTAGGTAGAGAGGCAGAGGTGAAAATGAGCGAAAAAAACTTGATTCTCGCTATAAAAATCAACGGATCTCAACATTTTTCACCGGGCAATAATTTTATTTTCATTGCTCTCCTTATTTTCTCAAAAAAGGCTGCATGAAATTCGTAAAACTAAGATGCGTTGAACAGAGAATTCCATTACCTCTAAAATAAGGTACCACTCAACCCCTATTCCCATTCAAGATTTTGGGGTTAAAGCTCACCCTCAGGAGGGGTGAAAGTTCTAAGGTTGATGATATGGACAAAATCTTTCCCCGGGGAAATCAAAATCGACGCGTCCGAGCCGTGTTTCGTTTTGATCGGCCCACCCGGTATATAAAAACATAAACATCTCGTTTAACTATGAAAATAATTTTTTTCTTTCTATGAAACAGAAATGAGATATAACGATGATTGGTGATGGTAAGCGTTTACCACTTTATAGAAATCACAACTTAACTTTTCACAGAACATGTCGTTCATCACCACACCTATTTGATGCTATTTCTTATATTCATGAAATTTAAAAACTGTATTTATTGTCAAACATAGTTCTAAATAATCAGCCAATCTTTGAAGAATATGATACTAATCTAGAGATCTGTCGATAATACAATTGAATCTTCGAAATTAGTGGATTACAACAATGGTGTGCATCTCTCATTCCGAATAAGACTTGTAGACATTGATTAAATAACAGGAAGTTCGATTATTCCTCAAAATGACATATAATTGAGCTATCTTATTCAATTTTGAGAATATGCACACTACTGAAGTTGTTTAGCTACTTCAATTTTCCAACACCCCAGACACGCGAGAATGTAAATTCTTGAATATTTTTGCTACTTATTAGAATGAATTACTGCTCAAATGTAGCAAAGAAGTTCAACGTTAATGGAATAATGCAAATCGAAACAACCTGTAAATCAAAAACTGTGTTATAAAATTGCATGAAAACTTTTTAAATATAATACTATAACGTGCCCTTGTCGCTTTTCGGTAAATTGCTTATTGCGTAAGCTTCGAATCCTCGGGCGCCAGATTTTTCTAAAGGTTAACTCCTTTTCGAAGACTTCTGCTGGAGTCTTCACCACAAGGCTTGTTACTATGCTATCTATGGATAGCCTTGTCCCTAGGGTAGCTACAGTGAACTATAACCAGAGTCCAATGGGCAAAAAACAGTATCGAAATTGTAGGCTTCAATTACAATTGATACCTGGTTATAACTTAGCTCGTTAAAGATGGAGCAGAAATAATTTAATAAAACAGGGAATTCCAAATATTAAAATATACAATGATTTTAACAAGTACACTTTCGGAATAATCAATTCAAATGCAATTGAACGGTATTATTTCACAGAATTACACCCAGACGGAAAATGTAATGAGGCTCAAACGGTAAATGAAAACTCTTTCAAGAAATCAACTCTACGATAAGTGCGGTCGCTAAATTTAATTCAGCGGTACGGGATCGATCGATGAATGATTCAGAATGATCAATTTGCGGAAAAGTACGAATCAAACAGGTCTCAGCGTAATGAGCGGTATGCGGTAAATTTTAGATAGCAGCACTAATAAATGAAATGTTCAAATCACACTACGATATATTCGGTTATTAATTCGGTTTGTTCGGAAAATATTGTTTGCACTAGTTTTCCGATTGTACGATATCAGATTTTACTATGTTTCGGTTAATTACTCTAATTGAGTTTATTCTGTCATCTCACCCACCCTTATACTTACTTTCACGGAGTACCCGGTAATTGCGTGACAGTGTTAGATTTTATACACTCTACAGATTCGGAACCTAAACAATTAGGGCTTATACTTCCGGTATCAACACAGTGTGCACAAACTCTAATTATCTTATCTGCAATTACCCCTATATCCACGGCCGAGGACTTCTCATAGTATTAAGGGAATTATTACGATTCTCAATCGTCACACAATCACACAACCACCCTCAGCTTATACTTCCGGTATCAGCACGGCGTGCACAAATATACCCAAAGACGCCCCTGTCGTTCAAACATACACACTCTATACACACTACACAATTACTTGAATATTTCAATTCACGCGCGAATTCAAATCGTGCGCGATTCGACCTATGATGAACTAGGATAAACTCAAATTCACCAATTCAAATTACTGAACACTACGGACCTCAGGTATCGTACAAACGTTCACCAATTACAATAACAATCATAAATTACGGAAATCAATATATCGTAATGCTCAAAATATATACTTATTTGCTATCATTTACCTTCTGAAACAATTCACTTGCACGGGAAACTATTATTAATTCACAGTTTTGAATATCTGACTCACACTCGAATAAATTCAAAAAAAAACACTATAGAGCTACTTTACTGATCAAAATCAAAAACACACAACAGCCACTACACTGACTGAAAATCAAAAACACAAGAGCGCTACTATACTGATCAAAATTCATAAACACAAAAGCTACTACACTGATTGAAAATCAAAAACACAACAGAGCGATCTTTCGGCTGTCACGGCTTTTATATGTTTTCCGAGGTTCTGGACAGGTCTACTCCACCAAATCCTTATTTTTGTGCCAATGGTTTTTACTTATGCCCCGAACAATAGTTAAAAGTGACGCTACTTTTTATATCTAAAATTCGCGCTCATGATATCACACCAGTTCTTCCCGGCGGACTAAACAAGTGTTATCGGAGTTTTTAGGTTTTTCGCCCTTTTTATACATAAGGCTGCACAAAGTTCGGTGTCTTAACTGGCCAGACCCCTGTTTTTGCAACATATTTTATCGGAATGAAATGTAATTTTGAACGGGCATGAATTAGATTCATCTATTTGAATAATTATACTTATTTGAAATTACGGAGATTTAGAAAAGTGACAATCACGGAATACACATTCGGAATTCATTCATATCTATTGAAATAATGAACTGTTCAAACTGAAATTACATGTAACATTCGTATTTATTGCCTGATCTAAATTAAATAATCTTTTTATAATTTAAGCTTCGTTACATCCCCCCCTAAGTTCGGTTAAAAATGAAAGAATCTGATTCTTTCATTTTTCAATTCTCATTCGAGAATTCATACGAGAAAAAACTCTAATACAAAGGTAATATACCCTAACCTGACATTAAAACTTAAATTTCTTTCGCCGGGAACATCGCGGAATAGCAATATCTTACTAGGAACATAGAATGAAAATTCTGCTGCGGAACGGAGGACTGCACTTCTTCTTCGGAATGGGAAAACTTAAAACTTCTTCTTCACAACGGAAAGCTTGAAACTTCTTCCTCTTCGGAATGGAAAAACCCAAAACATCTTCTTCGTTGGAACGGAAAACTTAAAACGTCTTCGGAATGGAAACACAACTTGAAGATTTCTTTGGAATGGCCAACTTCTTCTTCGGAATAGAAAACTTAAAACCTCTCCTGCTTCGGAAAACAAAACTTCTTCTTTAAAACGGAAAAACTTATAACTTCTTCTTCTTCGGAACGGAACTTAAAACTTCTGCTTGGAAATGGGAAACAATTCTTCTTTCAAACGGAAAAAAAACTTGACTTCTTGCTCAGAACGGACAACTTCTTCTTCAAAACGGAAAAACTGACTTCTTCCGCGGATCGGGATACTTGAAGATTTCTTTGGAATGCCAAACTTCTTCTTCGGAAACTTCATTTTCAGAACGGACACTCGAAACGTCTTCGGAATGGAACATTTCTTCTTCGGAAACTTGAGGATGTCTTCTTCTTTGGAACGGAAACTTTTTATCATTTTGTTGACATGGGCACGTTCGGCAGCGTACGCACCGCGGTCTCGATGGTACTACAAAGGATGGACGGGCTGTCTGGTTGCACCCTTATCTCCGGTGTCCTGGATCTCCACATAACTCACATAATCCCCATAACTGAACGGGTACGTAGACCAGGTGCGTCGGGGTTGTCGGCGTAGCTGGGGTTTTCTTAGCTTGAACTTGTTCGAATTGAACCTCTTCCGGTTTCGGCGGAGATGATGCGGCATCCAACATGGTTGTTTTCGGTTGAACCTCCATATTTTGCAGTGCTTCATCTAGCACTATCTCAATGAAATAGGACGGTTCGTACGACATGTTATCACCTGTGAACATTGAATCATAATAATGAGTAATTGTACTACTTGATACTTTGTCCAACGGTATCTATATCTTTCGATACCTCGATTCATTTCAACTTTTCGGAATGCCAGGAACATTATACGGCTTCAGATCTTTAATATGAACTCGTTCCACTTGCTTGCCATCTTCGCCTTTCAGGTCGTAAATAACCGGAGAAATTACTTTGATTACCGTTAACGGACCGGTATATTTTGGGAACAATTTAGCGGCAAAATGTCGAACACTAGAAGACAGATGATGCTCTACCTTCATTACTTTATCACCCACGTGACAACGCCAATCTCTACGACGGAGATTGTAATAACGACTTTGATGGGTAAAAGCACGGGATAACTGGATACGCACCAGTTGGAAAGTTTCTCGTAATTTCTCTAACCTAGTTAGGTGTTGTGAAATCTGTACCCGATTCGGATCGGTAGGAATATTTTCCTCGGTCTCCACCAGAGCGGTAAAGGAACGGACTATCGAATTTGGAACTTCAAGTTCTCGGCTAAAATTTAAAAAGGCAGGTGAAAATCCGGTGGATTCATGGGAGGCAGAATTTAGGGCAAACAGAAAATCGGGTAGAAACTTATCCCATTTTCTGTGGTCTCCATTGCAAAATTGTGCAATCATGGTCTTTAAGGTAAGGTTTGTTCTCTCCACGGGATTGCATTGTGGAGTATATGTAGGAGTGAGGCGATGCCTGATCCCAAACTCCTTCAGGAGTGTCTTGAAAACTTTACTTTCGTACTGCGTCCCATTGTCGCTGATAACGGTTTCCGGACAACCGAAACGAGTTATGATTTCCTCGTAGAAGGCTTGAGTTACAGCCTGAGCGGTAGCTTTTCTCAACGGCTTACACTGTACCCACTTCGTAAAACGGTCCTGCATGACAAGAATAAAATTGTTTCCCTTGGCGGATCTTGGTAACGGTCCTACCAAGTCAGTGCTCACACACTTCCAAGGAAACTGATTTACTGTCGGCTGCATAAATCCAGGCTTCTGCTGTTGAGACACTTTGAAAGCTTTGCACTGCGTACATCCACGCACGTACTTCGCTATATCGCGGAACATCCCCGGCCAATAATACTTGTGGGATATTCGCGCAATCGTCTTGGCAATACCTAAATGTCCTGCATTCGGACTGTCATGGTTTTCTTTCAGAACGTTCAACCGGAGCGGTTTCGGAACGCAAAGCTTCCACGGATCTCTCATTTCCGGTTCGGACAAGTCATTAGAGTCCCAGAAGTGGCGGTACAACCGACTATCTTTCACACAATAATCCGGATACGCTTCTGGACTCTTTTCAACTTCGGCTTTCTTTGAATTGTACCAGTTACAATTCACGGGGTCATTCAGTACAAATAACTTTTGATTGTCATTTGTTTCCTCCTTGTTCGGTAACGCAACGCGTGACAGGGCATCAGCCACACGATTCAACACTCCTCTTAGGGGACTTCTACCCCAGGCGAGTTTCACCGTTGGCCTATTCGTAACTCGGAACCAACACGGGGCTAGAACACTCTCATTTTCCACTTTATTGATTTTCGTCTCTATAGCGGTCCCTACTTTAACTTTACTTTCACACTTATTCGGTAATTTCGGTTTATTATCGGTATTACAATTTACGGTATTTTCAGTGACGGTGACTTTACACTTGGTATTATTATTTACGGCTGAGTCCTTATCCGTGGTGCGGTTCACAACAGTGGTGAGGTGAGCGGTTTTCACTTCCTTCGTTGAGGCCTGTTCAACCGGGATCTGCTTCGGCCTCGCTACCTCGCAGTCCCGCGGACGTTTCCCTGTCCCGGACACGGACAATCACGCGACATGATCCTAGGGCGGCGGCATCTTGAGCAAAATAATTTCGGCGGATTCCGACAATTATTTTTGTCATGCTCAGTTTCCCCACATCTCCAACATGAGATGGGCTGTGTTGCGGTATTCGGCTTCAGCCTGGTAGGGCACTGCGTCCTGAAGTGGCCGCGGAGACCACAATCCCAACAAGTCTGCTCAGGGATCTTCGGTATCCCGGACTTGACTGGCGATGACGGTTCAGGTGCAGGTTGCCTACCCTGCGGCTCCATAGTCCTTACTGTTGGACTGGGAATTTGTGCCCTCACTGACACTGGATACATCCTCTTCTGCATGAGTTTCTGCTCAGCCTGCAGATTCTCATATTCTTTTGCTTGTAGCATTAACGACGGCACGTCGTTAAAAGTCCCTTGCCGGATAAATTGCCTATATTTCGGCAATAAATTTCGGTGCAACCAGAACAATTCCCGTTCTGTTGTCATTGCATATCCACAACATATGCAGCGGCGCTCTCATTCATGCGTTGATGCCTGCGGCTGATCTGTACTTCCAGATCAATGTGGTTATTGGCATCCATGAAAAATATTACGAAATCCCTCTGGAAATCTGCAAATGTTGTCCAACGATGCCACAATAACGCTGTTCCCTCCAACACTTCAGGTAAAGACAGCAACAATGCGTCCTTCGGTGTGTTCAGCTGCATGGCTATCTCATCCAGTCTTTCCAGGAACGTAGCGGGGTCTGACGTTCCATTATTGAATTGAATTCTGTATTGATTCAAACGCGGAGCATTACCCGGAGCTGAATAACTATATCCAGGCACATGCTGAACATGACTGAACGGAATATTGTACCCATGCGGAATAACAGTAACCGGAACATAGTGAGCAGGTGTTTGCGAAACAAATGGTAACTGTGGAACCATCGGTAATTGCGGAACGGTCGGTCCTTGACTCCACGCCTGTGTCACATCTGACGACGTGGTCCTATTAATCGGAGGGTTCATTGGATTCGGCGGGGAAGAATAGATCGGCGTTTGAATCGGTGGTGCCGTCATTACCACAGTGTTCGTGTATGTCACTGTATTCGTAGTGGACGTAGTTGACCAATACGACGGCTGTATCCTCGGTGTGCTACTTATTGCCGGTCTTGATTGAATTCCCGAAGTACTAAACGTTGGTGTTGTGTTTAGTGCCACTTCGGTTGTCAATGCCCTGATTAGTGATGCCATGGTACTGGCAATCTTTTCCAACATTCCACGCGGAGGGCGTATTATTCCTTTACGGACCCCCTTTACGCACCTACGGCGTAAATCTTCGGCGGATCCATTATGGTCAATATCATGATTGGCCAGGACTTCCTGAAGTTGTGCTTTTTTCAGTAAGTAAATCCAGTTGACTTTCGAATCAACTTCCGTAGTCTCAGTCTGGCTGTCCTCGCTATTAGAGCAGAATTTCGCCATTTCGTCAAAATGTGCTGCCATTTCCTCCATACTGGTAGGCGCAGGCTGCGGCACCTTAGGTATAGCACCTGTATACCAAGGGAACTCCATTTTTCCAATCCAATTCAGAATCAAAATTTTCAACCCCAAAAATTAATCATTTTCCTCAGGGGTAGGTAACGGAAGAGGTTGCGATAACCAAAACCAGTCCACACCTTCCTTTCAATAAGGCAGAAGCAATCAAATCACTTGCCCCAATTTGGGCAACGTAACTTCGATTTCGGGAGGTACCTCCAGAACGGTTGGGCCAATCTGCCCAAAAATGTTACCAACGGCTTCCTTGGTATCGATTTACTCGGAAAGGAGCTATGACTTGCCCAATCCGGGTTAAGGTTGACTAGGAAAATCAAAGGGCAAAATATGGGCAAAAATCAAAATTTGGGCAAAACACTGAGGTGTAGTTAACAATTCTACACCTCACGGAACAATCCATTTTTCAGTCAGATTCTCTGTTAAAAACTTGATGTTTCCCCTGAAACGGGGGGGCGGAGCGAAAAACAAATTTCACCAAGCAACCTTGGTGAACACGGGGAACAAGTTTCTGTCAAAACTTTTCCAAATTTTCAAAATTCAAAATAAACTCCTGGGGATGGATGAAGAACGTATTCGAAACGTCGGGGACTTGAAGCTTGTTTTTCTGTCACACTATATCTGAAATTTCATTCAAAACGGACTACCGGTTCAATTGCAATAAATTATTCAACATTTCACTTTTCGGAATCAGAAAAAAAATAAAATTCCCCCTCGGTCAATTTCCAAAAGTCCCTGCTCGTAGGCGTCATTTTAAAACGTGCTCTTGTCGCTTTTCGGTAAATTGCTTACTGCGTAAGCTTCGAATCCTCGGGCGCCAGATTTTTCTAAAGGTTAACTCCTTTTTGAAGACTTCTGCTAGGGTCTTCACCACAAGGCTTGTTACTATGCTATCTATAGATAGCCTTGTCCCTAGGGTAGCTACAGTGAAGTATAACCAGAGTCCAATGGGCAGAGAACAGTATCGAAATTGTAGGCTTTAATTACAATTGATACCTGGTTATAACTTAGCTCGTTAAAGATGGAGCAGAAATAATTTAATAAAACAGGGAATTCCAAATATTAAAATATACAATGATTTTAACAAGTACACTTTCAGAATAATCAATTTAAATGCAATTTAACGGTATTATTTCACAAAATTACACTCAGAGGGAAAATGTACTGAAGCTCAAACGGTAAATGAAAACTCTTTCAAGAAATCAACTCTACGATAAGTGCGGTCGCTAAATTTAATTCAGCGGTACGGGATCGGTTGATGAATGATTCAGAATGATCAATTTGCGGAAAAGTACGAATCAAACAGGTCTCAGCGTAATGAGCGGTATGCGGTAAATTTTAGATAGCAGCACTAATAAATGAAATGTTCAAATCACATTACGATATATTCGGTTATTAATTCGGTTTGTTCGGAAAATATTGTTTGCACTAGTTTTCCGATTGTACGATATCAGATTTTACTATGTTTCGGTTAATTACTCTAATTGAGTTTATTCTGTCATCTCACCCACCCTTGTACTAACTTTCACGGAGTACCCGGTAATTGTGTGACAGTGTTAGATTTTATACACTCTACAGATTCGGAACCTAAACAATTAGGGCTTATACTTCCGGTATCAACACAGTGTGCACAAACCCTAATTATCTTATCTGCAATAACCCCTATATCCACGACCGAGGACTTCTCATAGTATTAAGGGAATTATTACGATTCTCAATCGTCACACAATCACACAACCACCCTCAGCTTATACTTCCGGTATCAGCACGGCGTGCACAAACTGTTGGCGGTTTGGTCGTCTATGATATACTTATACTTCCGGTATCAGCACGGCGTGTACAAATATACCCAAAGACGCCCCTGTCGTTCAAACATACACACTCTATACACACTACACAATTACTTGAATATTTCAATTCACGCGCGAATTCAAATCGTGCGCGATTCGACCTATGATAAACTAGGATAAACTCAAATTCACCAATTCAAATTACTGGATACTACGGACCTCAGGTATCGTACAAACGTTCACCAATTACAATAACAATCATAAATTACGGAAATCAATATATTTGCTATCATTTACCTTCTGAAACAATTCACTTGCACGGAAAACTATTATTAATTCACAGTTTTGAATATCTGACTCACACTCGAATAAATTTAAAAAAAACACTAGCGAGCTACTTTACTGATCAAAATCAAAAACACACAATAGCCACTACACTGATTTAAAATCAAAAACACAAGAGCGCTACTATACTGATCAAAATTCAGAATCACAAGAGCTACTACACTGATTGAAAATCAAAAACACAAGAGAGCGATCTTTCGGCTGTCACGGCTTTTATATGTTTTCCGAGATTCTGGACAGGTCTGCTCCACCAAATCCTTATTTTTGTGCCAATGGTTTTAACTTATGCCTCGAACAATGGTTAAAAGTGACGCTACTTTTTATATCTAAAATTCGCGCTCATGATATCACACCAGTTCTTCCCGGCGGACTAAACAAGTGTTATCGGAGTTTTTAGGTTGTTCGCCCTTTTTATACATAAGGCTGCACGAAGTTTGGTGTCTTAACTGGCCAGACCCCTGTTTTTGCAACATATTTTATCGGAATGAAATGCAATTTTGAACGGGCATGAATTAGATTCATCTATTTGAATAATTATACTTATTTGAAATTACGGAGATTTAGAAAAGTGACAATCACGGAATACACATTCGGAATTCATTCATATCTATTGAAATAATGAACTGTTCAAACTGAAATTACATGTAACATTCGTATTTATTGCCTGATCTAAATTAAATAATCTTTTTATAATTTAAGCTTCGTTACAATACATTCTGTCAAAGTAGAAGAAATGTTTAACCAACTTAATTTTTTTCACGTGATTCACGGATATGCTGAGTAAACTAAGAAGCTTAACAACTTTAGGACCATGCATTTTATCAAAATTGTAAAAAATGGTTTTGTTACGAGTTTTCCCAAGAACGGATCAAAAACAACTATAATTTTAACAGATAATAGATCTTCAAAGTAGAACCCACTATATAAAGATTTAAGACATCCTGAATAGGTGAAGTGATGAAGATTTGTTAACTTGAAAGTAAACACCAAATTGCTTAACTTTGTCCAAGTTGAGTC
The DNA here is from genome assembly GCA_958510875.1 of Endomychus coccineus. Lineage (NCBI taxonomy): Eukaryota > Metazoa > Arthropoda > Insecta > Coleoptera > Endomychidae > Endomychus > Endomychus coccineus. Next base: position 114,246,441 of record OY294068.1, read on the forward strand.
CCATGATTTGAAATCATGTTGAATATGAGCGTTCGAATTCCTGCCGGGGACTTCTGATGAAACTCTTCAATTGTTTCAATAGCTTTCTCAAATTCTGCAGAAGAAGGATGTTTTGTGATTGCATTTCCTTCATAGTATTTCTTGGAAAACTCCCTACATTTACGTTCTTGAGGGTCACTCCATCCTTTTCTCTTAACACCTTTTAGTCTAGTAGAGATACGACTTTCACTTCGAACTTTTGTTGCTATCCATGGATTTGGACGTTTTTGGGCTCAAAATGTTCAAGAAAGCGATACGAGTCAGAAGACCCCATTTTAAACCTGTGCTTTCCATTTTCCGATTTGTTAACTAACAATTAAGCCTTTTTCAATTGTTAATTTGGACCGATAATTAACAAATATATTCCATGGAACAACATATGAGGAAATTGGCTGAAAATGGTTACTCGGGGGTTTTCAAGGTCGCTGATCACGAATCTGACATAAGAATTGGGAAATTCTATACTGTCGACCGGAAAACTCGACATTTCCATGAAAATTACCAAAATCTGTAAATGTTGAATTAAGGACGTCAAAAAATTCACTCGGGGGTTTTCGAGGTTGCTGATCATGAATCCGATATCAGAATCGGAAAATTCGACACTAGTGGCCGGGAAACTCGATATTTTCTTGGAAATTACTAAAATCTGTAAATGTTGAATTAAGGACGTCAAAAAATTCACTCGGGGGTTTTCGAGGTCGCTGATCATGAATCCGATATCAGAATCGGAAAATTCGACACTAGTGGCCGGGAAACTCGATATTTCCTTGAAAATTACTAAAATCTATAAATGTTGAATTAAGGACGTCAAAAAATTCACTCGGGGGTTTTCGAGGTCGCTGATCATGAATCCGATATCAGAATTGGAAAATTCGACACTAGTGGCCGGGAAAATTGGTATTTTCTTGGAAATTACTGAAATCTGTAAATGTTGAATTAAGGACGTCAAAAAATTCACTCGGGGGTTTTCGAGGTCGCTGATCATGAATCCGATATCAGAATCGGAAAATTCGACACTAGTGGCCGGGAAACTCGATATTTTCTTGGAAATTACTAAAATCTGTAAATGTTGAATTAAGGACGTCAAAAAATTCACTCGGGGGTTTTCGAGGTCGCTGATCACGAATCCGATATCAGAATCGGAAAATTCTATACTGTTGATCAGAAAACTCGACATTTTCATGGAAAAATAAAACCCAAATCTGTGAATTAATTATGAAATACGAATTTTTAGAATAAATTATGAATTACGAATGAATGAATCGAATGAAAGAATTATGAATTTTTAATGAATGACTGAATGAATTACGAATTTCTTCAAAAAAAAGTGATGAATGCCTAATAAATGAAACGATGAAAGAATTATGATTTTGAATAAATTACCGAATGAATTCTGAATCTCTTGAAATAAATTACGAATTTCAATTATTTTTATTAGAAAATATATATATATATATATATATATATATATATATATATATATATATATATATATATATATATATATATATATATATATATATATATATATATATATATATATATATATATATATATATTTTCTAATAAATTCATTCGTAATTTATTTCAAGAGATTCAGAATTCATTCGGTAATTTATTCAAAATCATAATTCTTTCATCGTTTCATTTATTAGGCATTCATCACTTTTTTTTGAAGAAATTCGTAATTCATTCAGTCATTCATTAAAAATTCATAATTCTTTCATTCGATTCATTCATTCGTAATTCATAATTTATTCTAAAAATTCGTATTTCATAATTAATTCACAGATTTGGGTTTTATTTTTCCATGAAAATGTCGAGTTTTCTGATCAACAGTATAGAATTTTCCGATTCTGATATCGGATTCGTGATCAGCGACCTCGAAAACCCCCGAGTGAATTTTTTGACGTCCTTAATTCAACATTTACAGATTTTAGTAATTTCCAAGAAAATATCGAGTTTCCCGGCCACTAGTGTCGAATTTTCCGATTCTGATATCGGATTCATGATCAGCGACCTCGAAAACCCCCGAGTGAATTTTTTGACGTCCTTAATTCAACATTTACAGATTTCAGTAATTTCCAAGAAAATACCAATTTTCCCGGCCACTAGTGTCGAATTTTCCAATTCTGATATCGGATTCATGATCAGCGACCTCGAAAACCCCCGAGTGAATTTTTTGACGTCCTTAATTCAACATTTATAGATTTTAGTAATTTCCAAGGAAATATCGAGTTTCCCGGCCACTAGTGTCGAATTTTCCGATTCTGATATCGGATTCATGATCAGCGACCTCGAAAACCCCCGAGTGAATTTTTTGACGTCCTTAATTCAACATTTACAGATTTTAGTAATTTCCAAGAAAATATCGAGTTTTCCGGCCACTAGTGTCGAATTTTCCTATTCTGATATCGGATTCATGATCAGCAACCTCGAAAACCCCCGAGTGAATTTTTTGACGTCCTTAATTCAACATTTACAGATTTTGGTAATTTTCATGGAAATGTCGAGTTTTCCGGTCGACAGTATAGAATTTCCCAATTCTTATGTCAGATTCGTGATCAGCGACCTTGAAAACCCCCGAGTAACCATTTTCAGCCAATTTCCTCATATATTGTTCCATGGAATATATTTGTTAATTATCGGTCCAAATTAACAATTGAAAAAGGCTTAATTGTTAGTTAACAAATCGGAAAATGGAAAGCACAGGTTTAAAATGGGGTCTTCTGACTCGTATCGCTTTCTTGAACATTTTGAGCCCAAAAACGTCCAAATCCATTGATAGCAACAAAAGTTCGAAGTGAAAGTCGTATCTCTACTAGACTAAAAGGTGTTAAGAGAAAAGGATGGAGTGACCCTCAAGAACGTAAATGTAGGGAGTTTTCCAAGAAATACTATGAAGGAAATGCAATCACAAAATATCCTTCTTCTGCAGAATTTGAGAAAGCTATTGAAACAATTGAAGAGTTTCATCAGAAGTCCCCGGCAGGAATTCGAACGCTCATATTCAACATGATTTCAAATCATGGGACTCAACTTGGACAAAGTTAAGCAATTTGGTGTTTACTTTCAAGTTAACAAATCTTCATCACTTCACCTATTCAGGATGTCTTAAATCTTTATATAGTGGGTTCTACTTTGAAGATCTATTATCTGTTAAAATTATAGTTGTTTTTGATCCGTTCTTGGGAAAACTCGTAACAAAACCATTTTTTACAATTTTGATAAAATGCATGGTCCTAAAGTTGTTAAGCTTCTTAGTTTACTCAGCATATCCGTGAATCACGTGAAAAAAATTAAGTTGGTTAAACATTTCTTCTACTTTGACAGAATGTATTGTAACGAAGCTTAAATTATAAAAAGATTATTTAATTTAGATCAGGCAATAAATACGAATGTTACATGTAATTTCAGTTTGAACAGTTCATTATTTCAATAGATATGAATGAATTCCGAATGTGTATTCCGTGATTGTCACTTTTCTAAATCTCCGTAATTTCAAATAAGTATAATTATTCAAATAGATGAATCTAATTCATGCCCGTTCAAAATTGCATTTCATTCCGATAAAATATGTTGCAAAAACAGGGGTCTGGCCAGTTAAGACACCAAACTTTGTGCAGCCTTATGTATAAAAAGGGCGAACAACCTAAAAACTCCGATAACACTTGTTTAGTCCGCCGGGAAGAACTGGTGTGATATCATGAGCGCGAATTTTAGATATAAAAAGTAGCGTCACTTTTAACCATTGTTCGAGGCATAAGTTAAAACCATTGGCACAAAAATAAGGATTTGGTGGAGCAGACCTGTCCAGAATCTCGGAAAACATATAAAAGCCGTGACAGCCGAAAGATCGCTCTCTTGTGTTTTTGATTTTCAATCAGTGTAGTAGCTCTTGTGATTCTGAATTTTGATCAGTATAGTAGCGCTCTTGTGTTTTTGATTTTAAATCAGTGTAGTGGCTATTGTGTGTTTTTGATTTTGATCAGTAAAGTAGCTCGCTAGTGTTTTTTTTAAATTTATTCGAGTGTGAGTCAGATATTCAAAACTGTGAATTAATAATAGATTTCCGTGCAAGTGAATTGTTTCAGAAGGTAAATGATAGCAAATATATTGATTTCCGTAATTTATGATTGTTATTGTAATTGGTGAACGTTTGTACGATACCTGAGGTCCGTAGTATCCAGTAATTTGAATTGGTGAATTTGAGTTTATCCTAGTTTATCATAGGTCGAATCGCGCACGATTTGAATTCGCGCGTGAATTGAAATATTCAAGTAATTGTGTAGTGTGTATAGAGTGTGTATGTTTGAACGACAGGGGCGTCTTTGGGTATATTTGTACACGCCGTGCTGATACCGGAAGTATAAGTATATCATAGACGACCAAACCGCCAACAGTTTGTGCACGCCGTGCTGATACCGGAAGTATAAGCTGAGGGTGGTTGTGTGATTGTGTGACGATTGAGAATCGTAATAATTCCCTTAATACTATGAGAAGTCCTCGGTCGTGGATATAGGGGTTATTGCAGATAAGATAATTAGGGTTTGTGCACACTGTGTTGATACCGGAAGTATAAGCCCTAATTGTTTAGGTTCCGAATCTGTAGAGTGTATAAAATCTAACACTGTCACACAATTACCGGGTACTCCGTGAAAGTTAGTACAAGGGTGGGTGAGATGACAGAATAAACTCAATTAGAGTAATTAACCGAAACATAGTAAAATCTGATATCGTACAATCGGAAAACTAGTGCAAACAATATTTTCCGAACAAACCGAATTAATAACCGAATATATCGTAATGTGATTTGAACATTTCATTTATTAGTGCTGCTATCTAAAATTTACCGCATACCGCTCATTACGCTGAGACCTGTTTGATTCGTACTTTTCCGCAAATTGATCATTCTGAATCATTCATCAACCGATCCCGTACCGCTGAATTAAATTTAGCGACCGCACTTATCGTAGAGTTGATTTCTTGAAAGAGTTTTCATTTACCGTTTGAGCTTCAGTACATTTTCCCTCTGAGTGTAATTTTGTGAAATAATACCGTTAAATTGCATTTAAATTGATTATTCTGAAAGTGTACTTGTTAAAATCATTATATATTTTAATATTTGGAATTCCCTGTTTTATTAAATTATTTCTGCTCCATCTTTAACGAGCTAAGTTATAACCAGGTATCAATTGTAATTAAAGCCTACAATTTCGATACTGTTCTCTGCCCATTGGACTCTGGTTATACTTCACTGTAGCTACCCTAGGGACAAGGCTATCTATAGATAGCATAGTAACAAGCCTTGTGGTGAAGACCCTAGCAGAAGTCTTCAAAAAGGAGTTAACCTTTAGAAAAATCTGGCGCCCGAGGATTCGAAGCTTACGCAGTAAGCAATTTACCGAAAAGCGACAAGAGCACGTTTCAAAATGACGCCTACGAGCAGGGACTCTATACTGTTGATCAGAAAACTCGACATTTTCATGGAAAAATAAAACCCAAATCTGTGAATTAATTATGAAATACGAATTTTTAGAATAAATTATGAATTACGAATGAATGAATCGAATGAAAGAATTATGAATTTTTAATGAATGACTGAATGAATTACGAATTTCTTCAAAAAAAAGTGATGAATGCCTAATAAATGAAACGATGAAAGAATTATGATTTTGAATAAATTACCGAATGAATTCTGAATCTCTTGAAATAAATTACGAATTTCAATTATTTTTATTAGAAAATATATATATATATATATATATATATATATATATATATATATATATATATATATATATATATATATATATATATATATATATATATATATATATATATATATATATATATATATATATATATTTTCTAATAAATTCATTCGTAATTTATTTCAAGAGATTCAGAATTCATTCGGTAATTTATTCAAAATCATAATTCTTTCATCGTTTCATTTATTAGGCATTCATCACTTTTTTTTGAAGAAATTCGTAATTCATTCAGTCATTCATTAAAAATTCATAATTCTTTCATTCGATTCATTCATTCGTAATTCATAATTTATTCTAAAAATTCGTATTTCATAATTAATTCACAGATTTGGGTTTTATTTTTCCATGAAAATGTCGAGTTTTCTGATCAACAGTATAGAATTTTCCGATTCTGATATCGGATTCGTGATCAGCGACCTCGAAAACCCCCGAGTGAATTTTTTGACGTCCTTAATTCAACATTTACAGATTTTAGTAATTTCCAAGAAAATATCGAGTTTCCCGGCCACTAGTGTCGAATTTTCCGATTCTGATATCGGATTCATGATCAGCGACCTCGAAAACCCCCGAGTGAATTTTTTGACGTCCTTAATTCAACATTTACAGATTTCAGTAATTTCCAAGAAAATACCAATTTTCCCGGCCACTAGTGTCGAATTTTCCAATTCTGATATCGGATTCATGATCAGCGACCTCGAAAACCCCCGAGTGAATTTTTTGACGTCCTTAATTCAACATTTATAGATTTTAGTAATTTCCAAGGAAATATCGAGTTTCCCGGCCACTAGTGTCGAATTTTCCGATTCTGATATCGGATTCATGATCAGCGACCTCGAAAACCCCCGAGTGAATTTTTTGACGTCCTTAATTCAACATTTACAGATTTTAGTAATTTCCAAGAAAATATCGAGTTTTCCGGCCACTAGTGTCGAATTTTCCTATTCTGATATCGGATTCATGATCAGCAACCTCGAAAACCCCCGAGTGAATTTTTTGACGTCCTTAATTCAACATTTACAGATTTTGGTAATTTTCATGGAAATGTCGAGTTTTCCGGTCGACAGTATAGAATTTCCCAATTCTTATGTCAGATTCGTGATCAGCGACCTTGAAAACCCCCGAGTAACCATTTTCAGCCAATTTCCTCATATATTGTTCCATGGAATATATTTGTTAATTATCGGTCCAAATTAACAATTGAAAAAGGCTTAATTGTTAGTTAACAAATCGGAAAATGGAAAGCACAGGTTTAAAATGGGGTCTTCTGACTCGTATCGCTTTCTTGAACATTTTGAGCCCAAAAACGTCCAAATCCATTGATAGCAACAAAAGTTCGAAGTGAAAGTCGTATCTCTACTAGACTAAAAGGTGTTAAGAGAAAAGGATGGAGTGACCCTCAAGAACGTAAATGTAGGGAGTTTTCCAAGAAATACTATGAAGGAAATGCAATCACAAAATATCCTTCTTCTGCAGAATTTGAGAAAGCTATTGAAACAATTGAAGAGTTTCATCAGAAGTCCCCGGCAGGAATTCGAACGCTCATATTCAACATGATTTCAAATCATGGGACTCAACTTGGACAAAGTTAAGCAATTTGGTGTTTACTTTCAAGTTAACAAATCTTCATCACTTCACCTATTCAGGATGTCTTAAATCTTTATATAGTGGGTTCTACTTTGAAGATCTATTATCTGTTAAAATTATAGTTGTTTTTGATCCGTTCTTGGGAAAACTCGTAACAAAACCATTTTTTACAATTTTGATAAAATGCATGGTCCTAAAGTTGTTAAGCTTCTTAGTTTACTCAGCATATCCGTGAATCACGTGAAAAAAATTAAGTTGGTTAAACATTTCTTCTACTTTGACAGAATGTATTGTAACGAAGCTTAAATTATAAAAAGATTATTTAATTTAGATCAGGCAATAAATACGAATGTTACATGTAATTTCAGTTTGAACAGTTCATTATTTCAATAGATATGAATGAATTCCGAATGTGTATTCCGTGATTGTCACTTTTCTAAATCTCCGTAATTTCAAATAAGTATAATTATTCAAATAGATGAATCTAATTCATGCCCGTTCAAAATTGCATTTCATTCCGATAAAATATGTTGCAAAAACAGGGGTCTGGCCAGTTAAGACACCAAACTTTGTGCAGCCTTATGTATAAAAAGGGCGAACAACCTAAAAACTCCGATAACACTTGTTTAGTCCGCCGGGAAGAACTGGTGTGATATCATGAGCGCGAATTTTAGATATAAAAAGTAGCGTCACTTTTAACCATTGTTCGAGGCATAAGTTAAAACCATTGGCACAAAAATAAGGATTTGGTGGAGCAGACCTGTCCAGAATCTCGGAAAACATATAAAAGCCGTGACAGCCGAAAGATCGCTCTCTTGTGTTTTTGATTTTCAATCAGTGTAGTAGCTCTTGTGATTCTGAATTTTGATCAGTATAGTAGCGCTCTTGTGTTTTTGATTTTAAATCAGTGTAGTGGCTATTGTGTGTTTTTGATTTTGATCAGTAAAGTAGCTCGCTAGTGTTTTTTTTAAATTTATTCGAGTGTGAGTCAGATATTCAAAACTGTGAATTAATAATAGATTTCCGTGCAAGTGAATTGTTTCAGAAGGTAAATGATAGCAAATATATTGATTTCCGTAATTTATGATTGTTATTGTAATTGGTGAACGTTTGTACGATACCTGAGGTCCGTAGTATCCAGTAATTTGAATTGGTGAATTTGAGTTTATCCTAGTTTATCATAGGTCGAATCGCGCACGATTTGAATTCGCGCGTGAATTGAAATATTCAAGTAATTGTGTAGTGTGTATAGAGTGTGTATGTTTGAACGACAGGGGCGTCTTTGGGTATATTTGTACACGCCGTGCTGATACCGGAAGTATAAGTATATCATAGACGACCAAACCGCCAACAGTTTGTGCACGCCGTGCTGATACCGGAAGTATAAGCTGAGGGTGGTTGTGTGATTGTGTGACGATTGAGAATCGTAATAATTCCCTTAATACTATGAGAAGTCCTCGGTCGTGGATATAGGGGTTATTGCAGATAAGATAATTAGGGTTTGTGCACACTGTGTTGATACCGGAAGTATAAGCCCTAATTGTTTAGGTTCCGAATCTGTAGAGTGTATAAAATCTAACACTGTCACACAATTACCGGGTACTCCGTGAAAGTTAGTACAAGGGTGGGTGAGATGACAGAATAAACTCAATTAGAGTAATTAACCGAAACATAGTAAAATCTGATATCGTACAATCGGAAAACTAGTGCAAACAATATTTTCCGAACAAACCGAATTAATAACCGAATATATCGTAATGTGATTTGAACATTTCATTTATTAGTGCTGCTATCTAAAATTTACCGCATACCGCTCATTACGCTGAGACCTGTTTGATTCGTACTTTTCCGCAAATTGATCATTCTGAATCATTCATCAACCGATCCCGTACCGCTGAATTAAATTTAGCGACCGCACTTATCGTAGAGTTGATTTCTTGAAAGAGTTTTCATTTACCGTTTGAGCTTCAGTACATTTTCCCTCTGAGTGTAATTTTGTGAAATAATACCGTTAAATTGCATTTAAATTGATTATTCTGAAAGTGTACTTGTTAAAATCATTATATATTTTAATATTTGGAATTCCCTGTTTTATTAAATTATTTCTGCTCCATCTTTAACGAGCTAAGTTATAACCAGGTATCAATTGTAATTAAAGCCTACAATTTCGATACTGTTCTCTGCCCATTGGACTCTGGTTATACTTCACTGTAGCTACCCTAGGGACAAGGCTATCTATAGATAGCATAGTAACAAGCCTTGTGGTGAAGACCCTAGCAGAAGTCTTCAAAAAGGAGTTAACCTTTAGAAAAATCTGGCGCCCGAGGATTCGAAGCTTACGCAGTAAGCAATTTACCGAAAAGCGACAAGAGCACGTTTCAAAATGACGCCTACGAGCAGGGACTCTATACTGTTGATCAGAAAACTCGACATTTTCATGGAAAAATAAAACCCAAATCTGTGAATTAATTATGAAATACGAATTTTTAGAATAAATTATGAATTACGAATGAATGAATCGAATGAAAGAATTATGAATTTTTAATGAATGACTGAATGAATTACGAATTTCTTCAAAAAAAAGTGATGAATGCCTAATAAATGAAACGATGAAAGAATTATGATTTTGAATAAATTACCGAATGAATTCTGAATCTCTTGAAATAAATTACGAATTTCAATTATTTTTATTAGAAAAAAAAAAATATATATATATATATATATATATATATATATATATATATATATATATATATATATATATATATATATATATATATATATATATATATATATATATATATATATATGACACTGTGAAATTTTCACAGTATGCTATAATAATTTATAATATATAATAAGGTATGATAAGAGTAATATTGATTAGCAAATATGTATATATATATATATATATATATATATACATCTCACTATATTCTGGGCGTCCTTACAAAAACGCGACTCTCCGCGTCCGGTCCGATTTTGTGATAGGGATTTATAAATTTTCGCGCATATACTCGATGTATCATAAACAGATGTTACCTCACCAAATTTCAGCAAATTCTATGAAGTCATATACACTTCACTATATTCTCAGCGTCCTTTCATAAAAACGCACCTTGGCGTCTACAACATATACGAAGCTTTCATATTACAGATTCCTGGGCGTCCTTACATATAAAAACTGTTTACATCGCAGATGCCTGAGTGTCCTGCGGCGTTGCCACGATTATGCTCCAATAGCAGTACCGAGTGGAGGCAAGGTTGAAATATCCAGGTCCCCCTCGATGCAGGAGTGCAATAGACACGGGCTGTCGAATCAAGGACGGTGAAACCGTTAGACAAACCCTATGGTACCCGACTAGTAAAAGTAGACTGTTTATTTGTTTCAGAAATAAAAAGGGTCATTTCATATTAATTTGTTCTTTGAACATGATTAGTTAATCGTTCAGTTCATTTCGTCTCCATTTTTCAGTCAAGTGGTGTCAAAGATGATGATTCGAAGGTGATATTGTAGAAAATTCTAGGTGCCTATAAAACAATAATATAACAACTTTGATTTTTCGCATAATTCCGAATAGTTTCAGAATTTATCTTTTTTTTACTTCCCATATCTTTGATAGAAAATGTATATATCATCAACTTGCTGATCGCACATTGGAAAACTGTAAGCAGGATTCTGAAATATTCGTATCTGTAACTATTTGTAAGAGAACATTACAAACAAAATAGAATTTTCTATTTTAAGGACAGAAAAAAAATCGATTATCAGGTACCGGCAAGAAAAGCAGCATCCTTCTTTGAAAAAATATTTGGATTCTTCAGAAACAAATGTTTTTCTGAGATTACCGATGATGCTTCCAGCAGACGTTCTTCCCACCATACTATCTGATGACCCTGTAGAATGCCCATTTAATAATTACATCAGCAGATGCAAGATTCCCAACTGAAAAAGAACACTGTAAAAAGACAAAATGGAATTACCCAATAAATAAAATAAATTAAATAAAGTTTTCCTACATTTTCTTACCAGACCATTGCCAGAGGAGAAAAAGTTGTAAGTGATTGGCCCATTCAATCTACAAGAAGATATATGGTTGACGTTTCTGTTGCAAACTTTTTGGCAAGTGTTTAACAAACTCGTCCAATAAGGAGAATTGTTCTGAATGGAAACATTTGTCACCAGTACTATATGGACACAAAAAGAGTAACTATCATGCATACAATTTCGAATCTCGGTTGATTTTCTCAACTATAATATAAAAGGGAGTTGATTTACGTTCATTGGATGTACAACAAAATATCGGTATCGTATCATTGAATGAATAATTTTTAATCAATACAGTTTTTATGTCCACAATGTGTAGCTTTACTTGTACATCCACCAAACTGTATGAAAATAATGATGAAAATTTCTTAAAATAGGCAAGTTTTCAAAATTTAATTCTTTAATGGAGCAACATTACAAAAGTAATGAGGAACCAATAATACACCCGAACATTTTCTATGAATTTCCTCATAATAGATGAAGCCACTTCAATGAGTTAAAATATTTTTTTTTGATTTTAGTATTCACTAATAAAATGTCCATCTCAACTGAAATCTCCAGAAAATCGGCTGACAATTTATCATTAGATTTGGAAGATGAAGCACGTCAAGAGTTTGATGTTTATTGCGAATGAGTTATTTGATGAAATTTGATGTTTAAAATATCACGAATAGTGCAGTAAATGAAGGTTTCTACCCACGGATTTTTGAGAGTGCTTCTTTATTTACGAATCTTGGCGAGTAGGTTCAGGGTGTATCCCATATTGCTTGTGGTCAGTCACGATGACCGCTTTCACGTGCCCCCTAGAAAAAAAAGATCAAAAAATGATCGAAATTGAAAATAAATAATATTTTCGTATTTTTCGGATCCAAATGCAATATATTTCCGGAAAACGCAGCCTTCTAGAGTTGAAGGGGCTCTGGAAAAAAATCTATCAAATCATAAATCGGCTAATAAGATGATTAAAAAAATTTTGTAATTGGAAGTTGAATTTTTTGTTAACATAACTTTTCTTCCCGGTCAATATTTCGAGAGACATTCCAAAACAAACGAAAAAAGTCCACTCCAAGGGTTGAGAAAGTAGCCAAGGACGTTTTTAAAATATCCCAAAAATTTGAGCACATATAATGACCCCAATTGAACATTTTTTCATTCTTGGCAGTTATTCCAAGGATAGTAACGATTTTTCAGCGGATATTTGTTATTGGACAGCGTCCATTAAAATTACAATGGAACGCGTTCTATTCGTTCGATTCTTACGAAATTTGAATTTTTTTCTTGTTTTTTGTTCACTGGTTATGAATCCTTCGAGGAAATTTGAAAATTCGAAATGTCGGAACCGAAATGGACTCTCTGTTCGTATTGGGACCTTACGAAAATGATAAAAATAATTTTATCGTGGTATATTATGACTCCAAATGAAACTTCTTCATATTGTTACTGTCATCTCTACATTTGCTTATTCTACTGTTCGGAATATTGCCAATTCAGGTATTGTTATAAGCTTATAAGGTTATCTAATTTTATCAATATTTTGTTTATGGGACACTTATATTCGATCAATATTTTGATATTTTCTGGAAATTTCTTTAAAAATTGACTTTTGATCAGCTCAGGTCCAAATTTATGTAACCCAAAGGTATTATTATCATTTGAGAAGGGTACCTATAGATACCCAAAAAAAACCTAAATTTTCGTTGTTTCAATCGAAGTAGTCTCAAAAAAATATTCTTATGAATAGTCATTGTGGGACATCCTGTGTGCTGATATGATGTATGAGTGTGGTTATGACTTACTAAAAGAATGAAAGATTAGTATTGACAAAATTTTGGAAGATTCTTCGCGATAGCAATAACCTAACACACCAAAATACTTAACATACTTTGAGATTATCGATCAAAATTTAATATTATGATGTTCTTAAATTAAGTATACCAAATTTGAGATACACTTTAAGATCAGTGTTTCCCGTAGCTCATCATTTCCTTTCTGTCAGAGCTATCAAGATGAAAATCTATATCATCAATGCTTTCCAGTTGTAATTCATCTTTTTTTTAATACTTTGACTACATGAGAGGGAAACACATAATGTTCCGAAATTATCATGTGAGTCAGCAGTGGAATGTAGAGGCGGAAGATACGCATTCGTTCTTTTCTTGGAGGTTTGGAGGTTATAGGCATAGGGAAAAACTACCTACCTAGTTGAGCCCATCGTGCACGCCGTGGTAAGAAGTTTATTCTTTCCTAGCAGGTTGTTCTGGGGGCAGTTTTTCTTCGCCGATGTAACGGTGCCTGGAAGATGTCAAAGCAGGGCATCCCAACAGGATGTGAGGGGCAGTTTCCCCCACCTCTCTGTTTTACCTACATAATAGGATCAACTGCGACGCCCATAGTATGAAGGTGTTTGTTACGATGACAATGACTCGTTAGGATTCCAGTCATCTCTCTGATGTCCCTTCTGTTCAGAGGAAGGAGTTTCTTTGATAGCCTAGGTACAGGCTCATTGATAAATGGCTTGGCCTGCCTCATACGTGGTGATCTTGCCACAAGTCAGAGCACTCTTTGTACAGTTGACTCAGAAGTACAAGATCCCCTCGCATTTTGATACAACGACCATTGGCTCCAGTCAGACAGGGACGCCAGATGACCCCCGCCTGGTCAGGCAGTAAGTCATTTCAGTTCCTCCAACTCGACTATATCCAGGGACCCAGATGAGTTGTTTTTATTTTCTTCGCTGGTTCAGCCAGTGAATCCCTGCATTATTTGACAAGTTTTGATGTGGATCTAGGTGACTTGAGAGTACCCAGGGCAGACCGGCTGTCTGTGCAAATATATATGCTCCTATTTACATAGTTTCATCGCAGATTTTCCATGGCGCAAGTCAATAATGCGTAGACCTCCGTCTCAACTCACTAGGTGAAGAGTTTCAAAGCTTAGCTGTTCGGTGAAAAAATGAAGTCTGGTAGGAAGAAGTTTGGCAGGTCTTGAGCTTGACAGTGAAGGGGTGACTATTTTGAGCTCGCCTCGTCTGCGTTGAAGCAGACGAAATTTCTGATGAACTCCGATCATTGAACTATCTATAGAAAAGGGTATGAGCTAACACCAGACTATAGTCTGGATCCTCATTCTCAATTAAGATGGTGGCGACTGACGGTGTCGGCGATCTCGATGGTGAGGAGAAAGTGGAAAAAAAAAGGTGGAAAAAGCGAAATTCTGATGAAATGTTGTAGCAAGCTATGTGCAGTATATGTCTATATAATTTTTTATGGTATTTTACACACAAAATACAAAAAAGTAACCGAAAAATCCTATTTCTGGATGGTCAGAAAATGGTGAGTTGCGGTGAGACCAGTGAGGTTATAAGAAAACAAGTGAAATTACAGGAGAAAAACAAACTTCTAGAAGCTGAAAATAGGTACTTCAAGGGAATAATTGCAGAAATCAGAGATAAAAACAATATCTTGCACATGAATAATTATTTACTCCTTCAAAAAATTAATAACTATGAAGAACAGATAGTCTACCCACAAAAAGCAGAACAAAATACGATCAAACCAAACCGGAGCAAGGAAGCCAGTGGTCCCAAAAATGTAAACAACCAACACAAATTGGTCTCACATCTGCACAAATTGATACTCCAATTCGGCATCCAGATTCCGGAAAAGATTATGAAGTTAACAATCAGCCAAATGGGCTAATATCGTGCGCATCTGGAATTCCGGAAAAGATTGGCCCAGGAGGAACAAAGACGAATACTGATAATCAGATCAAGAATGATGGATTTTAACAGGTAAAATGGTGTGAACCAAGAAAAAATTATGGATATACCTACACAAGATGAAGCGAGAAGCCACTGGAGACGAAATTAAAAGCTACGTTAGGAGCAAAGCTAGATTGGAGGAAGATGAAATATGGGTGGAAAAGATTCCCATGACTGGCAATGGACTCAGAAAATATGTTGTTACTGCTCCTCTGCAGAAGAAAGAAGAAATATACGGCACTTGTTTTTGTCCAAGTGGAGTTGGCATTGAAAGATTTGACTTTCAGAAACTCAAGCAATTTCTTGTGCAAATTAGACAGGATAATGGGAGGAATTTTTGACATACAAACAAGCAGTGAATCAGAAAAATTGTGAAACTAGTATTATACATCAAAACGTGCAGTCAATAGATAACTGTGTAGACGAGTTGGAAGAGATGATGTCAGATAACACATACTCCCAAATTCTATGTATCACAGAACACTGTAAAACGAGGGAACAACTGAAAACATTTAGCCTGGTGGATTTCTTCTTTGAGGCAAGTTTCTGTAGACAAAATGACAATGAGCATGGTGAGAAAGCAATATACCTAAGAAGAGGGACTTAGGACGTAGAATGAGACCAGTTAAAAAATCGACAATAGAGAATCAAATTGACTGTGTAGCGAGTGAAGTTATTATTGAAAGAAGAAAAGTGCTCATAGTTTCTATTGACAGGCCTTCAGGTGCAAACGTTGACATGTTTTTCTCTAAATTTGAAGAAATGTTTAATGTGGTATATAATGAGAGAGGAGATGTTGTAATTGCTGGTGACTTCAACATCAATGTTCAAGAGGAAACAATAGATAAATTCAGATTCTGTGATATGATAAACTCATTCAGCATCATCCACAAAATTGATGAGTACACCAGAGTTACACCATCATCTCAATCATGTGTAGATGATATGTTCACTAATATTGAAGACACACCTCCATATCAGATCACTCTGCACAGAAATTAACATTTTTGACTCGGAGAACCACATGCTCCCATACTTATAACATACGTTTCAATATAAATAATGTGGAAAAATTAGAGAGCATAATGGAAAATCAAGATTGGTCTCATATAAATGACATAGCTAGTGACAAAATAAATGAGCCGTGGGAAATGTACATAATTCCATGAAAGTACAGAGAATTGCACATTACATTGCTGACAGCTTCTTGAACTATATAACTGATTATATTGATGAGTTAATAATTCGTCAAAATCAGCCACATATAAGCAACACAACCAAATATATGAAATCTACGTTTGTTGATTTAGTTAGTGCAAGTGATTTCCTGGATATAGTTAAAAATCTGGAAAATAGAATGAGCAGTGGTGTAGATGAGATCCCGAACAAATTGATAAAAATTGTTGATGTTTAATTGCAGAACCTTTAGTCTACATCATAAATAACTCCTTCAGAATTGGTATATTTCAAATGAAAACGGCATGTATAATTCCTGTATTCAAAAATAATGGTGATTCAAAAAATTACAGATAACTATAGACCAATAAGCTTATTGTGAGCTTTTTCAAAAATCTTCGAAACTGCAATGTGTAATAGATTGATTCTTACAGCATGTAACTTGATAAGTGACTCTCAACATGGTTACTTGGAAGGAAAATCTACCCATACTGCAATTTTCTAGTTCATACAGCATATAATAGACTCATTAAAGGATGATACATTAGCATTAGACTCATTCTTAGACCTTTCTAAGGCATGCGATTGCTTGAATCATGAGATATTGTTAGATAAGCTGGAATATTGCGGAATAAGGAGACCAGCTCTAAGATCGTTTAGATCATACTTAGAGGATAGGAAACAGACGGTGAAGATCACGAAAGATGAAGTTGAGGGAAAATCCTCCGAAAAAATATCAAACATCAGTATTCCACAAGGAAGCATAACGGGACCATTGCTTTTTAGAGTTTACGTGAATGATTTGAATAATTTCATGAAGCTTAATGAGGCTTGTAAGTTGATTAATTATGCTGACGACACAAATATGCTAGTAAAGGCTCCTGATATGATCAGTATGATTGCCAAAGCAGATTTAGACTCTGAAAGAGCCAAATCTTGGTTCATACAAAATAAGCTGGTTCTTAATGAAAATAAAACAAATCTCGTACTGTTCAAAACAATCTATGCCCGCACTGACTTGCCTTTTGATGTTAGTTTAGGTAAAAGGAACTTTATAGTTAGTAAGCACTCCAAGTTCTTGAGGGTCTATATAGATAATTTTTATGCTGATCTATCCATGTTGAGCTATCCATGTTGAGCAACTCTGTCAAACTGAGTCACATATGTTACTCACTCAGGGTAATTGAAAAATATGCAAGCTTTCAAACACTGAAAATAGTGCATTATGCAAATGTTGGAACAAGAATAAGATATAGTTTGATATATTTTGGCTGTAGTAGATATATTGAAAATGTGGTCTTAATTCATAAACGAGCATTGAGAATAATGTTGAAGTTGAAGTACAAAGAGTGATGTAGGGGCTATTTGGAGAAAAATAGGATACAGAGAGTACCAGCTTTATACATTCAAGAATATCTGTTATTTCTGTTCAGAAACAGGCATATACTCACACAATTTGAAACAAGAGGCCTATACCCAACTAGACTGTAAACCTGTAAATAGACTGAGTGTAACTGAAAGAGGGGCACTGTTTCAAATGTTTTAACAAGTTGCCAGAACACATCAAAGTTATCGATGATCTTACTGCATGTAAAAAAGAAATCTATAATATGTTAATAAACTTGGAACCCTATACAATTTTATAATATGTAGGTGTTTCTGGGATCAACTCTATTTTCTTCAATGGCTGCTCTACATGCAATAAATTGTAATTATATCTCAAAATGAAGATTATTATAATTATTATTATGCAATGAATGAACACCTTGTAAAATGGGTAAACTACTACCACAGTAGTTAAAGGATACATTAATAAAGCTTTATGGGCTCACCACCCACTTCAAGGACACAGCGGTTTTGAGTTATTAGAAACAACATGATCAGGATAATTTCATAAAGTGGCTTCGAGAATATTGTAGAAGTAAGTGTGTGTGTGTGTGTGTGTGCGTGTGTGTGCGTGTGTGTATGTGTGTGTATGTGTCTTATGAAAAAATGTCTTGTGCTAAAGTGACATTGGGATGTCAAGACCTTACAACTAATACAAAAAATAAAAGTAATTTGAAATCAATTTGAATTTGTTCAAATACGTATATCGGCAGTCATGCTCTCATCTACATCGGCTATCCTCATTGATAATTCATATAAGATAATTTTCAAAAGATCTATTGTATCGTCACTTGATGAACTGAATTCAAACTAGAATATTGGAAATAAAAAGCTATTACGCTATTAGTTCGATCAATTTCCAACCCTGATTTACAACAACTTTAACAAAATAATTTGAATAACTTTATTTTGTTTTATACAAAATAATCTTCATTGTGGAATAATCAAATACCTTCTACTCAACAAATAACATTTATTATTCTGGAATAATATCACCAGTCCAAACCCAACGGATGAAAATTAAAGTTTAGCTTCAATAGACAAATCTGAATAAATTAGTCAAAGAACAAATTGTATAACACTCCGTAGTTCCAACAAATTGGTATGATATTTGAAATACAATAGGAACAGTCGCAGCAGTTATTGTACTGGTACATTCTTCGCGAAACGTTAAGTTTACACATACAATGTTGCCAATTACGGACGCCGAGGAATCCGTGAAGTAAAATCTGAATTCAAAAATACAAATAAAAGCTAGCCGGTAGAATTCAAAACATTGAAATATTCAAATTAATTCAAATAATAATTGAAGAATAGAACTCAGTTAAGAGTTTAGTTAATAATTGGCGCCCAACGTGGGGCAAAATAAAATCATAAGAGTTTAGTTAACAATTGTCGCTCAAACGTGAGGTCATTTGAAAAAGGGAAGATAAAAAGTCATTCTGAAAAGGAAATTCAAATAGAACCGCGTAATCAAAGTAAATTAGAAAACTAGATTAAATAATAAGGAAATAAAATGGGAGCACAAATAATAAAATTACTTGAAAACTTAAATATGAAAGTTAATGAGATCAAAGAAAGTACGAATGATATAAGAGATGAACTTGAGAGAGTAAATGAAAAATTTGATAAAAGAACTGAGGAAATAACGAATGTAGTAGAAACAGAGAAACAGGAAATTAGAAAACATGTAGAGGAGAGAATAGATAATAAATTAGATGAATATAATAGCTTTGTAAGTGTAAAGTTTAATAAAGTAGAAAAGGAAATAGATATTGTCGAAAATCGAATGAATGATATGGGGGAGAATAGTGAAGAGAATGTGAATGTGAATGTACAAAGTATGAAAGAAGATCAGGATAAAATGATAAATGAACAGGATAAAATAATTAATGAACAGGATGAAAGGATAAAAGGAATTGAGAATCGATGAGAAGAGAGAATGAATATAGAATACAGAAATGTGGATTATGAAAGTAAGATAAAATTCAATGGAAATATAAAATTATTACACCCATGCATTTTTGTAAAAGAATTAAGAAATAATTTTTGTTTGATAACATTACATAAAAGTTGTAAAGATTATACTGAGATTATTATAAAAGAAAAGGTGTATAGATTTAAAGATAAACCTATAGGAATTCAAAGTGCATATAGAATGTTCAAATATAAAGTAAGAGAAAATATTTCAGTTGATAGTATTAGAAAAGGGGAAATAGAATTATCAGAAAAAGATAGAAAGAAATGTAAATTGAAAAAAAAAGGAATTTATTTAAAGATACCAATTAAAAGGGAAAGAAGTAGAAATTTTGTGTGATACGGGATCAGAAATATCATTAATAAGGGAAGAACTATTGTCTGAAGTAAAATTAACAAATCAATTAAAGATACCAGAAGTAGAGTTAGTAAATATTAGTGGAAAGAAAATTACTGAAGTGTCAAAAATGATTACTGAGCATATTATAATAGGAAAGTCAAGTCTAGAAATGCAATTATTTGTAGTACCGAATATGAAATTGGATATTGTTATGGGACCTGATGAATTAGAAAAACATGGAATTATAATAGATTACGAGGAAAAGGAAATAAAGTTGTTAGATGAAATTATAAAGATAGGGAAGGGGGAAAATGAAAATATTGACAGACCAAATGAAGGTTGCAATATAATAAATGCGGTCGAAAGAAAAGACTTAAGCAGAAATTTAAATGAAATAATCTCGCAGATTAGAGTATCCGAGAAGTATAGGGGAATCATATCAGAAATAATTTCACAACATAAAGGTCTAATAAAAGATGAAACTCGTATAGCTAGTAAATATATTCATGAATTCCAAGTCAAAGAACTTGAAAATTTTAAATCCAAGAACTATCCAATTCCATACAAGTACATAGAAGATGTAAGAAAGAAAATCGGTGAAATGCTAGAACGAGACATCATAGAAAGAAGTAAAACAAAATATATAAACCCTATTGTGATCGCAAAAAAGTCAAATGGTGATATTAGGTTATGTTTAGATGCTCGAACATTAAATAGTTTTTCAGTACCACAATATGAAGCTCCCAAAAATATAGAGGTAATTTTTGGTAGAATAGTAAAGGCACAAGTTTTTAGTAAAATTGATTTAAGGCATAGTTTCTGGCTGATTCCATTACACGAAAATTGTAGAGATTACACTGGTTTTATGATAGATGGAGAAGTGTATCGTTTCAAAGTTACGCCTTTTGGTATTCAAAGTGCATGCAGTGCGTTAGTTAGAAGTATGAATCAGATATTAAATAGATTTGAAATTTTTGTAGTTCATCACATAGATGACATATTAATATTTTCTAGAACAGTAGAAGATCATAAAGATCACATAAAATTAGTTTTGAATAAATTAGATACAGCAGGTTTGAAAATGAATATTTTGAAATGTGAATTTTATAAAACAGAAATTAAATTTTTGGGTTATAAATTAACGAGGGAAGGTTTAGAAATGGATGAAGATAGGCTAGTTGTAATTAAAAATTTCAAGAGACCCACAAATCTTAAAACTTTGAGGGGATTCCTAGGTTTGATAAATTATTTCAAAAGGCTCATTCCTAATTTAAGTCAGAAGGAAATTAAATTAGTAGAATTACTAGAGAAAGGGGTAAGATGGAAATGAGATAATGAAAGACACGAAGCTTTCCAAAATTTAAAAGATATTTTCATTCAAAAATTAAAAGTTTACCATGCACAATATGATAAACCTTTCATATTAAGAACAGATGCTTCTAAACAAAGATTCAGTGGTGTTTTATTACAAAAAGAAAATAATGGAGAAGTTCCCATAAGTTTTGTGTCTAGAATGACAAAAGTTCATGAAAAAAATTACAGTGTCACTGAATTAGAGTTAGCAAGCATAGTTTTTTGTGTAAAGAAATCAAGATTTTATTTGTTAGGGAATAAAGTAAGGGTAGAGACGGATCATAGTGCATTAACAAGTATATTTAAATACAAGTCTGTAAACAGCAGGATTCAAAGATGGATTTTGTTATTACAGGAATATGATTTTGAAATAAAACATATTCCAGGAAAATTGAATATAATAGCTGATACTTTAACAAGAGAAGAGGGAAATTTAAAAATTGATAAAAGAAAATATAAAGTAGGAGCAAACATTTTATTAGGAGTAAGGGGTTTATTTTCATTAGAGAGTATAAAAAACAATCAAAGTACTTTTTCAGAGAAGCATAAAAAGAAATGTAAAATCAAAGAGGGAATTTATTTACATGAAATAGGCAGGAAAGAATTATACAGAATAAATCAAGACCTAACTTTAAAAATTTTAAATCATTTACATAATGAATTCAATCATATAGGAGCAAGAAAAATGTGGCTCATATTTAGAGGAAATTATATAGGAAAAGGAGATTACCAAATAGCAAAGGAAATCACTGAGAAATATATGCCAAAGAGCAAAGCCTAAAAACATAATTAATCCTAATTTAGCAAAGAGTATTATAGTAAAAGAATGTTTAGAAGTAGTAGCAATAGATTTTTCAAGTGAGTTAATAGTAACAGAAAAAGGAAATAGACATAGTTTAGTTGTAGTAGATTTATTTTCTAAATATATAAAATTATATCCTTGCAAAACAACAAACAGTAAAGAAGTAATGCATAATTTAGAAAACTATTTTGAAGAAATTGGTAGATCAAGAAAGTTAATTACAGATAACGCAACATATTTCAAAAACATACGTTTCAAGTATTTTTGCAAAAGGAATTTGATTTTTCATCAATTAACAAGCATCAGACATCCTCAATCCAATTCATCAGAGCAATATACAGGAAGTAATAGAATAGCTAAGGATATCTTGTGAGGGTAAACATCGTCAATGGGATGAATCAATATCCAGAGTAGAAAAATGTTTAAATCACTGTCCAAATACTACAACAGAGAAAACACCTGTAATAATTATGAAAGGTGAAGAACCTGATAGAAAATGGTTAGATGGAAATTCAGTAGAACGAAACGAAATTTTGAAAGATATCAGTAATAGGATAGAAAGAAATGAAAGGAAGTATATGAGTAGGGAAATGAGAAAAAGAGGGAAGTTAATTAAATTTGAACTAGGTGAATTAGTAATAGTAAGAGCAATGAGAGTAACTAATAATAAAAAGAATATATGTGGAAAATTATGTTTTGCTTTTGGAGGTCCATATGTGGTAACAAATGAAGATGCTAAAAATAGTTATGAATTAATGAATCCTGAAACTGAAAAGATAAGGGGAATATTTAATATTGATCAAATATACAAGTATAATTATTAATAAATCTAGTTGAAGAAAATAAAATCAAAAGATAATTAAATTTCAAATATTAATGTTGACTAATATGTTAAAATTGATTTAGGGGAATTTGTTATGATTTTATTTCCTAAACAATAAAATGATAAAATTAGAACTTACCGAACATTGAAAATCAGAAAAGATTAATAAAAAGATATTATATGGAATTAAATAAAATGTTGAAAGTTAAATAATAGTCAGTATAGTATAATGAACAATGTAAAACATAATAAACAACAATGTAATTGGAATAAAAGTGTAAAACAAGAACTTCAGTGAAAGTGAATAAACGTACAGTGTTACGAAGACAGAAATCATAATTAAAATGATTACAAAAACTATCATGAGATAGCACAAACTATTGAAAAATGTTATAGATGTAAGTTAGGATTAGTAAATTTGAGTTATATAATGTTAAAGAAATGTTATTGATATGTTATATTATGTATTAGTTTTTTAATAATGGCAACTGTCAAATTTATAATAATTATTGGAATAATCATATTATCAATGACCTAATCATAGGTTATCATATACCAAAGTGTGTGGAGAAATGTAGGCAATATGGAATTAAAAAGAAGGAATTATTATCATTTAAAATAAGATGAAAATCTCCAATAATTAAAAATTTAAAGAATATTAAATTCTGATTGGTCGAGGCGATTTTATAGACGTGAGACTATAAGAATGTAGAAGTTCTGTCAGTTTTAAAACAATCAACAAGGCATTCTTGATAGGGAAACTAAGCACCTCATTGGTTATTTTTGAAAATACTTGGCGTCCTTTTTGAAGGCCTATAGAAGGATTCTAAAGATCAAGCCAAGTCAGTTAGCAATTATATCTAGAGAGTCAAAGTACTTCTGCAACTCACAATCCATAACCTTAGATTATTGGATAAACATCGGTGAACATAAGTGTTCCAGTAGCTTCGTAAGGTTGAAAGTAACCGAAGCAAATAAGTAATTTATACAAGTGAAGTAGTGTTCCCAGTCTTAAAACAAAGTTTTTAAAAGTTATTATAACCATAATTCACAAGTAGCATCGTATAATAGTTAGTCTTTGACAACGTTCCAAGACATCATTTAAGGTTTTATATCTTTTGAAAAAGAATAAGACAAGTTAACAATTATCAACAGCTCCTGATTTCTAAAGAAGTAACCACATTGTTTACCTGTGATTTGTATATAGCAGAGAGATTGTATACCTACGGGTGAAGTGAATTATCAAATAAAAAAGGAAATCAAGCCAAGTGAACTTTGCCTACATTTAAAAACACATTCTTGGATATGAACTAAACGTAAGTTTATTTATTATTTCTCCATTGTATTATTATCTGTCTGTAAATCTGAAAGAAAGATTGTAGATTATGACTTTGTAAACAAAGATAAATCGTAAATAATTGTGAGGTTAGATCATAGATCTATTTGAACAAAAAATTGTTGGAATTAATACCCGAGATAAAAGTTTTTAACATTCAAAGAACATTGTGTTTAATTTCATAGATATAAAATAAAAAGGTGAAAGCTCATTATTCAAATCATCAGATTATTCAAATGAAAACAAACATAAGATTTAAAAATACAAATAAAAGCTAGCAGTAGGGGTTCGGGCACTTGGGCAGGACTCTGTTGAGGCTTAGCCTCCGACCACTTCCGGTGAGCAGACGGCTAGACCTTTGGCAGAGTATTCGTGCATGCGCGGTATGCCCAGACAGGTATCGGTAAGTACTGACCCTGTATTACCGGCCGGGTAGACGGTTAGGGTGTGGTCTCGCCTCTAACCTCTAGGTGTTACCGGGTAGACGGCCAGGGTGTGGTATCTGACCGCTAGGGGCCCTTCTGCTATGGTTGTATGATGGAGACCGAGTAGTGGTAATCAGCCTGTATATACAAGATCGTTCAAGGTAGACAGCAAGCAATATGAAAGGTTAGGGAGAACTTCAATGTAAAGCAGCATCAAAATATTTTTCTACACACGGGAATCGAACCCGAGAAATGAAATCCAAAGCCAGCTCCTTAACCGCTCAGCTATGGAAGAATTGAGAAAAAGCGATTTTAATTTTGTAGATATAACCGCAGGGTATCCGGTCTGAGTGATAAGTGCGAGTATATTGCAGTCTATATGATGCAGGTAATTTGTTTTTACATGACGTCAGTCATGCAGGTATCTGAACATGCGGGGGACGAAGTGTCGGAGCCTACAGCGAGGTATGGAATGTGAGGCTGCTTCTTCATAGCGTCAGTCCTAGGGTTTTGAAATAGTGTTGTTTGTACATAATGTCAGTCACGTGATTTTTGAAAGAGACCGGGGCTTCATCGAGGTATCATGGGAGGGCTGCTGCTCCTTCATCGGAGTGGGTGTATAGATGGAATGTTATACAGTACGGAAATGATATCTTCTGCATCTCTCAAACGCGATGTTCATAAGGAAATTACTGTCAAAAACGTTTATTCAAGCTGTCTGTACCTTACTTGATTGCTATATTACAAAATGCGATGTCAATCATCTTAAACATATAGATATATGGATATTATTTTCAGTATACAAAATGGAGTTGGGGGACTTCAATGAAGTATGGAATGTGAGGTTATACAGATTGTTTATGTATGACGTC
This sequence comes from Endomychus coccineus, assembly GCA_958510875.1. Lineage (NCBI taxonomy): Eukaryota > Metazoa > Arthropoda > Insecta > Coleoptera > Endomychidae > Endomychus > Endomychus coccineus. Next base: position 114,272,136 of record OY294068.1, read on the forward strand.
AGTCATGTGAATTTGAATGAAGCTGGCGCGGTCTCCAACGAGACAGGTGTGTATGTGAGGTTATACAGAGTGTGCAGGTATAATGATGTCTATCACTCAGGTCTTCAGCGAGGTATCTACATTGCAGGAGTCTTCAATGAAATGTGGGGTTGTTTGTACATGGCGTTAGTCGCAGGGGTTTTGTCTGAGTTATAATGATATCGGTCGCGATGCATCGGCTGCTCCACAAGTCTTCAATAAGGGGTCATAACATCTAACATGCGATAGTTTACAAAAAATGCTGCTTCTCATAATAGCGATATTATGAAGCGTTTGCAGAAATAACTATTAAATCATCTAAGGACTTTTTGCTTGATTAGTACTAGCGAGTACAATATTCGTTATAATATTATAAGTATGCATCATTAGCTTACTTGTGCGATAAGGTTGTGCTAAATCATGTCCAACAGCAATGTATTCAACTTGGAATTATCGTAATGATGCGCGATCCTTCAATGTTAAAGTAGTTTCATAAGTTATCCGAAAGTAATATGAATATATAAAATGGTTTTCCAAAATTAGTTCCGAAGTAAACATAATTCGCTATAATATTCATTCATGTATGTTTCATAAATTATCCGATATAAATCAAATAAGTTTATGCTAAATTTGTGCCAGGTTGAATAATATTCACTATCATATTTTGCGGTAGAGCTACAGCTGGTTCGAGAGATAAGGAAGTTACGCCGATCACCTTCAAACGCAATGAGAGTAGTTTATTTTAAATCAAACACGTTGTATGTATATATTCGAATCATATTGATTGTAAATCGCATAATATGACCCGAAATCTAGCTGCTGCTGAGTGTAGCCCAGTACCTATACAGAATCTAGACGAAGCGGGGCCACGCATCACGATGATTATTCGAACTGTCTGTACAGCTCGATTGCTATATAACAAAATACATTTTTAATCATCTTAAACATATAGATGTGCTAATATAATTTTTTCAGTATGCAAAAATATACTAATAATAGAACATTTTCATCGACACACATTTCTTCGTAGGAACAGACAGACAGACGGACAGTTAGGTTTTATAAAATTCAATCAATTTCAATGGAAACATATATACGGAGGAGTTTTATGGAGATCGAGCTCGTTTCCCCAACCACCCAAGAAGTAGAACTATGATGATTGAATGAGGAATAGATGAGGATAATAATAATAATCATACGAAAATCTTCATAAGCGCTAATCTATATAACATTCAAGCACATGCTTCATAAAAGTCTGAACATTGAGTAGAGCTATAGTATCTTCATAAGCGATCATTATGAACATTCAGACACTTGTTTTCAGCACGTGATTCAACAGCCTGTGACGTCATCATCGTTCACGAACTATGATAGGCTGATGAGCAATAAAATACCAATAATAATTGTATAAATATCTCCATTAGCAATCTGTACTATCTTCCTTCACGAGCACAACTTTCACAAACTCCATACGTTCGCGTAAAAGATTATAATGATAAACACATTTTTGTTCACGGGTTTACATAATCATATGAATATCTTCATAAGCGCTAATCTATATGACATTCAAACACATGCTTCATAAAAGTCCGAACATTGAGTAGAGCTATAGTATCTTCATAAGCGATCATTATCAACATTCAGACACTTGTTTAGCACATGCTTCAACAGTCTGTGACGTCATCATCGTTTACGAACTATGATGGTTCGATGAGGACTCAAACATTGAACAGATGAATCAGCGGGTGGTTTGAGTATTGGAGCGATCAAAAATCTTTGAGGTTAAATATCTGCTGTAGAAATTACCCCACTATTACAACCTTTTATTTGAGAATATCGATATCTCCCATGTAACGGTTTATTGCCTAAAGCTATTTTGTATGCAACATTGTTATCATTTGCGAGACTACGAGAAATTATCTGTATGTTGGATAATCTAAATGAATATGTTTGACTATTATTACCTGTAAAGACTCATTTGAGATTCTTCAGAGATTAAGTTTGAGATTGATAACCCACATGAAGAAAGAAGCTTCAACGATTTCATAGGTTATTTATTATTTTCATATTCGCTATTCTGAATGTGACAACTTTAAAGGCTGCACGCTTCAACACTCGAGATAAGAGAGAATATTTACCGCAAACTGTCTTATAACCACTACTACATATTATAATAATTGAAAAGATAACATAATAATCTGAATCACTTTTTGAGGAACATTATATGTAAACATGTAATAAAACAAAAGTATATTTATATTTATCAATTAGATAGTAACATAAATTTTTTGTTTCTAACTCTGAAGTGATATTTAAAATTTAGATTACAATCCTGATGGGTTGATCCGTGGGACTGTACTTTACCAAACGGCTCGTTCATTATTGTGATGTCTTGCGGGAAAGTGAGAGAAATGAAATACCAAAAAAAATACCAGTAACATTTATTTAGAAAAATACATTTAGAATTAAAATAATAACATTATGATTCATGGTTCTTCACACTAAACTTCGAACTGATCCTGTAATTGGAGAATACTCCATTATACGATCGTTAATGATGATGCAATAAGCCCTGGTGTTTTTGGGGAAATTCAGGAAACTTTCCATCTCTAGTTTGACGTCAACTGTTGATGACTTTATAGCATCGTTTTGTTTTGAACAGTCAATCACAAAAATTGCTCTATTCTTGAATGCTATATAATCTAACATGGGTTCGCTTATTATTTTATTTGAAAATGATTTCTGGAAATCAAAGTACATCTGGTATGCTTCCACGTATTGCTGGTCGGTGAAATTCAATTTCATTGCTTCATATGGATAACACTCTGAATTCAAGTATAATTTTACATTTAGCAAATTTATATTATCGAAATATGCACTGTGCTTAACAGGATTATTTTTTTGATCAGTTTGGAAAGCTAAAATCACATATCTGGGACGTTCCAAATTCATTGAAGTTTTAACAGCCCAAATGTCACGAGTGCTCTCCTTCATCAACGGATTTTCATGCAGATCCCAGCTGCGAAATGGAATCAAAATAGGCTTCTCAGCACTCAAATTCTCCAACATTTGAAATTTAACCTGATCACTTGGAAACACATGTCGCACTTTTAATGCTATCGTCTTCACATTTATTTTAGCCGTTTTCGTGCCTGTGCTATTAGTATAGCAATCGTTATCGGTTCGAGACCTTATCAAGCGCAGCTTATGTTTTCCACTCAAGACTTTGTTATAGTCAATGAATAGGCCTAGTAGAAAATTCAACGGTATCCATAAATTGATTTTATTATTGTAGACTGAACTCAATGCATTCTTAAATGACCATCCAGAAATAGCTAGAGGTATAGATTCATGTTTGGCATATGTTAGATAAGCTCTGATGGTGCTGACAATACCAGGATCACGTACTTTGTCTATCTATTTTCCATTCAATTCATAACTAATATATTCGAAGAGAAACGCTCCGAAATTATTCGTTAGTTTACATTCACCATCACCACTTGCTTCTGGCTGGAATTCTGCCTCGATGAATAAAGCAGACGATGCCAAATCTACCAACACATCTTGTTGATTGATTAATATCTCAATTTCATCGCTGTCGCCAAAAGATGTTGTGTGTGGATAGAAGGTATGAGTTTCTTCCCGGATGATGTCTCCAATGAAGTTTGGCTCGTTGAATATTTGAAGTTTTTCCGACATTGTAACCAAGGGACTTCGAAAAATTTATATTTTCCAATGATAGTGATGCAGAAGCAACCTTCTCCTTCTTCAATGACAGTGATGCAGAAGCAACCTTCTCCCTCGAGCTCGTTGAAGATAATGACTGATGACCACTATGGAGATGTCTTTTATTGCTAAAATCCAAACCCAAATGTTCTCAAGTGATGGCTACTGCAACCTTCTCAGTTGAATTCCTTTTATATAATGAGTGGTGGTGAGTATTGGATTATTATTTATTGTTGTGAGGTATAATCCCTAACGATCTTTTTATTTCCAATCGTATGATAATTTCTTCTCCACGAAAATTTACCGGTTTCCAATTCTGATCTAAAATATACAGCGTGATGTTATCGAAGGACGTCTTGCTGATGACCGGTAGATGAATAAGATTCTTCGGCTCTATATCAATGGAAAACCCAGGTGGTACAAGAGGTGAGAACTCATATATCGTATGAGCTATCTTATTGTTATAATATGCTCCTGCGGTTAAGTTACACTCTACGCGTATAGTTTGAACTTTGATTATGTTTATAGGTCGATCAGATACGTGTAGTTCACGAGATGTCAATTTCTTTTTGCTGAATCCCAACAGTTCGCTTATACTATCTTTAGGAATAAAATTCACTTTAAAATCACTCTTCAGCTCTGTGTGTAGAGTGTTGTTGTTAGATTTTATTGATAATTTCCGGTCACGCTCTTGTTGCTTCACTCCTATCCCACAAACTGTACTTTGTATGAAATCTTCGATGTCTGTCAACTCGTAGGACCCCGTAAGTATAATAACTACTTTTTCCTCACCCTTCACATCTTCATAATAAAATTTATCAAAACCGTCTTCAATGTTCGGGATGCTATTGTACGTATGCAAACCAACAAGTGCGATAGAATAATATGAATGAGGATCTAGTTCTATAGGTGGGTGAAAATCTACAGATAAACGGGAGCTCTTACCCGTGATAGTGAACGTCTGAGACATGATTGATGATAACTTCATCAACAATCTATTTATATACTAATAAAATGCAATGGTAGTCGACCACAACTGAAGAGTTAGAGAGGAATTCCAAATATAACTGGCTACAATTATAAGTGTTATATTGCATGAAATATCGTGTTGACTGCAAGCTTTATCGAATGACTTGATACCTTGGATCTCCTCAATTGTTCTTCTAGTTTTGCCCCTGGTATTGATTTGAAGTTCAAACGGGAGCTTGTTTATAAGCGTATTGGGAACACCTTCTCCTACGTACGCTTCCATACAGACTGATGAGAATTCAAGATTGCACCGTTATTTAACGAGGGGTGGGAGGAAGACCAAAGATCTCAAAATAATTTTTTTATTAATTTTCTCAATACAAAAGACTTAAGTATAATCTTAACAATATATGTTTCAAATATCTCAATCTTGACTCTTGATTCATCGTCCTAGTCGTATTGCATATTCCTGGGTTTACGTCTTTCCACCTATATTGAAGTCCTTTTATGTATGTTCGACGCTGGTAAAAGTTCTTTCTTCTGTGCTCATGAAGCTCATGCAAAACATGTTCTCTACTCATCTTATCAATGTGGAAATCTAGTGTAGAATTAATTTTTTGGGTATATTCACAGGATTTGGAGATATACGTTTCACAGAGCCCTGCTTTGTTGTTGTGGATGATGAGGATCTCTTCTTAGAAGGTTCCACAGATGTCATCCGTCGTTCTAACGCCTCCACTTTACTAGTAATGTCATTTAGACGCATGTTCACACTGTTGAATGTGTTATTGATCTCTTTCAATTCATTTCCGTTTTCCCTCACACTATCACTGATTGTCTTATACTCTGATTTTATATAGATCCCCATTCCATTATATTTATTCTCAATGTCCATCAGATGTTTATCAATGTTGAGAATAACCTTCTCATTCGTTAAGTTATGTTCATCTAGATCCTTGTTGATATCTTTGATCAAATTATCAACCCTAACATTGAAGGTATCTTTAAGACTGGTTTCCGTTTTCAGATTCAGTTTGTGTGTTAATTTATCAACATATACTTTATTTGCAACATCTTCATCATCATTCGGTGATTTTACGTTGCACAATCTACGATTTTCCATATCATAACTTCCATCGCTCGTTAGGAATAATCCTTGTCCGTGAACTTGTTTGAAATTATTATTAAATACATTTGTATCATATATCCACATGGAAGAGAAGGCTCTGCCAAACTTATCCATTGAAACCATCTTTATAACTGTGATGAATTTGTCTTACACCTGGTTTTTGTTCAATTACCCCTGCCTCTATCAATTCTTCTATTATAGAGATTATCTCGTTATGGTTACCTGCATGCGAGGATGCAACAAGAAGTCTCACTCTATCCACAATTTCGTTGACGTCATCCCAATAAACATATTCGATAGGTTTCTCGTTATATTCAAGCATATCATTTTTGATATATGCACTTCCAGTGTATGTTTTGGCTCTGGGTCTTTTCATGGAATTAATCAAAGGTTTCAGTACATGTTTGTATTTTACTGTGTATCTTATTCGATCAGCTGGATCGTTATTACGTCTATGGGCACTAGTCATTTGCATCATTTGACTGTAATTTTTCCCATCTTCCACAGTGTAAGTATCAGGTAGAACATCTTTGTAAAATATCAAATTATACAGTCCTGTGGTACCTTTGAACGGAGTACCCTTGATAATTATATTACTCTCACTATCAATTTCTATAGGTTGATTACCCATGAACCATTTGTCTAAAGTTGAATTATATTGCAAACCCATTTTATCATCATATCTCTCAACATCATCATCCAATAGGAATCCTTCCAAGTAATAACGTGCTAATGTGGGGTATTGTTGCAGAAACTCCTATGTAGCCGCTGCATTATCTTTCTTATGTTTTCTGAATTCTTCACGAATCTGATCGATAGTAGGTTCGGGTGTAAACACATCCTCCTCAGTATCTTGGGGGTTATATACGAATTCTTCACCTTCAGTTACAATATTTGGGATTGGTATGTTCTCCATTTGTGTTGCTGTAGAAACAATAATTTTAGGTTTAACCAACGAATTTTGTTTGATTATTTCAGCATTTCTCGCAATTTCCTCTAGGGGTTTAGATACATTCCTGAACATATTATCTAGAATCTCATCATTTTCAGCTTTACCCAATTTCACAGCCATATATTTTTTCCTCACAACGTTTGCTAACTCCCAAATTTTTTTTCTTCAATTGTTGTTTTTCCTTTAGCATGTTACTCACACCCACGTCCATGCTGAGCGGGTTGTCTATTTCAAATGAAGATATATATACATGTTAGATGTATATATAACTATCAAACCCTTTGCGTTAAAGTCCTTTGTTCATATCACAGTCTTTGTTTATCATAAGGAATCCATATTTATCCTTCCAACATACGCTACATATCTCTCTAAATTTCTCGAGTGACATGTCGGTACTTACATGATCGGTGGATATATGTTTCAAATTGAGTTCATCCTGTTTGAAAATAATCAAGCAATTGGCATTGTCACGCAATCCATGTTTTGGACATTTAGCAAAAGATTGACAAAGATAGAAACTATCAATTGAGTTGTGTCTCCCTCTTGAAACATAAGCACGAATTTTCTGCTGTTTCTCAAACATCACGTCATCGAATATTATTATCGAATTAGGCCTCGCTTCTGTGGGGTCTATGACCTCATCACTTTCGGTACAAGGAAAATATCCAAGCCCCTCAATTTTCTTCAATGTCTCCTTTAGTAACTGGTATTTTGGTTGGTGTAAAGACTTTGAATATATGTACACGTTTTCAAATTTCAGGCCGTTAGCATCTAACAATAGAGATAACATCACATTTGTTTTCCCACAATTACTTGGACCACAGATTATTGTTCGTAGAGTATTAGGCAGCAAAGAGCTGTGACGTTGTGGTTGTTCAACATTCTCATTGCTTGACCCTAAGTTCATAATACTCAACGAGTCTTTTTGCTTAACAATCTTCATCGTGCCTGAAGGCGAATCGAAATCATACTGAAACATATGTTGATAAGCATTTGTTTATATACTAGTTGATGACGTTATATCGTGTATGTCTGATCACGCGGTTAGCTACTTCTACGCTTCTCTCAAAATCAGGTATCAAATACATGTTGAATAGGTATGAATGTTGAAACACGTGTCTGGATATTGGAACACGTGTCTGAATGCTGAAACACGTGTCTGAATGTTGAAACACGTGTCTGAAACACGTGTCTGAATGCTGAAACACGTGTCTGAAACACGTGTCTGAATTCTGAAACACGTGTCTGAATGTTGAAACACGTGTCTGAAACACGTGTCTGAATGTTGAAACACGTGTCTGAATGTTGAAACACGTGTCTGAAACACGTGTCTGAATGTTGAAACACGTGTCTGAATGTTGAAACACGTGTCTGAAACACGTGTCTGAATGTTGAAATACATGTCTGAATGTTGAAACACGTGTCTGAAACACGTGTCTGAATGCTGAAACACGTGTCTGAATGCTGGAACATGTGTCTGAAACACGTGTCTGAATGCTGAAACACGTGTCTGAATGTTGAAACACGTGTCTGGAACACGTGTCTGAATGCTGAAACACGTCTCTGAATGTTGAAACACGTGTCTGAAACACGTGTCTGAATGCTGAAACACGTGTCTGAATGCTGAAACATGTGTCTGAAACACGTGTCTGAATGCTGAAACACGTTTCTGAATGTATTACAATCATTATGATTATTCACATTTTATTCCTCATCAGCTCATCATAGTTTAGTTATATGATTAGTGATTGATTGATGTTTCATTCACATTTAGATATATTTGCAATATTATTATCATTATCGATATACACTTTTCGTTCTATTTATTAGAATATATTTTATATTCCCCGATTAATATTCGAGTATAAGCATATTTAACATTTAGCTATAATAATAATAATTATTGTAAGCATAATTAGTGATTGATTGATGTTTCATTTACATTTAGATGTAGCTGCAATATTATTATCGATATCTATCCATATGTAGTTACAATATATTCATTTCTCATTATTAGAATCTAATATTATATCACAGGTATAACCTGAATAGTTCAAGTATAAGCACATTTAACATTTAGTCATAAGAATAATAACTATGTAACTGTTGTGTTGAAGAATGATAAATTTTTTCGATGATGAAATGATTATGTAAACCCGTGAAAAAAAATGTGTTTATCATTATAACTTTTACGCGAACGTATGGAGTTTGTGAAAGTTCTGCTCGTGAAGGAAGATAGTACAGATTGCTAATGGAGATATTTATATTATTATTATTGGTATTTTATTCCTCATCATAGTTCTACCTCTTGGGTGGTTGGGGAAACGAGCTCGATCTCCATAAAACTCCTCCGTATATATGTTTCCATTGAAAGTGATCGGCGTAACTTCCTTATCTCTCGAACCAGCTGTAGCTCTACCGCAAAATATGATAGTGAATATTATTCAACCTGGCACAAATTTAGCATAAACTTATTTCATTTATATCGGATAATTTATGAAACATACATGAATGAATATTATAGCGAATTATGTTCACTTCGGATCTAATTTTGGAAAAACATTTTATATATTCATATTACTTTCGGATAACTTATGAAACTACTTTAACATTGAAGGATCGCGCATCATTACGATGATTCCAAGTTGAGTACATTGCTGTTGGACATGATTTAGCACAACCTCATCGCACAAGTAAGCTAATGATGCATACTTATAATATTATAACGAATATTGTACTCGCTAGTACTAATCAAGCAAAAAGTCCTTAGATGATTTAATAGTTATTTCTGCAAACGCTTCATAATATCGCTATTATGAGAAGCAGCATTTTTTGTAAACTATCGCATGTTAGATGTTATGACCCCTTATTGAAGACTTGTGGAGCAGCCGATGCATCGCGACCGATATCATTATAACTCAGACAAAACCAGTGCGACTAACGGCATGTACAAACAACCCCACATTTCATTGAAGACTCCTGCAAGGTAGATACCTCGCTGAAGACCTGAGTGATAGACATCATTATACCTGCACACTCTGTATAACCTCACATACACACCTGTCTCGTTGGAGACCGCGCCAGCTTCATTCAAATTCACATGACTGACGTCATACATAAACAATCTGTATAACCTCACATTCCATACTTCATTGAAGTCCCCCAACTCCATTTTGTATACTGAAAATAATATCCATATATCTATATGTTTAAGATGATTGACATCGCATTTTGTAATATAGCAATCAAGTAAGGTACAGACAGCTTGAATAAACGTTTTTGACAGTAATTTCCTTATGAACATCGCGTTTGAGAGAGATGCAGAAGATATCATTTCCGTACTGTATAACATTCCATCTATACACCCACTCCGATGAAGGAGCAGCAGCCCTCCCATGATACCTCGATGAAGCCCCGGTCTCTTTCAAAAATCACGTGACTGACAACATGTACAAACAACACTATTTCAAAACCCTAGGACTGACGCTATGAAGAAGCAGCCTCACATTCCATACCTCGCTGTAGGCTCCGACACTTCGTCCCCCGCATGTTCAGATACCTGCATGACTGACGTCATGTAAAAACAAATTACCTGCATCATATAGACTGCAATATACTCGCACTTATCACTCAGACCGGATACCCTGCGGTCATATCTACAAAATTAAAATCGCTTGTTCTCAATTCTTCCATAGCTGAGCGGTTAAGGAGCTGGCTTTGGATTTCATTTCTCGGGTTCGATTCCCGTGTGTAGAAAAATATTTTGATGCTGCTTTACATTGAAGTTCTCCCTAACCTCACATATTGCTTGCTGTCTACCTGGAACGATCTTGTATATACAGGCTGATTACCACTACTCGGTCTCCATCATACAACCATAGCAGAAGGGCCCCTAGCGGTCAGAGACCACACCCTGGCCGTCTACTCGGTAACACCTAGAGGTTAGAGGCGAGACCACACCCTAACCGTCTACCCGGCCGGTAATACAGGGTCAGTACTTACCGATACCTGTCTGGGCATACCGCGCATGCACGAATACTCTGCCAAAGGTCTAGCCGTCTGCTCACCGGAAGTGGTCGGAGGCTAAGCCTCAGCAGAGTCCTGCCCAAGTACCCGAACCCCTACTGCTAGCCGGTAGAATTCAAAACATTGAAATATTCAAATTAATTCGCATAATAATTAAAGAATGAAACTCAGTAAAGAGTTTAGTTAATAATATATATCCCCCGTTATGCTTGACCTTCGGACTTTTGAACTATTTCACGCTTGGTTGATTTCTACGTTTTTGGCTCCGAGTGACACGTTAACGGGGGATATGAATACCTGTCCCTCCAAGTGAGCGTCAGTTCGCCCAGATCTTCCAGACTCTACGGTCGAATCACCTGAAGATGGCAAATGCCACTTTGCCGAAACGTCGTGGAATTGGTCCTTTTGAGGATCGAAACCACACAACGCGGATCAATACCCGAGAATCCAGTTCTACACATTACGTCCGCGAGAACCTGTATATATACATACAAATAAGCTTATCAATATTACTCTTATCATATATTATTAGATATTATAAAGTATTATAGCATACTATGAAAATTTTAGTCATTATCATCATATATATATATATATACATATATATATATATATATATATATATATATATATATATGTATATATATATATATATATATATATATATCAAATGTATATATATATATATTTGTATGTATATATATATATATATATATATATATATATATATCAAATGACAAAGAAACTTTAAACTTGTTTATAATTAACCAGAACAATTCTCAGTCAGTTCTATTGAAATATATAAGAACCGGGATGCTGTCATTTGAATAAGAACTGTCAAGTAACTGCCAACCATAGCAGTACTAACCTACAATCCTTACTCCAAAAAACGACTGAACTTCAGATGAATGTGCGTGAATAGTTGATCTATGGTAGGGCATCGAATCGCATTGTGTTCATCAATGATCTACTATCCTTTCAGAGGTTTATATTTACAAAAATATAAAAATCTAACAGGACCGAAGTGGTGTAATTGGTAAATACCCTGGACTAGAAATCCAGAAACGTGGGTTCGAATCCCGCCTATGGTTCAATCTTTTACGTTCATTCATCTTTATAATCTCATGTTAAATTATCTAAGTTATCTTCATAATTCAGAAAATTTAATTCTATATCTCTTAAGTTACATACACGATAGTGGCCAATTAGGCTAATATTACTCCAAATGTAAACAATAATGTTACAAACAATACTAACGAAGAATTGCCACCTCAACAAATTACTTTTTTGTACAGGACTCTACCTTACATTGAAGATCTCACACCAAAGCTTACCAACATTTTCAAATTAGAAAATCTTCGGATTGCTAAAAAAAATTTAAAAACAGTGTCAAGCCTTTTCACAAAAACTAAGGTTCCTCTAACAACACTAGAGTGTTCTAATGTAATTTACAGTATTCCTTGTTTGAATTGCGAAAAGGTCTACATAGGACAAACCGGGAGAAATTTATCAGGACGCATCACTTCACATAAAAGTGATTGTAAGTTAAAAAAAAATAGTTGTGCACTTGCAGAGCACGCTATAGATTTCAAACATTTTGGCAATTTCAATAATCCAACTATTTTGGCTAGGGAAAATAATTGTTCTAAAAGAAATTTCCTCGAAATGGTTTTTATTAAGAATCAACCGAATTGTATGAACAAACGTTCTGATATTGCAAATTTAAGTGTGATATACAATTATTTACTTAATTTCGACAAAAAGGGCGAAGGCGACCCTGTTCTAGTTTCAAATCTACCGCCGTAATCAAGTGTGAGACCTTGGTATCTAACAAGTGGTCTTCTCCAATTGGCTGAATAGACTTGTCAATTGATTTATGACTTTCCTTCTGTCGGTTTTCATTGTTTCCAATGGCAGACAGGAATGTTTATCTTTAATGTTACTGGAATTTTTAAATCACTTTTAATATGTTTGTATGTTGTTTTATAAGATATTGATGATTTTGTGCGCTGTTAGTTTTATGCCAGCAACCTCAAGTTAGTAAGTCGTTTTCACTATTTACAAGTGACGTTTGTTTTACAATTAGACCTTGTTTTTCAGTTGTCTTGAAAATGAAAATAAATTATTTCGAAAGCTCGACAATTTAACAAAGAGTTTCTCTTTATATTGGCCGTTCCCATTGACTGCAACCTCAAGGAAAACATCTTTTAGTTGTTTCCCAAAATTTTCTGTTATATATATATATATATATATATATATATATATATATATATATATATATATATATATATTTGTATGTTTTCTTGGTATATTGGTTCGTATATATACTGATAATGAAATAAAAATTCTGTTTTAAAACATTATCAGTATATATACGAACCAATATACCAAGAAAACATACAAATATTACAAATGGTTCAAGAATATCAACAAAAGAATATATATATATATATATATATATATATATATATATATATATATATATATATATTGCCTAGATCTATTCTTTTTGATTCATCATGTATCAATGCTCTACTTGAGGAAGACTTTGCCTAAATTTGATTGACCATTTCCATCTACATCCTCAAAACTAGGTAGCAGTAATTTGGTTCGTGTCTCTGCAAGACTAGGCATTTTTCCTTTTTATAAATAGTCTCCAAAGTGCGATAACTTTTTTTTCTTTCAGGATTGGTTCAAGTTTTTCTCTGATTTCGAGGCCCTTCAAAAAGATCTACAGATCGTAATGGCACATGTATTGCCCCCTTTTTTTTTATTTCATTAGGGCTTGTGACAAGGTCTTGTGAGGTCTTCTGCTCTTCATCACTTGTCGGTGAATCTTTGTTGATTTCTTCATGATGTTTATCATTTTGTATCTGTCTAGGTAGAACTGTTGCTTCTTTTATACCACTAGCAGCTTTCAAAATTGGAACTATAGTTAAAATATCTGTCGAAGGCTGTTTCTGCGTTTAGATATTATTGTGTATTTGGAGGGCATGACTCATAAAATCACTTCAGTATTTTTGCTGATTTTGAGATCAAGTAGAGGCATGTGTTGCTACAAATTTCATTAATAGAGTAGCAGGATTAAATAGAAGTTTGTTGTTTTCACAAAATTTTTTAGACTTGAATCAGCTTGGAAATAGTCTTCTGGAAAATTAGGGACCTGTTCATCTTCAATGGCATCTAAGGTATTAAATTCTGATGAAAGTGCTCTTTGTACATCTCCTGGTCGTTTTCTATTTAACACCATGACCTTGGCAAGTTGAATTCCAGATAGTTCTTGCCAAGTTGTTTGATCAATACCAGTTTTTAATTCATTATAAAAAGTACTGATACATTCCTCCAGGGCAGTTATCATATCACATATTATGTTTGTACTAGGTAAAATCACTTTTTTGCTTGTATGTTTATTACTTCTCGTTTCTGAAGCAATTCTCCCCATATCAGTATTCTGACTATTTTCTAATATATATACAAACCTGTCAATTATTGTTATCAATGCCATTTCATTGTGCTTTATTGCATCACATTTGAAAATTTTTGATAAAGTTAACAAAACCCCAAAGGAAAGATGAGCAACAGATGGTTTCTGATAAACTCAATTTTTCAAACCTGTCATATCATGTATAATTTCTACTACGAGTATGTTGTTATAGTACTTAGGATTCAGCATTCCTACTACTTCAGTCACCAGAGAAACTTTTGACTTCAAAGCAAGAAAAAGTTTGCAAACATGCTTCAAATGGTAGGATATTGATTTGAAGTTATCTTTACTGCTTCTGCAATACTTTTTGACATAAGTATTACACATAATTATGATAGTAGAGTCACTCCATTCAATTTTGAATATCTGTTGATTCCGTATGGTCGGGAAAAAATCTTCCTCGAGTCCTTCACATGCATCTAAATGTACATCTAATGATGCTAGTACTCTACTTTTACCAAGGATAATCTTTTTTTTATTTACTTCATCAGGAATAAATGAACCATTTTTTCTACTGTAGTATCCTTTGCACCAAGGTCATGGTATGAAATCTGTTGCATGAGCTTCATCAGAATTTCCACCATATAATAAATCATTCAAGTTTATTTTGTTATGATCAAAGCGTGGATTGCCTTATTGCTCCAAAAGCTCGCAGACGTTCCTTGGAACCTGAATAAAAGTATATTACAACTAATAATGTTTATGTAGCATCATTAATGTTGCTTATTTCTTAAGTATTTCATCAATTGATACCTAAATATTGAAGGGTTTCTTCACAAATCATGTATACCTTAGTATATTAATGTCTCAGTATAGACAACATACCAGAATTGAATTGAAGAGCTTCTTTCACTAGAACTTTTTCTTTATGTTTCCTTATAAGATGTCCATCCAAAGTTGATTGGGCTCTTTGGCAATAAAGGCAAAAATGTTTCTTTAATATCCATTTTAATTTTGTCGTATGTGATGTTCCTCCAAGAAGGATAGGAAAGAATGGACTTTAAAAACAAGATTTTCTGTCATAATTAGCTACCGTCAACATTATGTTTTTCAAGTGCTAACATCATATCATATCATCTGTATAAACCTCAGTCAACTTTTCTTTGGCCGCTTCTAACATAACATCTTGATTATCTATATAAACATAACTGAACCTTTCTTCGGTAGCTTTTTCATATATGGAATCCATTTCACAATATGAATCACTATTTCCGGAGATATCTGAAGGTAACTCTGTAACCTCCTTCCGCTTGAATGGTTAATTACAAGTGGGGAGGTTGTCACTTACTGTCCTCTTATGACAGTAACTGACCTGCTCGGGTTTCTTGAGGGTCCAAATTCCCTTTTTATATAGGTTTTAAAATTGCTGTTTCTCTTTCGTGTGGATTGCCAAATAAAACAGATATTTCTTGCTTAACTAAGTTTATTAATCATCTCTATTTACATTTACACCAGCTATGTACAAAATGTTGCTAGGAACAGGCCGTTTTAATGTGTTCGTTTTCCGTGTATAAAATAACGCGCTAATTAGATGTTTTCCTATCGTCGGGAGTCTCCACCATCTGCGTGAGATGGTAGACAAGTTTTTGTCCCTAGGTCTAGAAATGAAATGAATCGCGACAATCTAAATATTTAGTACACTGTTAACTTCGACGGAGCGTGGGTCGTGTATTCGCTCTGACCTGTATTTCAGACGTAATTTCTTACGGAACGGGGTATAACGGACTAGGTTGATTTGTCAGCTATCGGCTATGACTGACTTAATAATTTCACAAGTCGGTTTCGGAGAGAATCACCACGTAGCCCCTGAAATCAATTCGCAGAAGCTGGATCGTATTCGTCCAAGCTATAAGGCTTGATTTTTCCAGCGGTTTCGGCTGTGACTTTATTAACAATTCTACAAATCGGTCTCGGACAATATCCTAACTTAGTCTCTAGAAAAACAATTCGCAGAAGCTGGATCGTATTCGTCCAAGCTATCAGGATTGTTTTGTAGACTATTGAATTTATAAACAAAGTTCGAATTTGAAATCGGACTTATATACTGGAATGTTAATTCTCTAGAAAAACAATTCGCAGAAGCTGGATCGTATTCGTCCAAGCTATAAGGATTGTTTTTCCCAGCGGTTTCGGCTGTGTGTTTATTCACATTTCTACAAATCGGTCTCGGACAAAATCCTAACTTAGTCTCTAGAAAAACAATTCGCAGAAGCTGAATCGTATTCGTCCAAGCTATCAGGATTGTTTTGTAGACTATTGAATTTATGAACAAAGTTCGAATTTGAAATCGGACTTATATCCTGGAATGTTAATTCAATGACTTGAATGGATTTTAAACGGCAATTAATACTCACTCTCTATTTCTCGGATTTGCACAATAGCAACGGCTTCGGGTTGTTCAGATTACGGCAGGTCAATCTCGGTGCTGGTCTGGCAAGTCAGTTCCCTTCCGCTATGAAATGGGCTGGCTTTTATACAGATCGCGGCGTGTAACGTAACGTGAACAGGTGACCGGCTGGCGAATTCTGTTCACCAGTTTTTATACATAGATGTGCACGAAGTTTGATCTCTTAACTTTGCCTATGTAATTCCATTCTACTGAGATATTCAAATTTATTTGTAAGTAATGAAGGATGCTTCATTACACACCCCCCTTTCTCTCTTAGAAAATTTTCTCCCGAAAATTTTCGAACGTACGATACGTTTCGTACGTCGGCTTGAACTCACAGTCCCACGGTATTTTCACTTCGTAAGAATTCGATTAACCGTTTTCTCAATTCGTCTACAGTATCTCTTGTTTCTAATCCCAACTTGGCAAGTTCCACTTCCAATTCGTCTTTTCGTTTGCTATATACCCACGATACTTTGCTACCGACCCCTGTAATATCTTCCTCTACTAATGACATTTTATTTGGCAATCAAAGAGAGCAATTTCTATCTAGTTCTCGTTACTTTAAATCTCGGGCGCCATTTTGTAACCTCCTTCCGCTTGAATGGTTAATTACAAGTGGGGAGGTTGTCACTTACTGTCCTCTTATGACAGTAACTGACCTGCTCGGGTTTCTTGAGGGTCCAGGTTCCCTTTTTATATAGGTTTTAAAATTGCTGTTTCTCTTTCGTGTGGATTGCCAAATAAAACAGATATTTCTTGCTTAACTAAGTTTATTGATTATCTCTATTTACATTTACACCAGCTATGTACAATCTATTTACAAAATGTTGCTAGGAACAGGCCGTTTTAATGTGTTCGTTTTCCGTGTATAAAATAACGCGCTAATTAGATGTTTTCCTATCGTCGGGAGTCTCCACCATCTGCGTGAGATGGTAGACAAGTTTTTGTCCCTAGGTCTAGAAATGAAATGAATCGCGACAATCTAAATATTTAGTACACTGTTAACTTCGACGGAGCGTGGGTCGTGTATTCGCTCTGACCTGTATTTCAGACGTAATTTCTTACGGAACGGGGTATAACGGACTAGGTTGATTTGTCAGCTATCGGCTATGACTGACTTAATAATTTCACAAGTCGGTCTCGGAGAGAATCACCACGTAGCCCCTGAAATCAATTCGCAGAAGCTGGATCGTATTCGTCCAAGCTATAAGTCTTGATTTTTCCAGCGGTTTCGGCTGTGACTTTATTAACAATTCTACAAATCGGTCTCGGACAATATCCTAACTTAGTCTCTAGAAAAACAATTCGCAGAAGCTGGATCGTATTCGTCCAAGCTATCAGGATTGTTTTGTAGACTATTGAATTTATAAACAAAGTTCGAATTTGAAATCGGACTTATATACTGGAATGTTAATTCTCTAGAAAAACAATTCGCAGAAGCTGTATCGTATTCGTCCAAGCTATAAGGATTGTTTTTCCCAGCGGTTTCGGCTGTGTGTTTATTCACAATTCTACAAATCGGTCTCGGACAAAATTCTAACTTAGTCTCTAGAAAAACAGTTCGCAGAAGCTGAATCGTATTCGTCCAAGCTATCAGGATTGTTATGTAGACTATTGAATTTATAAACAAAGTTCGAATTCGAAATCGGACTTATATCCTGGAATGTTAATTCAATGACTTGAATGGATTTTAAACGGAATTAATACTCACTCTCTATTTCTCGGATTTGCACAATAGCAACGGCTTCGGGTTGTTTAGATTACGGCAGGTCAATCTCGGTGCTGGTCTGGCAAGTCAGTTCCCTTTCGCTATGAAATGGGCTGGCTTTTATACAGATCGCGGCGTGTGACGTAACGTGAACAGGTGACCGGCTGGCGAATTCTGTTCACCAGTTTTTATACATAGATGTGCACGAAGTTTGATCTCTTAACTTTGCCTATGTAATTCCATTCTACTGAGATATTCAAATTTATTTGTAAGTAATGAAGGATGCTTCATTACAACTCATATGAAGGGTCTTCATCTGATGTGCTCTCAAACGAATCTGGAAAATCTCAAATAGAAACATATTCTGCAACTGTAACAAAATTACAAAGTTACTTGTTCCATTCTATCCATAATTTCCTGTAAGAAAGGACAACAATTTATTTTATTATGATTGAATAAATTACTCCTTCTGATCTTTTCAAGTGGTAACTTACACCAGTCCTTGTGCTGATCTGAGGAACTCTCTTCCAAGTACTTTGTTAATGAAACTTTAGGTAGACTCAGGTTCAAATTTCTGGCCGAATCAGTGATCACTTCATAGCATTGATGCTGTTACACTACATATTTGCTTTGTAATGAGCTGACTTCCACGTTACCAATGTGCAAACACCTTTTTTGATCAAAGAGCACGCATAGTGCTTTGGAACACCCTTGAATTTTATCAAGTCAAACATGTTATTCTTTAAAATGTGCATTCATTAATACCTAGGGCCCCTAAAGTATAAGAAAATATCACCTCTGTTCCAACTATATACCAAAGTTTATTTACCTTAAAATATTCAGAACGTGCATAATATACGTGCTGAACTTTTGACATACTATTAACCATCGAAATAGGAGGGCTAGAAGTGGCATAGCCTGAAGATTTTGCGAGGAAGACATACTCTTGTCTAATAAAAAGGGTAGAGAATGTTTAAAAACAATAAGCAGTGGTGTATCAGTTTTAGATAAATTGATAGAAATGAATATTTAAAAAATTTTCAGAGTTGAATGTAATAACAAAAACATGTATTTTAGAATTAAACAGGATAATTAATAAGTATAATTAACGCAGCTAATAACAAAATTGTTGATGTCGGGAATAGATAAATTTAAAAGAATACATATTGCACGTTCCATTATCCGAAAATTGTAATTATTAAAAATTCACTTGGAATCAAATGAATCGGAATTATTCTTAGGTGTCTAGAAAATAGCATACCAGCACGAGTTGTTTCTCAATTAATATAGATAAGGCAAGATTTTGATCAGGGTTGGGAATTATACGGTATAAATAGTTTCACGCTTCACAGATATTATACTGACGTACAAAACGTATGATGCAGTATGATACTCACAAAAATAAATATCCTTATTGAACAGTATCATGCAATATTATAGGTATTAAACACATGATTATGCACATTTGCAGCATACTCTTCTATTATAAGTATATATCCTCCACCTTCATGAACAAAGCATTGCATGGATCAATATAAAATTTCCTGTAGGGTCTGTAGACCAAGTGAATGATCCTCTGTTATAAAATTTGAATGCTACCGACTCAGAAGACTCGATTCAATTTAATATTCCCTTAACCATGACAAAAATTCGAAAGAATGTTATATTTGCAACGGTAATCAGTCCCTAACAAATCCAAAAATTTTGGAGACTTGCTAAAACGTACATACCTATACCTGCATCGTCTCCTCAACTAGAACGCATTTTCAATCATTGGTCATGTTTGCATAACAAGATGCACCAACAAAACAGAGGTCATTGAATTTAGTGAAGATTATGTATCAAAAATATAGGTCAATGCTAAATTAAATGAATACTTGCAATAGGCATCGTCATTTAATCAATTCCATTTGTTTTAGTCCATTAGTTTGATATTAATGAGAATAACTGTATTTTTGTGTTCAAAAGTTCAAGAGTATAATGATAATTTCTCTATCAATAAATATTAAATTCTTTTACTTTTACGAACAATAAATGCTGTAATATTTGAATCGTATCTTTAGTGTTCTTGTCTATACTTCCATATTATTGATTTCTTAGTCACACTTACTTAGTTGAAATTGAACATACTCTTTTACCATCATTTGACTGTTTAGAAAGATGGTGTGATCTTACAGTACAATACTTTTTAATATAAACTTGCTTAATTCAAAAATATGATTTTATATGGCTCTTCATCATAAATATGATCATCAAAAATTTTAGAATCTAGAACAGACATTGTTACATTCAACATTTGAGTTATATTTATGTTTTTGGAATAAGTGTTGATTATGAACAACTTAATTTGTTTCCGGTGCCAAATATGAATCAATTACATATTTAAACGAAATAATGAACTATCACAAAGTAACGGCTTCCACAATTGAATTTTCCGTTTAAATATATATATGTTATATAAAGTCTTACTATACTCAAAATGTACAAAGGGTTAACATGTTGCAAGAGATTAATGAAAGTGTCGCAATTCATTTCTTCCATCACTTCTCTCACAATAAAGCCTGCAATATAGCCAATTACTT
Organism: Endomychus coccineus; assembly: GCA_958510875.1. NCBI lineage: Eukaryota > Metazoa > Arthropoda > Insecta > Coleoptera > Endomychidae > Endomychus > Endomychus coccineus. Next base: position 114,293,122 of record OY294068.1, read on the forward strand.
CTTTCTGGTATTCTGAAAATTAATTCGTCACTTGATACTGCTTCATTCCCTATTTCATTTGTTTATTTTTGAAACTAGAACATGTGAGTATTGCACAATTGTCTGCACTGTTATTTAAATTTGTAGATTATGGAACTTCACAATGGACAAGTAATTGTTCATAAATTCCCTGAAATTGTCTTGATGTAAGGTTGTTATAGCAGCTACCTTTTCTTCTCATTCTTCCAAAAAAGGTTACTTATGATCTTGTGAAACTTCGTAGCTCAATATATATATATATATATATATATATATATATATATATATATATATATATATATATATATATATATATATATATATATATATATATATATATATATATATATGTATATATATATATATATATATATGTAGAACTGGATTCTCGGGTATTGATCCGCGTTGTGTGGTTTCGGTCCTCAAAAGGACCAATTTCACGACGTTTCGGCAAAGTCGCATTTGCCATCTTCAAGTGATTCGACTGAGCTGCCCAGAAGCTATGTAGTCAGAGTAAAGTGATTGATTTGGTACAAGGACAAATATGCAAAGTTAGTAATTTCTCAAGAGACACGTATATACTTGAATAATTTTAAAGTTGATACTTTCTGAGACCACTATATACCTGCTGTGGTCTATGCAAATATGTATTCACATGTTGATGACATTTTATGAGTTATCGTATATTGTTTGCAAAAATGGATTTTGCGAAAGGAGAAAGAAGGAATATGATAAAACTAGATTACAAATGCGATAGAATCAGTGTTGAGATATTGTGACACCTGACGGGACATTAGCACTAGCAGGTGCATTTGAATGTAAAAACAAATCGGTCGGTGTTTAACTGTTTATGAACGTAAAACGTAACATAAAGTTTGACGTTAAGGACCTCAGTAACCGAGATAACTTACGTGATGGTGAATTACTTATAAATATTCCGAATCGTTCGATGATTGACGCTGCCAGTTTTTAGTACAGCTACCGATTGTTCAATCGCGAGAACGCTGAACGACACATATCCAGACTCTCTTTTAGGAAGGATTTTACTGACACTTAATGCGAAACGTCATCTACCGTTAGGCGGCTATTTTATTACGTACATATGGTACTGTGGACTATTCTAAATATTTAAAAGTTTGTCCCTGTCATGGACATCAAATGAAAGGGTTTGATGATTATAAGCGAAATGACTTCATTCTGAAGAAAATGTGGCGGAAGTCTTAACACGACAAATTATCTCATCCACCAAAAAATTTATCCGTTTTCCTTTTCAATGAAACGGGTTATCTGATTATTGAAAAACACGAGAGTTTCTTTTATTTTGAATAGGGGGTTGAAATTCTTTATGGGCTCCTTACTCATAAGGAAGTGTGAGAATCCTCGAGTCCGAATTCAATCCTCTCAGGTATACCATACCCACCAAACACCACCTCATTCTGCGAGTATAGCTGTGTCGCTGATACGTTGGTCTAGGGGCCATTGTATCTTACCTTGCCGCACTTTCTCGGGCAATCGAAAAATTTTCGTCATCTCTGAGATTCGAACCTGCTACCTCATAATTAATGAAGACTAAAAAGTGAGAAGTTTTTTCAAAATGCTCATAAAATATTATTGCTGTTATCTTGCCACACACTTTTCATAATGATCAAGTTTTGTCACAATGCTGATTGTTAATATTTGTAAGCATAATATTATATCATTTCAATTTTTCTTATGGGCACCACATTGTATTATTGCACTTTTGAATTGACCCTTCTTGTTATCTTTCCATTAATGTATCATAAGTTACACTTTCAGCGTTACAAAAATCCGAGATATTAGAAAAAATATGTGTACCGTTACTGAGCTTTGACTTCGACATCTTTAACATTGAATTTCAATCTTTCACACGTTCATGAAATTTTATGAGTCACCGTATATTATTTGCAAAAATGGTTCTCGCGAAAGGAGGAAGAAGGAATATGATAAAACTAAATATACGGGGTGTCCCAAGTTTTAGTAGCAGAACTTTGACAGTTGATAGGAAATTTGATTTTGAGAAAAAAAATTCCTATTAACATATGTGCACAAACGCTTAATTTTTGAAATATTTTGAATTTAATAAAAAATTTCTTAATTTTGCTTATATCTCCGAAGACAATTAGGATGTCTCAATGAAATTTGGTGCCATGGATGCGTAGATAAGTTACTACATTTGCACATAATTTGAGACCGGTATCGCTTCCAGTGACGTAGATATAGGTATTTATTATCAATAAATTGACCTGAAAAGTATTATCACCCTGTAATGGCTACTTTTTAGGAACAAATTTCGGTGCAGAATTCAAATCGAACCAAATAAGGTCTCTTGATATTTCTTTGTACCTGCCACCGTTTCACGGCAAATTTAATTTTTGTGATCAATTACCACCTACATGAAAATCGGGTGAAAATTGAAGAAAGAGGAACCTTAATTCAAAAAGCGTCGTTGAGTGACAAAAATAAAATAAGCTGTCTTTCTTAATCCCTACAGTGATTTATTTCAAAGGAAGGTCGAATAAGAAATTTTAATTCCAAAAAATTCCAGATAACTACAATGTACTTTAATTTATAGTAAGTCCGCCAAACAAGAGTTAACAAAGCAAATTTTCTAATTTTTGAGTATTAATTTCAAAGGAATTATCCAAAATAAATCTCATTTTCTCGAATACATAGTTTGCAACGTCGTACTATAGATCTTCTAACTTCAACGAAAACCTTTTTCCAATTTTTATCCGATTTTCATGGGAGGAGTGATTATTCACAGAAATTAAATTTGCCGTGTAACATGCAAGGTACGAAGAAATATCAAGAAACCTTATTTGTTTAGATTCAAATTCCGCATCGAAGTTTGTATTGTTTTTTATTGTTACTAAATGCCTATATCTACGCTACTGAGAAACATACCGATCTCAAATTATGTGCAAATGTGGTTACTCATCTACACACCCACGGTACCAAATTTCATTCAGACATCTTGATTGTCTTCGGAGATACGAACAAAATTAAGGAATTTTTTACAAAATTCAACACCTTGTATCTCAAAAATCAAGCGTCTGTGCATATATGTTAATAGGAGCTTTTTTTCTCAAAATCAAATTTTCTATCGACTGATGAAGTTCTGCTACTTAAACCTGGGACAACCTGTATAATGATAAATACGAATACAATGGAATTAGTGTTGAGATATTGTGACACCTGACATGACATTAGCACTAGCAACTGCATTTGAATGTAAGAAACAAATTGGTCAGTGTTTAGTCCAGGCTGTGAACCGGAAAAAAAACATGTATGTTCGAATCGAAACAAATTTTTTGTATTAGCTTCAGGAGGTTCTCAGGGTCATTCATACACCTTAAAGCCTCTTGAGAACCCCAACCCCACCCATTGGGGCGAAAATGGCCCGAAATGTCCAAGTCTTGAATTGTATTTTCTACAAAAAAAGGTATTTTGGCATTTCGAGTGCACCTAAGAGATTTTTCGGGTCGCTGAACACGAATCCGTAGCCAGATTTACTTGGAATCTATCGTAGGGGTGTTAAAATCGACAAAATTTGCAAATTTTGCACCCCTTATATGATATTTTCCAATTTACGTGTTTTTGTCAATTCGAGTGCACCAAGGAGGTTTTTTGGGTTGCTGATCACGAATCCGTAGCCAGATTTACATGAAATTCATCGTTGGGGTGGTGAAATAGACAAAATTGGTCAATTTTTGCACCCCTAATATGTTATTTTGCAATGTACGTGTTTAAGGCATTTAGATTGCACCAAGGGGGTTTTTTGGGTAGTTGAATACGATTCCGTAGCCAGATCTACTCGAATATCATCGTTGGGGTGGTGAAATCGACAAAATTGGCCAATTTTGCACCCCTTATATGTTATTCTGCAATTTACGTGTTTTAGGCATTTCGAATGCACCAAGGGGTTTTTTGGTTCGCTGAATACGATTCCGAAGCCAGATTTACTTGAAATTTATCGTTAGGGTGGTGAAATAGATAAAATTGGCCAATTTTGCACCCCTTATATGTTATTCTGCAATTTACGTGTTTTATGCATTTAGATTGCACCAAGGGGGTTTTTTGGGTCGCTGAATACGATTCCGAAGCCAGATTCACTTAAAATTCATCGTTGGGGTGGTGAAATAGACACAATTGGTCAATTTTGCACCCCTAATATGTTATTTTGCAATTTACGTGTTTTAGGCATTTAGATTGCTATTGAAAGGTAAGAATCAATATGCAGCATTCAATTTTATTACAGGAAACTAATACCAAGTTTCAATTTTTATCATTTTTCTTACTATAAATTTCAATGCCTACGCTTATATATATATGCACCCCTTGGTGCAATCTAAATGCCCAAAACATGTAAATTGCAGAATAACATATAAGGGGTGCAAAATTGGCCAATTTTGTCTATTTCACCACCCTAACGATGAATTTCAAGTAAATCTGGCTACGCAATCGTATTCAGCGACCCAAAAAATCCCCTTGGTGCAATCTAAATGCCTTAAACACGTGCATTGCAAAATAACATATTAGGGGTGCAAAAATTGACCAATTTTGTCTATTTCACCACCCTAACGATAAATTTCAAGTAAATCTGGCTACGGATTCGTGATCAGCGACCCAAAAAACCTTCTTGGTGCACTCGAATTGACAAAAACACGTAAATTGCAAAATAACATATAAGGGGTGCAAAATTTGCAAATTTCGTCGATTTTATCACCCCTGCGATAGATTCCAAGTGAATCTGGCTACGGATTCGTCTTCAGCGACCCAAAAAACCTCATAGGTGCACTCGAAATGCCAAAATACCTTTTTTTGTAGAAAATACAATTCAAGACTTGGCATGTTGCAAATGTCGCCCTCAATGGGTGGGGTTAGGGTTCCTAAGAGGTTTTAAGGTGTATGAATGATCCTGAGAACCTCCTGAAGCTAATACAAAAAAAAATTTTCGATTCGAACCTACACGTTTTTTTTTTATTATAGCTAAAATCCCGGTTCACAGCCTGGACTAACTGTATACAAACGTAAAACGTGAACATGGAGGTAGACGTCAGGGACTTTAGTAACCTAGCTAGCGTACGAAATGGTGAAATATTTATAAATATTCCGAATCGTTCGATGATTCGCGCCGCCAGTTTTTAGTCCAGCTACCGATTCTTCAATCGCGTGAACGACACGTCTTGAATACATTCTAATTGAAAAATATAATTGTGTGAATGACAAAATAGATTCGAATCTTCCGAAACACAATAATCTCATTCAAACTTGACAAAATTCTATTATTTTGAAGTGCCATTTTCCACTTGTCTATCTAAAATTCAACCTAAAAAAGATAACGTATTATCTAACTGTGACACTATGTGTAACAATTTTGAGGTTATATTCCATAGAATTATCTTAAACTTGATTAATTGGTAGTAATAGATTTGAAATATTTATCATAGAATAACTAATTGATACAATAGTCATAGATATTTAGAATTGTATAATCTTAAAATGTCCTATGTTTAACTAGATTCAATCCATTTCAAATTGATAATTAGCCATACATTACACTTTCAGACACAACCGATCAAATGTTTTCTGCAGTTTCAATTTAATCTTAAAAACACAAGTCGACTCCTGACGCATTTCATTAATCGAAATCATCTATTCTTTTCTAAATTACATGGAAACACACTGATTCACAATTTTGATAAAGATAATAAACAATTATCGAAACGTCAAAGAGAATTTTTATTTTATTTTCAGTCTATGTACGAACCAAAATACCATGAAAGTGAAACATACATCCCAAATGGTTCGAAAATATAAAAAAAAGAATATATATATATATATATATATATATAGAGGAAGGGTAGTCGTTGCTGACTAGATAGGAATAAAACTAATAATAGTAGGATTGCGTAGCAAGTAAAAGAGAACTCTTTAAAGGTTATCCAAGCTTTCGGAAATATTTATTTCCATCAGTTTCCCTGAGGATGGAAATAAATATTTCCGAAAGCTTGGATAACCTTTAAAGAGTTCTCTTTTACTTGCTACGCAATCCTACTATTATTAGTTTTATTTATATATATATATATATATATATATATATATATATATATATATATATATATATATATATATATATGTAGAACTGGATTCTCGGGTATTGATCCGCGTTGTGTGGTTTCGAACTTAAGTTCGCCTAGATTTTCCAGACTCTACGGTCGAATCACCTGAAGATGGCAAATGCGACTTTGCCGAAACGTCGTGAAATTGGTCCTTTTGAGGACCGAAACCACACAACGCGGATCAATACCCGAGAATCCAGTTCTACACATTACGTCCGCGAGAACCTAAGAAGAAACATATATATATATATATATATATATATATATATATATATATATATATATATATATATATATAGAACTGGATTCTCGGGTATTGATCCGCGTTGTGTGGTTTCGGTCCTCAAAAGGAACAATTTCACGACGTTTCGGCAAAGTCGCATTTGCCATCTTCAGGTGATTCGACCGTAGAGTCTGGAAAATCTATGCGAACTGACTTTGCCGAAACGTCGTGAAATTGGTCCTTTTGAGGACCGAAACCACACAACGCGGATCAATACCCGAAAATCCAGTTCTACATATATATATATATATATGTATATATATATATATATATATATATATATATATATATATATATGTATATCAATCCTACAGTTTGGGGACTCGTATAATATATACACTTTATACAACTTATACAGCTTATACGGTAGAAGACGTCCCCAAAGTGTATTGACTGTAGAAACTTTATACGGTTATATGTCTTATTTATAGTTTGGTGGGAACCTATGCAAATCGAACACTTTATTTTGTTCAACAATTATAAAAAAAACCTTCAGGCAATGTCACATTAGGAACTTTCACAGAGAATACTCTTTATTTAAGAGGTCTAAGCTCATTCTTCATGTGGGTGTGAATAAAATCTTCGAGAACGGAGTGAGCTGTAGTCTCGAGTACTTTCTAAGATTATCATAAAATCTGATTTGGTTAGAATCAGCCGTTCCAGTAATATTTTTATTTCTCGTCTAACCCCAAATCAGATACGTAGGTACTGAACTTGATCAAATTTTTCTCACTTTACCTTTAAAACAAGAGGAAAGTCAATGTCTTATGAAATAACGGAAGAACTACGGCGAAACAAATTGAAATGGAGCGAAGCAAAACCAAGAGAAATATGAGGCCTTCCTCGCTAGCTGTTGGCTTACTACGTATAATGACTGAAAAAAATTGTCAGTGTTAAATTCTGTAGCCAGCCAACGCCGAGAATTTGAGCTGGTTTATATACAAAGAAGAATGTCTGTTTGTATTCTATATAAATCTATATCTATATCTATATATATTTAATTGAGATCTTGATGATATTTTGCACACTCGACCTTCAAAACACGACGAGTCACAGTTTGCATGAGATTTCGAAAAAAGTAACCCAATATCCTTTGCCACCTCTTGAAGCAGACAAGTACCGCATCGGTATAAAATTTTGCAAACTTGACCTTAACAAAAAGAAAGTCACTGAGTATATGAGATTTCGAGAAAAACTAGCGCATTCTCATTTCCCACTTCTTAAAGCAGATAAGTACCAATCCGGATGAAATTCTGCTTACTTGTCCTTCGAAACACTTTCTAGATGAGATTTAGAAAAAATAGCCCCAACTCCCTTCTCCACTCCTCAGAGCAAACCATTTCCGACCTTGATGAAATTTTGAATAATTTACCTTCAAAGCAGAATGAAACTAACTTTCTATATAAGATCACGAAGAAACTCCCCCATCACCCTCTCTCATCAGTTGAATTAGATAAGTATCGATCGTGATGGAATTTTGACTCCAAAGCAAAAGAAAAGTCGCTGCCCAAATTATATTTCGAAAAAACTATCTCATCTCCATTGCTCACCCCTTGAGGTCACTACCGATCTTGATGGAACTACTCAGCTAAGTTCGCCATTAAGGAATTCCAAATATTCATAGCAATCATGTAATAACAGTGATATCCGGATTAACTATTAGTCCCGCAAATTACGCAGGTTTCTTTGAAGATAATTTGTGCTTGATTTTTGTCCTAAATCACAATTGAAAAAATTTGCGTTGAGCGTTTGTTTTCTATCATGAATTTGGTAAAATCAAAAACTAGGAAGAAGATGGAACTGAATCTTTTGAATTAAATCTATTTAAATTTTGAATTCTTCTATTATGATTATTAGGTTTCATTTTGGAATCCTAATTCGATTAACAGGCTAGCTTTAGCAGTGCACTTCTCGAATCATAAAATATAATCGGTATAATACGTAGAATCAGTTACGCACCCGGTATAATCTACAACTCATTAATACATAGATGCATTTTACTATTTGTTTTGTCATAATCAAACACATATTTATGCAAGGTTTTTTGAAATATCCAGGAAACTATCCATGTTAGCATAGGATTGAGCCGGTAACAATGAGATTAAAAACATAAAGTCACTGGACTTGTCATAGATATAATATCCATTCATGAATTTCACAAAAGGCTTATTACATATCTAGGTAGCTGAAATTTCCAGCATGAATATATCAATGACTCTTCACTTCTCAACATAATAATTGGTAACAAGCAAGAAGTAGGTAGAATAGCATATTACTCTGGTTGAAACTATTTTGGGATGAAAATGAACATTCATGTGGAGTTTTCATTTGGAGACACTCCATTGTGTTACCTAAGAGTGATTCTGAAGAAAATTTGTTTTCAACAATGCCAGATTGAACACTGTTCAGCTACAAACTTCATCAATCAGCATTTATACATTCCCTATTTATGTAGGTACATCTAGCTAAATGTCGATGTTTCAAGGGATTCTCCATAAGTATACGAGGTAGAAAGAAACGAATCCATCATCCTCTATCTCTCCCTTCGAAAAATGACTGTCGTCTTTTGTTTTCGAGTTATTTGAGAAAACTTGATTTTTCGAGTTTTTGTTTTTCAGTTATTCATGAATTTGGATTGAAATAGTTTCTACATTATCGAGTTTTTTTCACAAGTGGAATGCAGTTGCGTAGTCACTTTTTCCAAAAAAAAATCATAATAATTTTTTCCTATTTCAAGTATAATGTTGAGTCGATTTCATCATTTTTACTAGATCTGGTATTTATATAATAATTCTTAAAACTTCTTCACTCCAAATAGTAGGCTTACGTCATTTAGAAAATGCTTTATTGAAAAAATACTCCTCCCCAATTCCATAAGTAACTGAGATATACCAGATAAACAAAAACTCGAAAAATTGAGATTTCTCAAATAAAATAAAAGACGATAGCCAAGCTTTATTTCACCATGGACATTTTTTCAAAAAAAGAGATCGATTATGGGAGGTTAATTTTTTATATCTCTTTCTTATACTTAAGGAGATTTCCTATTAAAACATCGAAATTCAGCCAGCCTGTTCATATGTGATAACTAGCGTAATTTCATTGGTCAGATGGAATATGTGCATACATATTCTCTTGGTATACAGATATCAAAAAATCTGACCATGAAACTAGACACACTAGCGGAAGTTTAACAGAGTATTTCTGACGGTAGTTTTAAATATTTTTTCTTTATATAAGTCATTACTCCATAATAACTTATGATAATTATGTATCATTTTATATTTTCATAGCAACGTCGGTATTCTAAACATTATAAGGTGATACAAAGAAAAGATGCTATATGAATTTATTATTGGTTTCTGTTAGTTCATTATATCAGCGGTCAATTGATGGCTCAAGATACAATACGTTTGTCAATTCATTCTAGGAATCTAAAGCTATATTAGAACTATAATCCTGATTAGATAATATCGAAATCATTTGGAACAATTTTGATTACATTCAAACATAATTAGAAATGCATGATGAATTTGCTCTTTTTCCATAACAACAAAGACGATCAAGGTATTAATAATTCAAACCAAAACATCTGTTTCATAGTTCCCGGCAATAAACAACTTGAAATCAACATACAAGGTCAGGTACCTACCCTTAAATGTAGCCGAGTTTTATGGAACACTTCCATAGGCCTGATTCATAATAATACTTTCAAATAACATTTTAAAATGTCTCCAGTATTATTGAAAATGATTTGAACATTGATACAGTTAATCAAGGAACGTATATTATAAGATCAACATACTTAACAAATAGCTAATTATCAATTTTCCACTTGAATATATGCAGCCTTTCATGTCATTTTGATGAATCAAACATTCTTCTGAACTCTTTTCAGAATCATAATTTTGGAATTATGATACCAACTGGAAAATGGCAAATAATTCCTGAAAGTTTTAATATTCAAGACTAATTCTTTCTATAATAATAGTTTCGAGATATGTTATAAAATTTTGTGCACAAGCATAAGGGAACATTGACATTTCTTCAGTAAATCCTAATTGGTTTTTTTTTGCGTATTGAAAACACGCAACAGTGCTCTAATTCTTCATCGTCAGAAACAGATTTTTTTCAAATTCCAAAATAGATCAAAACAGATGGGTAAGAATTGTTCCTCTTGGGGTAGATACAGTTTTCATTTTGTAGACTATGAAACAACGTATGAAGTATTTGATTACATTTGATAACTGTTAATGGAAATTTGTCAATTCCAAGTTTGCTTAATTTTTTCATGGAATTAAGATATATGTAACTGAAACAAGAATAATATGTATTCAATAAAATACATCTGAATAAAATCATCACTAGGCAATTGTTTCAAAAACGGTAAAAATATTCAGAGACATAGGCAGTGTTAAGAATCGTTCAAAATTAGGAAGACAAAAACCAATGACGAAAATTTGTTGAATGTTTCAATTGATGCAGTAGACAATGGTCCGTGCAACAATTAGCTCTAAGCCATTACATATGTCGACGACGCTCAGTCTGAAAAATAATCGAAAAGACTTTCATCTTCACAAAATATAATTACTGCAAGAATTGAGAGATCGTAGAATAGAAATTTACGAAGTTATGATGAAAAAAATATTAATCCATATTCTGTTTCAAACATTTTTTACACGGATGAAGCAATATTTTGTTTAAACGGTTATGTTAAAAGATACAATTGTAGGTATTGGGCTGATAATAGTCTGAACTAAATGGATCAGGTTCATATACAGTATTCCCAAAAAATAAATATTTGGTTGCGATTTGGCGCCAACAATATTGTGGGACCTTTTTTCATTGAAAGAGATTCAGATCTATTGAGGGAAAATATCATCTCTCAACATAGGCGTCTGTTTCCAAATTCATTAGATCAAAACCAGGAAATATAGTTACATGAAAATGATGCACCAGCACACTATATATGCCTTTAACTCTAGACATTTTTTCTAACACTAGGAACTCTCAAACCAATGGATCAGTCGACGAGGAAGTATAGGATAGCCGGCGAGGTAACCAAACTTGGCACCACTCGTTTTTGGAGGTATCAAAAAAGTCGGATGTACATTAATAAATAGATCACACAAGATCTCAATTACAGATTCGACAAAAAATTGCCGATATGCCTCTTATTTGGTAGAAAAACTTAATTCAAGGCAGCACTCATGCGCATTACTGTCAGGAAGTTAATGATGAATACCAAAGTTCTCAATTTCAGTTAACTAGTTTTAGTTTTTTTCATAAATGGCAACCAGACAGATGACATTCCTCAACTTAGGCTTCTGTTCCCAAATTTAATAAATCAAAACCAGCAGGATGGTGTTATCTACAAATTTTCTTAACACTCCTTCCCCAATTAGATGGAGAGATCGACCAGGAATTATAGAATGACAAAGTAACCAGACTTGGCGCCACTCGATTTAATTTGTAGGGGTATCTAATAAGTCGGGTTAACTCTAATAGACTAGACAACCTCAAAACCCTATTATGAATTGAAACATATACATGATTCATTTTCTTCATGATCATTTTAAGGTCAATCTCACAATTTAGTATTTAATAACATCACAGAAAATTTTCCATTCACATTATTTTATTATTAAAGGTTGAATATACCCAAAATTAGAGATTTGCAGATCGCACGTTCGACATATGTCAAAATATGTCATCAGGAACAAGGATCTCTTGTGATCTGATTTTCGTAAGTTAAATAAAATTTTATAGGAAGCCCAATTCTACAAAATATGATGCTTGGTTTGTTGATCTATCACTCACAATCATTCTGTATTGAAAATAGTAATTATAAGGAGAACCGTATCTATATCAGGTTTCACATATATTTTTTTGCGGTGGATCTTTTTGCGAACCTGCTATGGTTGATCTTGTTTGATGAATTATAGGGATTAACTCTGAAGGTTTTAGTACAAGACAGATGTGTTTCTAATATCTACAATTTTCTTATAGTAACCTAGTAACAGAAATTCTCCAAGTGAATAAATCTTAAACTGAAAGATAAATTTACTAATCACTAATCACTATGAAATCCCCCAATTTTAGTATAGATAGGAAGGTTCATATATAAATATAGTATATCGGAAGATGAAATCAGAAGTGATAAGTTTCATCAGGGCAAGCTTTCATATTGAAGTGTAACAGAAGGAAATAATAAATCATGTATTCCGACACTAAAAATCCCATATACAAGTTCTGAGTAGAATCGGACTGTATTCACAAAAAGTCCGCCATTTTAGCCACCATATTGAATCTTTGAATTTTGACTTACATAGTATAACCTACGGCCCCAAAAACCACACATATCAATTTGAAGAAGAATCGGACCATGATCACACAACTCGTCCGCCATCTAAAATTTTAAAATTTTTATTGGAAATCCATGCTGCTGCTGACTACAAAACCCCCTTATACCAATTTTAAATAGAATCGTTCTATAATCACAAGACCCGCCCATCATCTTGGAGACGCCATCTTGTTTTTTTCTTTTATACATATGTCATAACACGACACCCGAATAAATAACACCTGCCAAATTTCACCAGAATGTACAAATAGATAGATCGATAGATAAACAAGGCAAGTTAAAAAGCAAGGCAAGTTAAAGATTGTAATGATTTAGAAACCGCTAATGAAATCATTTTGTTATACACTCTGTCACATTGGAATTATGATGTATTTCACAACACTATGTTTTATATTGATACTTGCTGTCTTATGAACTAAAAATTTTCCACAGAATATAATTTCAGAAAGTTCTGCGAGTTAAATATTTGGGTGTGATATATATTTAAAACCAGAAAATCATGGTTATATTCATGGTTCGATAAGATAGTATCATTTCATTCGAAAAACCTAATCTAATCTATACGACCAATTGGAAGGGCGCAGTCGTCTCCACAGTGAGTTACGCACGCACGCAGGCACATACGTACGTTCGTACATACATACATCATTTCAAAAATAGTCTTGATCGATTCAAAAATGCTCAAATCTGATATGTCAGGAAAAGTCCGTTATTTGCTTTTGTGCCGAGAACAATACTTGCCTTACACTATATACTACGTATTGTGAGGGAATTAAAATTGAGTAATAACTTTATAGAAATACAAATTAAAATTCTGGAAAATGTTCAAGTCCTCAAACTGTAACATGAACAAATTAGTAAGATGTCCTCAAAGTGTACGATATTTAAGAATCCTACAGTTTGAGGACCTCGTACCCAAAGTGTAGTATATGTTGATCTAAACTATGGCTTGCACTTTGGGGTCGTCCCCGAAGTGTAGGCTTTGGGTCCGAAGTGTAGGATCCTTGCAGTTTTAGGTCCTCAAAGTGTAGGATTGACATACATATATATATATATATATATATATATATATATATATATATATATTTACATCCCGCTATCTCCAGGGCGTCCTTTCACTATTCCTACTCTGAGCGTCCACTGCGTATTTCTCATGCAATCCCTACTATAACGTATGAATATATTCCATCTTTGAACAGTAGAGGTCGTAATAAGTTCATAGCCTTCATATTATAGGAAACAATTTTTAAAATTTGCATTCTACTGATTTCAGAGCGTCCGTTCATAAAGCCGCTCCTGAGCGTCCAAAATATACAGTAAAGCTTTCAAATTTCGGGTACTCAGCGTCCCCGCAGTATAGTTTGCTTTCATACACCACATTTCTGAGCGTCCAGCGATGTTGCCAGTTAAGAAGGCTTATAATCGATATGAAGGATTTCACAAATCAAAAGATAATGCTAATCCTATCGGACCATTGTTGAATAAATTTGTTTTGTTGGTCCAATATAACAGTCCCAAAATTTACATTGCATATCATATTCTTTCTTGAATAACTGATGAACATTTCAGTCATATTTAAAGTTCAAAATTGAAAATATCCAATACGTAATGTATTTTTTATAAGAAAATGTATAGACAAATTTATTACTTAACATGAAATTGCGTATTTTTCTAACCAAACGAAATTTTCTGTGGGAATTGAGGTGATCATACATAAATTTTTGATAAAATTCAAAGGCAATGAGAATGAAAAATTCCTTAACTAAAAACGCACTTTATTCAACATAATCAAACTTTAAAAACAAACGAAACCTTCTCTTATTCTATATAGGCAGAAAAATAAATAACTGTATAAGAAATAGACAGAAAAATGTATAACTAAATAATAATCTTTCTGTAACCCAACGGCAGTAATTGTCCACATAAGTAGAAAATTGTCCACATAGGTAAAAGGTATTAACTTCTTAACAACCTCTTTTGAGCCATAAAATCTTTTTTAAAATTGATTTGAAGAGCAGTTTTGAAAATCAGTATCCAAGATCATTTTTTAGCGTTAAAAGGAACCTTGAATATACATCTATAAAACGATTGCAAACATTTTTTAGCTTGAAAGAGGATACCGAATACATTTATTTTATCTACCGGTAATGACAAATTTAAACAAATGAAACAATAATTTTTTCTTGTTATATACAGGAGTTGGGTCAAGGAATATGTAAATAAATGAATCACTTTTTTCTATAGAACTCAGCAGCATCAGACTGTGGTTATTCACAACATTCAAAGCATCTGTCTACGATTCATTGAATAACTGTAACTGGTAGTATAACGTAAAATGTAAAAAATACCGAAGAATTTCCAAGAACCGGCGTTTTGGGACGCCCACAAATCGACGGCCTGAAAGTACTATATACAAACACCTTTCCCATCTCCTACTCTGAGCGTTCACCACATGTTTCTACCGCTGAAGCTGAATAATATTCACAATCTACCGATTTCAAAGCATCCAAAACATATTTCTAAATATCGGAAAGTACGCGTATAGTGGCTTTCATTCTGCACATATCAGAGCGCCCACGGCCAGCAATCTTATTTAAGGTAGCTGAATTCATAGGAAGGATTTTACGAGTCAAAAGTAATGAAAATTAAAAGAATACCTCACGATATTCTGTTTTTAATTCATGAAGACTTTCATAATCGGCGATTAAAGTACCGAAACAGAATTCTACAGTTGAGTTGATTAGGGAAGCACGTTTCACATAAGATATGTTGTGATTAACTGACCTCGTGTTGTAGAATTGGAATATCTGGTTGGTTGAGAATTTTCTCAACCTTGTTGTTATGGACGTCAATAAGCAATATGAATAAGAAATAATCTCCCTTCAAAAATTCAATTGTGGAAGCCGTTACTTTGTGATAGTTTATCATTTTAAGGAAATAATGGATAAAACTACTTTGTTATACTATCACTGATATTTAATGTAGTCGTTACTATAGTTTCAACATTAAACGTGTCATCTTCAGACGAAAGGTATGAATTTAACAAGTATTATATCTACTATATATAGGTTAAAGAAGGAATACGAACAAATTTTATGGCTATAGGAAATAGTTCTAGGAAAAACCAGAGAGGGGTGAAGTGATTAGGTAGTTCCGTGAGAACCTTAGTGGTGCGGGTGGGTATATTTACTAACGGACTTTAAATACGAAAATCAGGTTATTAATACATTGAAGAGATTACTGTAATATAAATGTAGTTGATCGTTTAGAATCTTATCATCATACATCTTCATTGCTTTGAAAATTCCCATTGACTCTAATATATTTAGTTTTGAAATTTTATCCTGACTGTAAAATTTAGACATTATTCAAAATAGGAAAGGTATGGCCTGTTTCTAAAATATGATTTGCGAATGAAGAATCGGTCTTATTATTTTCAAAGGAACGAAAATGTTCTTTATATCTAACTGCTATGTTACGGCAAGATCTACCTATGTAGAAACTATCACACTCTGAACAAGTTAGTTTATAAACTCCGGGCCTTTTAAATTTTCCAGTTTTATCTTTCGCATTGAACAGAATATGAGATAATTTGTTTGGAGGTTTAAAGCTGATGATCAGGTTATGATGGGATAGCATGTTTGCAATTTTTTCGCTTATAGGAGCAAAATAAGTTAAAGAAACATATTTTAATGAGTTATCTTTGTTTTTCATAAAGGGAAAAGTGCTATTGTAAATTAATTTTTGTCTGTTTCTATTTATTAATTTAGAAATTACTTGAGGAACGAAACCGTTATTTGCAACAATAACTTTAATTATATCTAATTCTTTACTAAGATTTTCTTGAGATAAGGGAAGGGAAAAATCTCTATGTATCATTGAATGAAAAGCAGCTAGTTTATGACTATAGGGGCTATGTAAAGAGGTACAAATTACTGTATCTGTGAAAGTAGGTTTTCTGTAAATGTCGAATAAGATGCTATTATTATGATGTAATAATGTTTAGTCTAAGAAAATTATTTTGTGATCCTTTTCTGTCTCTAATGTGAATTTAATGTTGGAATATATATTATTGATGAATGATAAGAAAGCATCTAACTGTCTAGATGTACCTTTAAAGAGGGCTAAAATATTGTCTAGGTATCTGTACCAAAATTGAATATGTTTTTTGTTATGGCAGACCTCATTATAGTATCTTCTATGTGAGAAATAAAAATATCTGCGAGAAGTGGACTTAATAGAGAACCGATAGCTAATCCGTTATTCTGAGTATAAAATTTGTTATTAAACTAACAGTACTTTTGACTGAGGCATAAATCGAATGCCTGTTCTATTTCTGATTTTATCGAAGAATTAATATGTGACTTTTCTAAGATATTTGTGATTAAATTTTGACATTTAATGGGAGGAATATTCGAAAACATATTAGAAACATCAAAGGATACTAAAATACCGGTGTTAGGTGTAATTTTTGGTTTTAATTTGTTTGTATACCTTCTTTAACCTACCTGTATATATAGTAGATATAGTACTTGTAAATTCATACCTTCGTTTTCGCCTGAAGATGACACGTTTAGTGTTGAAACTATAGTAACGACTATATTAAATATCAGTGATAGTATAACAAAGTAGTTATATTTATTATTTCGTTAAAATAATCACCCTAATTCACTATAACTATTTCTTATTTATAGTGCTATCCACAGTAACTCTTTTATAGTTTATTAGTCAACAAGCAATATTAAGGTCTACAACAGAGGATTTTTTCGGAACGACATGATTTTCAACTATGATCGAAAATATTGTTTCCTAACAAGCTGGGAACATGGAATGGTATCTCCGCTTAGTTGGTCTCAATTTCCAGTTCCACAAGATAGATGACTTTTACCCGTAGATGACAACATAGTCTTCACAAAATCATCAAAGTCTGATGTAGACACAATAACATTCGAAAATATTCAATCTCCAAATTGAAGATCGGAAATAATCATAATTTTTTATATCCAGAAATGGACGCTCAAGATGAGTCGATAACTTTATCTTCGAATTGGATAGAAATTTCAATATTTCTTTGCAAAGATATTCTCTGACTAATCGGCTGTGTTTAATTCAGCAAAACTAATAATATTCCTGGAAATGATTGAAAGGATTGTTCTCATTACCAGCTGTTGAATGCGCTGATATTGTTTTTACGGACATCTAGATATGTCGAAGATCACCTCTTGCGAGAACGGAAACATTGATCAGTAATGATTTCATACTTGTAGGATTCACTATTATTATCTGTATGATGGGAAGATAACGATTTGTGTCTCCTAATAAATGTGTTTGAGCCTCTAGAGGGCCCAATTTTGGGCCTATGGAGAAAGTCTTAGAGCAAACAGAGAAATACATCGGCTATTCAGATTTGAAACAACGTACGGTAATTCGTTCACAATTCCAAGTTATAACGAATTTCATCATAAAAAACTAGCCCGGAATTTCATTCAGCGACAATAAACGAGGGTCGGTACAATAGATTCCGCGCGAGGAACTATACTTTTTAAATGTTTTAAAATGCACCTGAATGCTTATGTAAACGTGTGTATGTGACCATGACATGATGTCGTTACAGGGTGTTACATATCAATATCATCATCATCTGATATACTGATTTCTGACTCGGCGAAATTAGAACATTCTTCACCTTCACAATGCTTACATATGAGCTACAAGGTAATCCTAAATTTTTCACAAACATTTACCAGTACAATTTTATTCACAATCACGAGGAATCATCTTGATCAATTCATCGGGACGTGCATTTTTATTGTTCGTATAGGAGTAAGTCCTTTCGGACTATTCCTCCAACCCTATTTCGTTGGATCAATGGTTTGATTACTGAACACGCTAACAATATGTTGCTTTGCAGCATTATCGTATTTTCATATGGTTACCTTGTTGAAATCTTATGTCGAGTATGAAAGATCAGGAATTGTAGTTTGCTAATAAATGTGTTAAACAAAAAGCTCCCAATTTTTCATGCCAGCGAACGATTACATTATGCCAAGGCATCACAAGGTAACCATATGAAAATACAATGATACTACAAATCAACATATTTTTAGGATTATTGCCAAGTTCAGGTTTGGATCGGTAATAAAATCATTGATCCAACGAAATAGGGTTGGAGAAATAGTCCGAATGGACTTACAAACAGTAAAAATGCACGTCCCGATAAGTTGATCAAAATAATCCCTAGTGGTTGTATAAAAAATTGTACTGGTAAATGTTCGTGCTTGAGATTAGGACACCTTGTTGCTCATTATGTAAGCATTGTGAAGGTAAAGAATGTTCTAATTGCCCCGAGCCAGAAATCAGTATATTAGAAGATGATAATTTTGATAAGTGTATGGATGAAAATAAACACGATGATGAAGATGATGACAATACCAATGATGTTATCAATGACAATTGCGACGATCAAATTTTACCAAACTTACATGATGAAGCGGATCACGATGATCCGTAAGAAAGAAAGAAAGAAATTTATTGGTTCTAAATTACAGTACATAGTATTACACAAGTCAATGCAAAACAATTTATTAAGGATGGTATTTAAAGTTTATAGTATTTGACATTAATAAATCAGATGTATCACAGTTAGAGAATCACTTGTTAAATTGAATAATTTTTATAATAAATAATAATAAAATTTACACTAAGATTTTCATAAATGATAATAAATTACAATAAATACAACTAATTATATGATAAAATTTTCGATAGATCATAATAAAACACCATAGTATATTAAATAAGACTACTTTCAATGTCTTCAAAATTAAAACCTAGATACTCATCTATACTATAGAATGCTTCATTTTGTAAAAAAGTTTTCATTTTGCGTTCAAAATTTCTGATATCTAAATTTTTAATAGATTCTGGTAGAACATTGTATAATTTTATGCCATAGTGGCCTTGTCCATCTCTAGCTTTATTGATTCTGTTGAAGTTGACAACAAGATTGTCTTTTCCCCTGGTGTTATATTCATGATAGTTGGAGTGTTCAACATAAGCAGCCAGATTTTTTTTAACATTTAATATAAAAACACTTGGAAAAGTGAGCATGTTCAATGATTTAAATTTTTGTTTACAACATGCTCTATGTTTTAGGTTTGCCAACACTCTTATGCACCTTCTCTGAATTGCAAAAATCCTTGAGGCCTGCGCTGAATGACCCCAACATAGTATTGCATATGTCATATGTGAATGGAAATAACCATAGTATGCATTCATTAATACATTCTCTGATATTGTATTTTTTAGATTTCGTATAACGCAAATGACTTTGTTGAGTTTTTTTGATAGTTGTGCAATATGATGCTCCCATGTCAATCTTGAATCGAGATAAACGCCGAGGAATTTAACTATGTTGGTTTCAATATTTAAATTAACTGGTCTAAGTGAAAAATGTGAAGTTTGTGTTTTGCTATCATTAATGCTAAGGTTATTAGCGAGGAACCAATTACAAATACTGGTTCGTGTTTCCAAGGCCTGTTGACTCAATTGCTCCAAGCTGTCAGCACTATCATGTGCTGTTGTGTCGTCGGCAAATAAAATAATGTTGTTCTTATTTAATAGAGAATTGCTAATGTCATTAATGTATATTAAAAATAACAATTCCTTGTGGAACACCAAATGTGATTATTTTATTTGTCGACTTTTCATTGTTGTATGAAACATATTGCATACGATTAGTTAAGTATGATTTAATAAGATTTATACTATTGTTATCAAAGTTGTATTCTTGGAGCTTTTGCATCAACAGATCATGGGACACACAGTCAAAAGCCTTGGTAAGGTCAAAGAAGGAGGCTTGCATGAACTTCTTTTCCTCAAAACATTCTCGAACATAGCTAGTAAGTTTGTTTATAGCAGCTGTAGTAGAAACATTGCTACGAAATCCAAATTGACATTTATTAAACAAATTATTTGCCTCAAAATAGTATGTTATTTGCCGTTTCAGCACAGTTTCAAAAATTTTGCCAAAGATGGGTGTAATTGATATTGGCCTATAGTTATTAACATCATCGCATAAGCCTTTTTTGTAAATCGGAACTACTTTAGATATTTTGAGGGAATCTGGAAAACTGTTAGAGGTGATACATTGGTTTATAATTTTACATAGAGGGAAAATGATCAAATTTAGAATAGTTTTTACTATTTTAACATTTATATTATAAGTGTCCTTGCTGGGACTATTATTTAAATTTGAAATTATATCTCTCATTTCATTGAATGTAACTTCTATGAATTTAAATTCTGAATGGAAGACTAAATTATTTTTTTTTATATAATCAATAGGATTATTTTGTAAAGGTGGAAGATTCTTGACTAGGGATTTTGCTATATTTGTAAAAAAAATATTTAAATCAGTGGCATTTAGGTTTTTAGGTTGAGAAGTTCTTTTATTCGGATTTTTGTATTTGATGATATCCCACAATGCCTTTTACATATTTTTTGAATTGTTAATGTATTTATCGTTAGCTTCTTTTTTACTTTTATTAATGTCCTCACGATACCTTTTTTTAAACTTATTAAGTGATTCCTTGGAAATAATTTGTGGATTAGTTTTATTTAAACTGCTTAATAATTGTAATTTTTCTCTACTTTGTCTTAAGTTGTCATTAAACCATACCGTATATCAATAATGATCATATTACATCATTAGCAATATATGCTGACAGTGATAACGAAAACTTAGGTTATTTGTGAATAATAAGACATATAGATAATTTTTCAATAAATATGAAATGTGAGAGCAAAAAATACATAAATGTGAAAAAAAAACAAATTATTTATTAATCTTAGTTTTTTTGTTTAAATATTGAAATTTGTTATGTAACACCCTATAATGTGTCACGGTCACATATACACGTTCACACGTCTACATACACTCACACATTTACACAAAATGATTATAAGCATTTAGGTGCATTTTAAAACATTTAAAAAAGTATTATTTCGCGCGAGGAATCTATTGTACCGGCCCTCGCTTATTGCCGCTAAATGAAATTCCGCGCTAGTTTTATGATGAAATTCGTTATAACTTGAAATTGTGAACGAATTCCCGTACGCTGTTTCATACCTAAATAGCCGATGTATTTCTCTGCAGTTTGCTCTAAGACTTTGTTGATAGATCCAAAATTGGGTCCTTTAGTGGTCCAAACACGTTTATTAGGATAGCTTCATTTCTACTCAACTCAAATCGATATGCTTGGACTTAAAATAGTTGCTATGAAAATCTCTTAAAGAACGTAGAATATGGATTCCGTGAAAAATTTTTAACCCCAAAAGATTTGAATTTTTAAGCTGTCCAAAATTTTCAAAATGGCGCCAAAGTTATGTCTTTGAACCAAAATGATTGAATTTCGGATATTGAGTGCAGAATAATGAAATCTTTCGAATCAATTTGGTTTTAGATCAAGAACTTAAGTATTTCGTCTGGAATTCGTACAATACAGATTTTTCAAAATGGCCTTTTTTGGCGCCAAAAAATGAGGTAGGTCAAAATACCAGAAGCCGAAAGAAAAGAAATAAAGATACTATGTTTCCACCGAAACAGGATATGAAAAAAACAAAAACTCTGTGACATATACTCCATTTTTCAATGTGCTAAAAAACAGAGTAAATGGACCCTATCATGGGCCCACGACCTCGATTCGATTTCGGACCAGAGCCAAAAATCGCATATTAATTTTTCCATACAACTCAAAGCTTTGTCTCAAAACGCAAAAAATTGAAGAAAGGTCATTTTTGCTTCCAAAATATGGCCATAGCTTTTTGAGCACAGGGTTAATGCAAATTTAAACTACCCCATAGTTTTCAGCGTGTCAAAATACATAGAATAGACCAAAATTAGACCTCGCGGAAATTCGGACAAATGTCGTCGATTTTCCTCCTTAAATGCCTGGACTATTGACGGAAAGCCCTATCCCTTTATCGGGTGCCGCACCTGCTGGTGTGATCGGCAGTGAACGTGTTGTTATAATATTTCTCTCTACATTCGGCAATCGGCCAGACGATTAGCGCTCCAAATGACGCGCGAAACAGAGCGAAAAGTGTCGAGTATTTCGACAATCCGTACTACTCAATAACTCAAAAACGATCGTACCTCTTTGAACTTTTAAGCCAGTAAGTTTCGAGCATCATTCCATAATTTGTGTTAAAATTTCTGATAAGCAATGAGAGAGTTCACACTATAACACTATAAATAAGAAACAATCGCTCTTATTCCCTAACAATACTGTTCTGTTTACTCTGATGATGGCTACTTGGTAGCTGAAAGGTCCTAAGTACTTGACAGTATTTCAATCCGATAAGTATGATAGTTCCTTATTTATAGTGTCCCAATTTCAAGTGGATTGCATTTATCATTTGGCCGCTACACGAGAACATACTTTATACCATATAACTCGATTCAAGATTAAATGGCAAAAATTAACAAATATAACATGTGCTGGAAATGTCCGTCTTTCTAGTCGATTCCTCATGGATGATCTCCCTCAAATAAGCCTTCCTTATCCCGAATTATCTCGTATTGCTCTATTACTATTTGTTCAAGATTTCTCTCATTTTCAATTTGCACCTAGTACATTTACATAACCCCAAGGAACAGAATCTAAGGGTTGTTAGTCAGGTAAACGAGGAGGCCACGCAACTGTACGGCATCATCCTCTTTTGAAGGTAAATCTAACTAAAATGAGGAGGTGCTCCATCATGCATGAACCAACTTACTGATCTATTTGCGTATGGTACATTAACTATTAGATCTGTAAGGTCGTTCTCCAATAAATTGAAATATGTTTCACCATTCAAGTGGGGAGAAATTATAAAAGGTCTATTTCTACCATTTTCAAATAGATTTTCCATGAAAATGTTTTTCTGAAAAAAAATTTAAGAATACTTTTTTGAAGCAAAATTTTCCCAAAACCTATAACTAGTTTTAAAATAAAATAAAATGATGCGATCCAAAATAAAGCAGAAAATATATTGCAATTTCCCCGTACCGTCGCTTCTGTCAAGAAGCTTCGTCGACCGGTACCTACCATATGAAAAATTTTGCATCGATAAATACTAAAGCCAAATCACCAAAATTGAAAGCTTGGCATGTTGTGGTTCCTGAGTCATAAAACGAAAAACATCTTTCAGTCTTCATCTTTAAATCTCCGTAGCTCTTTATTGAAACATTTCCGGACTTGATTTGATATGAATTTTTCTTATTTTTTAGTTTGGCATATGAAATTACGGATATGCTATATAGACATCTAAATATGGATCACCTTTCGCATGAAAGAAAACATAATCAGTAATGATTTAATTCCTATGGGCCTCATTATCATTATCTGGATGAAGGAAAGAAAACGGGCATACGATAAGCTCCCAGAATAACCGTTTTTTGGATAACTGGGGAATTTCCTACTCGGGACATTTTTTGTTTTCCAGAATTACAGCTGCTGTCCTGATTCACAACAGTTTCAATAAAATGGAGAAGGGCATAGAGTAGATTTGTCGTAGGAATCGGTTGGAATGTATAAATGAGGCTGATGGCAATATATAAAGGAATATTAAAAAATTAATTAATAACTGAAGAAATATAATAAATTATTTAACTAGCTTGATATGGAACAACTTGTTCTATCGAAAATATTTTTAAAGTAAAAAAAGCAACTCTAGAACACAAACAATAGAAATTAATCTAGAAATTAATATTGAAATTAAATCTTTAAATATCATTTATAGATAAATTCAATTACAGATTCTAAATCTAGTACGCGAATCGGACATTATAACATATTACTCCATCTATACATTTTGACCAATCTAATATTCTGTTCTTTCATAGTAAAATGCAATAATATTAATAACATAAAGATAGAAATCAACCTAGCTCTCACCGGCTTAAACTAAAAAATTTTGGGGATCGAATTTAATTCAATAGACTCTACAACAAAAGTTCAATTAGATTGATTCACCATATAGATGTCGCAAATCTTTTTTTCGATTAAAACTCTAAGGAAAAATTACGCTGCTGAGGTAATCAAAACTTATAATCTCAACCAAATGATCCAATTATCATTTATCTGGACCTATATTTACGGACTCGCCGAACATCGAACACCTCCAAGTTGCAGAGAAGTTCATTTTTACGAAATTTATCATTTGGTTTTTCAGCCTTAAACGAAAATATATTATGTACAATTATCTCTCAATTGCGATGATGAGACCACACAGAATTAATGTCGTTGGGAATAACGATGAATTGATTACCTCAAAATTTATTGACCCCTACGTACACCCTGATCTTACCCAACATGCCGCGCGCCGCCTCGCCAATTCGTTACAAATAATAAAAATCATATGGTGGGTGTGTAATTATTTTGGTTCAGTTAAAACTTGTCTTTTATATTGAGAATGCGGATTCCGGAAAAAGAAAGCGTTTATCTATTCAATATAAAATTGATGTTAATGCGGCTAGTGAACAACTTAATACAACTGTTAAGTCCAACAATACTTTACAATAAAAATCAACTAAAACAAAAACCATACAATTATAAAGAACAAAGAATGAGCGTAATTTACAGATTCCCTGGATGTAATAAATCTTATTCTAGATACCTCAAAGATCAGATATTTGTCAATACGCATCTTTGTGATAACAATCAATGCGTAAAGTGGAAGAGAGCGCATCAATTTGTGGTGCCGCCTACATGATAAGTTTGGTGCTAACCATAGGTGCGATCAATCATTAAGTATGGATATCGGAATAACGTTTTTTATAATTACTGTAATGTACGCTACTTCCTGGTTAAGTAATAAATAATCTAGTAATAACCATAGTCAGATATTGGAATTCCTATATAAACTTGCCCAAACAACTGCTTACGCTCAATTTGAAATGCAAGAAGAATGAGAATGATGCGGAATAACTATCAGAATACGGCGTTGTCATTTCTACTCGACGTCGAGGACGCCTACAAATCGACAGGCTGAAAGTACCGCATACACCTGACTAATACACAGGAATTGTAGCGAACGCCTCTAACGGCAGACACGTTGTACTATCAGTATACTTTTAATACACAAAACGACAGGTTGCACTAGCATCTGAGCATCCAGACAAATTTCTGCCAACGGGTTCAGCGAACAAGTATGAATGATTTACTACGGGGAAACTTCCAAGCGTCCGTATACGGACGCTCTGTAGGAACCGGACGCTTGGAAGATATCAATCCGTCAATGTACGGACGCTCGGAAAGTAGTAGGATAATATATATATATATATATATATATATATATATATATATATATATATATATATATATATATATATATATATATATATATATATATATATATATATATATATATATATATATATATATTCTTTTGTTGATATTCTTGAACCATTTGTAATATTTGTATGTTTTCTTGGTATATTGGTTCATATATATACTGATAATGAAATAAAAATTCTGTTTTGACGTTTCGACAATGTTTATTGCCTTTATCAAAATTGTTAATTGAATTAGTGTTTCCATGTAATTTAGAAAAGAATAGATGATTTCGATTAATGAAATGCGTCTGCAGCCGACTTGTGTTTTAAGATCCAATTAAAACTGCAGAAAACATTGGATCGGTTGTGTGTGAAAGAGTAATGTATGGGTAATTACAATTTGAAATAGATTGAATTTGATTAAATACAAGACATCTTAAGATTGTACAATTATAAATATCTATGAATTATTGTATGAATTAGTTATTCTATGATAAGCATTTCAGATCTATCATAATCAGCTATTCCAGTTTAAGATAATTCTATGGAATTTAACCTCAAAATTGTTACTCCATAGTGTCATAGTTAAATAATACTTCATCTTTTTTAGGTTGAATTTTAAATAGACAAATGGAAAGTGGCACTTCAAATTAATAAAATTTTGTTAAGTTTGAATTAGATTATTGTAAAGTTTCGAAAGATTGGAATCTATTTTGTCATTTACACATTGTTCTTTTTAATTTGAATAGATTCCAATATCAAACGTTTGTTGTCGTTTGTTTCAATATTTAAAATTTTTGTATTGTTGTAGTCGAAAGTATGGTTAGTGTCTTTCACATGTTTATTGAGTGCAGTTGATGAATTTTTGGTATATTTGTGGCCATTTAATCTTCTTTCGAGGTATTGTGAAGATTGGCCAATATATACTTTTTCGCAATCTTTGCAAGGGATGGAATAAACAGTATGGGTTATTTTTTTGGAAGGTACGCCGCTTTTTAATTTTGTGAAGAGACTTTTCTGATTTAAATAACTCTTATGACATATATGTAGGTCATAAGGTTTCACTATATTAAAATTTTTTTCTGAAAGTCCATTAATATTAACTGGATCTTAAAACACAAGTCGGCTGCAGACGCATTTCATTAATCGAAATCATCTATTCTTTTCTAAATTACATGGAAACACTGATTCAATTAACAATTTTGATAAAGGCAATAAACATTGTCGAAACGTCAAAACAGAATTTTTATTTCATTATCAGTATGTATATGAACCAATATACCAAGAAAACATACAAATATATATATATATATATATATATATATATATATATATATATATTTATATATATATAAACTATTGAATAGTAGGATTTTCTTAGCAAGTAAAAGAGAACTCTTGAAAGGTTATCCTAGCTTTCGGAAATCTTTATTTCCATTTTCAGGGAAACTACAATAAATTCCAGTTACAAAGATGAAATAGTTATGTATTAACTTACAAACATGACTTACTTCGATGAGAATGTTTACAGAGATGTTAACATTATGAAAGGAAACGTTCACAACGATGAGTATGATGAGTAATAATTTCTATTTGATTAATTTGTATTGAAGACCAACAGTATTTTATGAAATTATTCTTTTCCAATTACGACAGATTTTACAACGAGCACGCGGTAGTAGACGTGACAACAAAATATTCAACCAACCATAGAAATGATAGGTCATACTGAAACAATGCGTCAAGAGCAATGCAATTAATTAAAGGAGGATGTCTTCTTCTATGATTTGATTGGACATTCTATTATTCCTGTCTCCGTTATTATATGATAAACTTATGTCTAAGTTCAGTAAATATAAATAAATTTCACTCAAATGGTTAATGTCTGTTTTTTTATTCATGCAAGATGAAGATGTGCCATCTCTAGAAAGGATCTTTCATTCGAGAGGGTCTCACTAGCTAAGACCTTCACTGATTCAAAATTCATACGATGGTCAAAATTAATCACATGTTCTGCCAAGGCACATCTATCAGGATGTAATCTTCAATCGCTTTTATGAGAAGTGATTCTGGAACCTAAGGCTCGTGAGGTTTGTCCAACGTACTTCTTATCACAGCTAAGACAAGGAATACTATATACAACATTCGTTTGTGATGTCAGGGGAACTTTATCTTTTAATTTACTATGTAGGGTTTTAATCGTTAAGATTGTTCTATTTCCTATTCTAAAATTTGAGAGATTATGAAAAATTCTGGATAATTTAGGAGTTATCTCTTTAATATAAGGTAAAGATGTAGATGTAATATGAACTGGTTCAATATTGACTGCACTGTTATCAATGACATTTTGTGGAGAGTTCACCTCTGTTAACAATTCTGTGACAGACGATATATTAAACAAGATATTCTTTACCATACTTGAAGGGTATGCATTGTCTATAAAGAGATTCAACAGGATATTTAAATGTTTATTGTGAGAACTAATGTCAGAAATTCTTAACATTCTATTTTTCATTTGTTTGACTAAATTCACTTCCATAGATGGTTTATGATACGACTATAACGTGACCTTGTCGCTTTTCGGTAAATTGCTTACTGCGGTAAGCTTCGAATCCTCGGGCGACAGATTTTTCCCAAAGGTTAACTCCTTTTGAGGACTTCTGCTAGGGTCCTCTTCACAAGGCTTGTCACTATGCTACCTTATGATAGCCTTGTCCCTAGGGTAGCTACAGTGAAGTATAACCAGAGTCCAATGGGCAGAAAACAGTATCGAAATTGTAGGCTTTAATTACAATTGATACCGGGTTATAACTTAGCTCGTTAAAGATGGAGCAGAAATAATCTGATAAAACAGGGAATTCCAAATAATAAAATATATAATGATTTTAACAAGAACACTTTCAGAATAATCAATTCAAATGCAATTGAACGGTATTATCTCACAAAATTACACCCAGACGGAAAATGTAATGAAGCTCAAACGGTAAATGAAAACTCTTTCAAGAAATCAACCCTACGATAAATCCGGTCACTAAATTCCATTCAGCGGTACGGGATCGGTTGATGAATGATTCAGAATGATCAATTTGCGGGAAAGTACGAATCAAACAGTTCCTAGCGTAATAGCGGTATTCGGTAAATATTCAGATAGCCATATTGCTTGAAATGTTGTTAAAACGCACTACGATATATCAAACGGTTTAAATTTCGGTCGGATTGGAAGATATATCGTAATGCCAGGATATAAAATATTAAGCCATTTACCTTATATGAAATTTCACTTAAACGGAACACTATTGTTGATTCACTTTTTCAAATCTGACTTGAACTCGGATAATAATTATTTCACTTTGATTCTAATATGATAATCACACTTTAACGGTACGGATTGAAAATCAAAAACACAAGAGAGGGCAACGGTACTGATTCTAAATCGAAATCACAAGAGCTACTACACTGATTGAAAATCAAAACACAAGAGCTACTACACTGATTGAAAATCAAAAACACAAGAGCGCTACTATACTGATCAAAATTCAGAAACACAAGAGAGCGATCTTTCGGCTGTCACAGCTTTTATATGTTTTCCGAGGATCTGGACAGGTCTGCTCCACCAAATCCTTATTTTTGTGCCAATAGTTTTTACTTATGCCCCGAACAATGGTTAAAAGTGACGCTACTCTTTAGATCTAAAATTCGCGCTCATGATATCACACCAGTTCTTCCCGGCGAAGTAAACAAGTGTTATCGGAGTTTTTAGATTATTCGCCCTTTTTATACATAAGGCTGCACAAAGTTTAGTGTCTTAACTGGCCAGACCCCTGTTTTTGCAACATATTTTATCGGAATGAAATGCAATTTTGAACGGGCATGAATTAGATTCATCTATTTGAATAATTATACTCATTTGAAATTACGGAGATTTAGAAAAGTGACAATCACGGAATACACATTCAGAATTCATTCATATCTATTGAAATAATGAACTGTTCAAACTGAAATTACATGTAACATCCGTATTTATTGCCTGATCTAAATTAAATAATCTTCCAAAATTTTATGCTTCGTTACATCCCCCCCTAAGTTCGGTTAAAAATGAAAGAATCTGATTCTTTCATTTTTCAATTCTCATCCGAGAATTCGTACGAAAAAAAATCTAATGCAAAGGTAAGATACCCTAACCTGACGGTAAAACTTGAATTTCCTCCGTCGGGAACATCGCGGAATAGCAATATCTTACTTGGAACATAAAATGAAAATTTTGCTGCTGAACGGAGGACTGTACTTCTTCTTCGGAATGGAAAAACGTGACTTCTTCGTCAGGACTGAAAACTCAAAACATCTTCGGAATAGAAAAAAACTGCTTGGAAACGGAAAACGAAACTTCTTCTTTCAAACGGAAAAAAACTTAAAACTTCTTCTTCTTCGGAACGGAACTTAAAACAACTGCTTGGAAACGGAAAACAAAATTTCTTCTTTCAAACGGAAAAAAAAAACTTAAAACTTCTTCTTCTTCGGAACGGAACTTAAAACAACTGCTTGGAAACGGAAAACAAAACTTCTTCTTTCAAACGAAAAAAAAAACTTGACTTCTTCCTCAGAACGGACAACTTCTTCTTATTACCATTGATTTCGCTGACATGGGCACGTTCGGCAACGTAGGCACCGTGATTTTGGTGGTACTACAATGACTGGCTTATTGCCGGATATGCAGTTTCCTCTTGCCACATCGTAGGGAGCCGGTAACTGATGTCCATGCCTGTTCTGGTCTTCATTTCTGCATGGTACAGTAAATGCTGTAATGGGTTTACTTTCCGGTGTCAGCGGTATTTGCCAATACCCTTGCTTCAGGTCAATGCTAGTAATATACCTAGCCCGTCGTAGTTTGTCAAGATGGCACTTATGTAAGGCAGTGGATATGCATCTTTCACGGAGACTTTGTTTATCATCAAGAAATCAATGCAAAATCTCGGTTTTCCATCTTTCTTCTTCACCACCACAACGGGTGAACTCCACGGACTACTTGACGGCTCGATGACTTCCTCTGCCAGCATTCGATCAACTTCCTCCTTGATGATTGCTTGCATCCTCGGATTCTGCGGGCGGAACGCTGCTTTATCGGATCGGTCTTTGTCAATTTCATTTCGTGTTGAACCAGCGGCGTGGTTCCTTGAATTCCTTCAAAATATTTCATTTCTGATTTCAGGAATCGGTTCAATTTATCCTGTTCAGTTTCCGACAATGTTGCTAGTTGTGTCTCCACTCATCACAGAAGCGCACACGTTTGACAGCCTTCGGTCCGGAACTAGCTTCATTGGAAACTTTCTCACAAATTGTCCCAATCAAATTGTCCTTATAATACACCCCAGCGGATGGTAGATGTATTTTAAACAAACCGGAGCTCAAAATCTCCATTCCTATTATCATATCCGATAATAATGACGGTAAATGCACAAATTCTGCTTCAATCTCACCACATCCAAAATGCAATGAGATTCGGTATGCGGTAGTACTAGGAACCAAACTACCATTGGCCATCTTAGTGCCTACGGCCTTAATTGGGACTGGTTTAAACCCGGAATCCTTACATAACCTAACAACTGCGTCATTAATGAAAGAACGGGTGGCTTCGTTGTCCACGAGAGCCGAAAAATTTTTACCTAATACCCGGACTTCTATGAACGGTCGGTTTTCACCTACAGTTTGAGCAGCGGTATTTTTAAAAATAATTCTTCCATCACACGGAGCTAGAACACTCTCATTTTTCACTTTACTGTTTTTCGTCCCTACAGCGGTCTCTACTTTAACTTTACTCTCACAGTTATTTGGTAATTTCGGTTTAGTATCGGTATTATCGGTATTACAATTAACGGTATTTTCAACGGCACCGGCGGACTCCTTATCTGCGGTGCGGTTCACAACAGTGGTGCGGTGAGCGGTTTTCACTTCCTTCGTTGAGGCCTGTTCAACCGGGATCTGCTTCGGCCTCGCTACCTCGCAGTCCCGCGGACGTTTCCCTGTCCCGGACATGGACAATCACGCGACATTATCCCAGGGCGGCGGCATCTTGAGCAAAATAATTTCGGTGGATTCCGACAATTATTTTTGCCATGCCCCGTTCCCACATCTCCAACATGAGTTGGGCTGTGTCGGGGTATTCGACTTCAGCCTGGTAAGGCACGGCGTTCTGAAGTGGCGCGGAGACCACAATCCCCTCAGGTCTGTTCAGGGACATTCGGTATCCCAAACTTGACTGGCGATGACGGTTCAGATGCAGGTTGCCTACCCAGCGCTGACGGTTCCATAATCCTTGCTGCGGGACTTGGAATTTGTGCCCTCACTGACACTGGAAATATCCTCTACTGCATGAGTTTCTGCTCAGCCTGCAGATTCTCAAACTCCTTTGCCTGTAACATTAACGACGGCACGTCGTTAAAATTCCCTTTTCGAATAAATTAACTATACTCTGGCAATAAATTTCGGTGCAACCAGAACAATTCCCGTTCTGCGGTCATTGCACCATGTCTTCAATATTGGTAGGCGTAGGCTGCGGCGCCTTGGGTAAAGCACCAGTATACCCAGGGAACTCCATTTTTCCAATCCAATTCAAAATCAAAATTTTCAACCCCAAAAATAAATTATTTTTCTCAGGGGTAAGTAACGGAAGAGGGTGCGGTAACCAAAACCAGTCCACACCTTTCTTCCAATAAGGCAGAAGCAATCAAATCACTTGCCCCAA
This sequence comes from Endomychus coccineus, assembly GCA_958510875.1. Lineage (NCBI taxonomy): Eukaryota > Metazoa > Arthropoda > Insecta > Coleoptera > Endomychidae > Endomychus > Endomychus coccineus. Next base: position 114,325,987 of record OY294068.1, read on the forward strand.
TTTGGGCAACGTAAATTCGATTTCGGGAGGTAACTCCGAAACGGTTGGGCCAATCCGCCCAAAAATGTTACCAACGGCTTCCTTGGTATCGATTTACTTGGAAAGGAGCTATGACTTGCCAAATCCGGGTCACGATTGACTGGGAAAATCAAAGGGCAAAATATGGGCAAAAATCAAAATTTGGGCAAAACACTGAGGTGTAGTTAACAATTCTACACCTCACGGAACAATCGATTTTTCAGTCAGATTCTCTTTCAAAAACTTGATGTTTCCCCTGAAACGGGGGGGCGGATCGAAAAACAAATTTCACCAAGCAACCTTGGTGAACACGGGGAACAACTTTCTGTCAAAACTTTTCCAAATTTCCAAAATTCAAAAACAAACTCCTGGGGATGGATCGGAAACGTATTCGAAACGTCAGGGACTTGAAGCTTGTTTTTCTGTCACACTATATCTGAAATTTCATCGAAAACAACCTACCGGTTCAATTGCAATAAATTATTCAACATTTCACTTTTCGGAATAAAAAAAAATAAAATTCCCTCTCGGTCAATTTTCAAAAGTCCCTGCTCGTGGGCGTCATTCTATAACGTGACCTTGTCGCTTTTTGGTAAATTGCTTACTGCGGTAAGCTTCGAATCCTCGGGCACCAGATTTTTCCCAAAGGTTAACTCCTTTTGAGGACTTCTGCTAGGGTCCTCTCCACAAGGCTTGTCATTATGCTATCTAAAGATAGCCTTGTCCCTAGGGTAGCTACAGTGAAGTATAACCAGAGTCCAATGGGCAGAAAACAGTATCGAAATTGTAGGCTTTAATTACAATTGATACCGGGTTATAACTTAGCTCGTTAAAGATGGAGCAGAAATAATTTAATAAAACAGGGAATTCCAAATAATAAAATATATAATGATTTTAACAAGTACACTTTCAGAATAATCAATTTAAATGCAATTGAACGGTATTATTTCACAAAATTACACCCAGACGGAAAATGTAATGAAGCTCAAACGGTAAATGAAAACTCTTTCAAGAAATCAACCCTACGATAAATCCGGTCACTAAATTACATTCAGCGGTACGGGATCGGTTGATGAATGATTCAGAATGATCAATTTGCGGGAAAGTACGAATCAAACAGTTCCTAGCGTAATAGCGGTATTCGGTAAATATTCAGATAGCCATATTACTTGAAATGTTGTTAAAACGCACTACGATATATCAAACGGTTTAAATTTCGGTCGGATCGGAAGATATATCGTAATGCCAGGATATGAAATATTAAGCCATTTACCCTATACGAAATTTCACTTAAACGGAACACTATTGTTAATTCACTTTTTCAAATCTGACTTGAACTCGGATAATAATTATTTCACTTTGATTCTAATATGATAATCACACTTTAAGAGTACGGATTGAAAATCAAAAACACAAGAGAGGGCAACGGTACTGATTCTAAATCGAAATCACAAGAGCTACTACACTGATTGAAAATCAAAAACCCAAGAGCTACTACACTGATTGAAAATCAAAAACACAAGAGCGCTACTATACTGATCAAAATTCAGAAACACAAGAGAGCGATCTTTCGGCTGTCACGGCTTTTATATATTTTCCGAGGTTCTGGACAGGTCTGCTCCACCAAATCCTTGTTTTTGTGCCAATAGTTTTTACTTATGCCCCGAACAATGGTTAAAAGTGACGCTACTTTTTAGATCTAAAATTCGCGCTCATGATATCACACCAGTTCTTCCCGGCGAAGTAAACAAGTGTTATCGGAGTTTTTAGGTTGTTTGCCCTTTTTATACATAAGGCTGCACAAAGTTTAGTGTCTTAACTGGCCAGACCCTGTTTTTGCAACATATTTTATCGGAATGAAATGCAATTTTGAACGGGCATGAATTAGATTCATCTATTTGAATAATTATACTTATTTGAAATTACGGAGATTTAGAAAAGTGATAATCACGGAATACACATTCAGAATTCATTCATATCTATTGAAATAATGAACTGTTCAAACTGAAATTACATGTAACATCCGTATTTATTGCCTGATCTAAATTAAATAATCTCAAAATTTAAGCTTCGTTACACGACATACAGTTTATGTATCTACCTGAACTTGTAACCACCTTCCGCCCAAATGACGAATTTTGGCCGAAGACCTGCCTAGGTTCCTTACAAGTAAAAAGGTCAGAGTTCTTCTAGATTGGTTTTGTGGTTGGTATTTGAGGAAAGCTCTTCATACAGAAGAATGATGTCTTTGCTTCGAATAAAATGACTCCATACCTTTGTAGCTATTTATTACAAGGAATAAATCATTAACTATTTACAATATACACAATTATCAACAAACAAAAATGAATCTACAGAGTTTTCACTGGAAATGTCAACATTTATAAGACAGTGATATTCGGTCAATCCTATATGATATACACTATTCGATTATTAAATCTAAATGCTTCCGCGAAAGTTTTTCATCACGATCACTAACAGCTGATATCTCGATCAGGTCAATATACCCTAACACGACGTAAGAAATGAGAATATCAGATTGTCCACTTCTTTTTGAGTTCGACACGAAAATATGTTTACTTGGGAGATGACCAGGCACCAGTGTACTATTTTGTCTCACCTTATGACAATTTATTACGCTTCGGTTTGATAGAAATACGGAATCAGTGTTCGGAAGAACATATTACTATTAAGTTTTCCACGGAGAATCAATAACTTGAAATTGAACTCAACTTATTTACGGCGATTCTTAATTGTTAACTATACTGGTATTCATCATTACATTCATGTGAAACGATTGTCAACACTGAATCGTTCCGTAGAATTGATTGGAAATTGAAACTAAAATTAACTTTTGACGGAATATATTAATCATATATAAACGAAAATTCCTCAATACATTCAGATGAAACGACGGTCAACACAGAATCGTTTCGTAGAATTTATTGAGAATCAAAACAAAAATTGATTCTTTACGGAAAATATTAATGAATTATGAAAGGAACGGCGTTTGTCATTATAATCAGGAAAGACAATCGTAAACACTTGATTGTTTTCTAGAATTATCGAAAATAAACTCAGGTATCAAATGGTGGCGGAAAATAATGAAGAATTATGAACAGTAGGTACGGCGCTGCCCAATATATTCAGGAAAACAATCTTAATTGTTTTTTCGAATTATTGAAATATAAATTCAGCAATTGAATCTTCACGGAAAATTATTAATTAACAAAGTCAAGACTATACTTAGTCTCCATTTATCGGACTAAATGGAAATAAAACTGTACTTTCGGTATATCGGATTCCACTGATTCAGCTACGGCGGTCTCCTAGCAAGTGATTTCTGTATGGAAGACCGGGCTCCTTTTATACTCTGAAGTTGACACGTCATGTCATTGAGAATTTCGCCGGAATGCGAACTCACTTACCAGCAGCTACACTCTGCTGTCGTGTTCTTATACACGTAGTGTAACTAAATTTGATCAATTTGTTTAGGTAGAGGTGACTTACTTGTGCAATAATATTAATAAGTAACGACTCTTCGTTACAAACTGCAACGTTTTCTGTACAAATCTAATAAAATTCTATTATCACATGTTCTTATGAATTTTGTATCTAGAAATGGTACTGACTGTGCACAATCTTCCGTTTCGATGGTGAATTGTATATGAGGGTCAAAACTATTAAGAGTGTCAAGGATTCCATCAATACAGTTATTAGGTAGAGAAATAATGATGTCATCTACATATTTTTTTCATAAAATTTGGTTAAACGATAAAACCGGTGATACTGTGTCTAATATATCATCCATCACATAAGCATAAGCTATGTATCTACCTGAACTTGTAACCACCTTCCGCCCAAATGACGAATTTTGGTAGAAGTCCTGCCTAGGTTTCTTACAAGTAAAAAGGTCAGAGTTCTTCTAGTTTGGTTTTGTGGTTGGTATTTTAGGAAAGCTCTTCATACAGAAGAATGATGTCTTTGCTTCGAATAAAATGACTCCAGACCTTTGTAGCTATTTATTACAAGGAATAAATCAATAACTATTTACAATATACACAATTATCAACAAACAAAAATGAATATACAGAGTTTTCACTGGAAATGTCAACATTTATAAGACAGTGATATTCGGTCAATCCTATATGAAATACACTATTCGATTATTAAATCTAAATGCTTCCGCGAAAGTTTTTATCACGATCACTAGCAGCTGATATCTCGATTAGGTCAATATACCCTAACACCACGTAAGAAATGAGAATATCAGATTGTCCATTGTGTACCTGGGCAGAAATATGCATATTTTCAAAAATTCACCAACATTGAAGAGAGCTATGTGAGATGATAGTAGTGTAAAGAGACGCAAGAGCCATGAAGATTATGATACTGACTTGCTCATTAAAATTAAATCGAAATTGAAGACTCCTGCTGCTAAGATACAGTCATAATTTCGCGAATTTACAGGTACGAGTTACTCAACGTGCCTACATCAAAGTTCTGAAATCTATTTGATGACATCCCTATATCAGAGTAATGCTCAATCTGCACTATATTCTCAGATTTTATGATGCCAATTGATATCAAAGTGCAAATATCAAAGTCAATCTTCGTAAGCTTTATTAAAACGTAAGGTGAGTTTTTCCTATTGAATTTCCTATTTTATAATAAGAAACGTGTTGAAATGCCCAAGTTTGCTGAAGGCCGATTTTCCAGTCGTGTCTTCCAATATAATGAAACTCGGAAACAGGAATAAATTCGCAAGCAAAATAGCTCTTTACTTCGCTTATCTCAAACAACGTTAAGATAAACTTAAACACTGGCACATCCACTAATTTATTAGCTTTTGGTGTTGATTTCATGAGCTTCCCTCCAAAGAGCCCTTATTTGAATACTAAAGATTCACTTCTGTATCTATCAATGAAGAGACAATATTTATAGACTACCATAATGTTCTTAAATACGGGAGTTCTAAGAGAACGCGTCCATATTCTGTTGACTCAAGTAATCTATGTACATATATCATATTGCTTTCATAAATGAATCAAATACATCGAATAACGGACTGTTGAACTGCACACTAACATTTTTTAAATCGGAACTTTTGAGGGCTGTGTCGATTCACTATCGACTGTTGAAGTATTGCCCTTATAAATTGACATCCTGTACATCAAGATTATATATTCTCATCTCATTCAAGCCACAACATTTCGAATTCGTCATATAAGGTGTCTAACATTAGCAATAATGTTTTCTTTTGGAACATCCTTCACATTATTTCCATTTGAGATTATCAAGCGAGTGTTCGAAATGTATGTAACTAATTTCCGAGTTCCGTTTTGCTGAGAACATGCTTCCCCTCAGCGTTCCAATTGGTATCTTCAAGATATTTCAAACTAATCACACCATATATTATTTTTTTCATTCTCATTATTGAGAAATAAGCTACATTTCTTATTAGATTCTGCCAAATACGAAACAATGGTGAGATTCGTCTACAGTGAACCGTGAAATTACAACTAATAGTTTGGAACTGTTTTGCTCTCTGAATCCCATTAGCGGAACGAGAAAATTGGAATACCGCTGAACGTCAACTCTGTCAAGAAATAAATAACCCTACTGACAAATGCTAGAGAAACAGAAAATATTCACTCATTCTCCTCTACTTGAGAGTGAATGTCGCACTAAGAAATCTAAGTAGTATCAATCAATAGATTCGTCTCGCCAATACTAGTAACAAGGAATGTTAGAGTACTTGAACGTCAGATATCGGCATCTGACCAATGTAATAATTGTTAAGAATGGTTAGCCACCACAACTGTGTCGCTTGCTATCGAGTTTTTTCTCAGATAAATCACTTCATGTGGCGGTTGATGGAGTATCGTCCGAAACAAAGGCTATCAACGCACGTGTTGTTCCATGGAGCTCTGTCTCGACACCGACTTTGTTTCTGCTACATATCAACCATCTGCTGAAAGTAACCACCTTTCCCGTTCACATCTTTGCAGATGATATGGTACACTTCATATCGATTTTTCTCTCATCTGGAGCCCCTATATCATCCAACGAAGTCAGAGGAGCGAGGCAGAGACAGGTTGACGCAATTAATGTAGATCTGGCAAGCCTGAGTCTTCTTTAGGGAATTGGAGCAAATAAACCTCAATATGATGATATCAGGTACAACTATTCCTATAAAGTCTTCTACATCCATGCTCAGGATCATCACCAACAACACCCTCTCATGGGATGATCGTGTGAGGTCCATTGCGAAAACAAATGATTGGTTTTGTATTTCGTGCCAAGAGCTACTTTACATTCAAGCAGGTTTTGATAATCTACGAAGCACAGATTCAACCCGTCGTGGAGTACTGTGCGCATGTTTGGGATTTGGCTCCCTAACGAACGTTGCAACTCTCGGATTATATTCAGAAGAGGACTACTCGTCTGATTGATGATGTCACACTAACGAACTGATTGACCCCTCCAAAATATCGTAGAACATTCGATGATCTCTCCTTCTTCTATAGATATTCCTGTGGTCGGTCTTCATCAGAAATCTCGTCTGTTGTTCCACCACGGGAGATTCTAGATAGGTGTACTGGACGAGCTCAAGCTAGTCACCCCTTCATTGTCAAACTCTCGATTTGCCGAATTTCCTCCTACTAGACTTATTTTTTCTATCGAGCAGGAAAGTTGTTGGAACTCTTTGCATAATGTGGTCTTAATATATGCCTATAACCTCCAAACTTTGGAAAATAATTCGAATTCCTCTCGCAAGATTTCACCGCTGGCTCACACTTCGAACACTATAGGTTTCCTTCTCATGTAGATTGGTTTGATTGGTATAGGAAAAAATTCTGTATTATGTATTCTGCATTAGCTTCCACCAGATACACAGCAACTAGAAGTTCACAAGCATACTATGTCAGCATGGTCCTCATGTGAAGATATTAATGATATCAGTTCTTGATGAAAGATGCATCCTGAAGCAGAGTGGTCCTGGTAAACTGAAATGATGCGCGAGAATATTATAGAAGACTTTGTCAGCACTTCTTGCCGTTGATGAAGTAGAGCACTTGAGACATTTGAAAACATTCAAAACAACGTCGAATTTAAAACGCTCCGGATTAGTCTGTTATTACACAAGTTTCCTTCTTAGGATGTAATAGGATTTCAGTTGATTTGGTCATTGTATCTTTGACTTTGTTTTCGGATTTTCATTCACTTGTGTCCGTGAAGTCAATAATAAGTCTTTTTCACAACTAAACTGCACGGAGGACAGTTTTTCTCTATTAGGGCTTGGTATTTTTTTTACGTCCTTTGATAATCTTGGAAAGTTGCCAATTGATATGTCTGTTCCATGCATGGCCATAATTACAGTTTCAATGAAGGGTAGTAGGGGTCCCGGCACTTGGGCCCGCCCGACAGAGAGCCTTATCAGATGTAGGCAACCAGTGATACACTCGTGCATGCGCGGTATGCCCAGATAGGTATCGGTAAGTACTGACCCTGTATTACCGGCCGGGTAGACGGTTAGGGTGTGGTCTCGCCTCTAACCTCTAGGTGTTACCGGGTAGACGGCTAGGGTGTGGTCTCTGACCGCTAGGGGCCCTTCTGCTATGGTTGTATGGTAGAGTCAATGGAGACCGAGTAGTGGTAATCAGCCTGTATGTCCAAGATCGTTCAAGGTAGACAGCAAGCAATATGTGAGGTTAGGGGGAACTTCAATGTAAAGCAGCATATAGGTATATTTGTGTGGCTGGTTAGATACGAGTGTAAATAGTTGAGATGTTTCAGTCTATGAATATTTATGGAAATAAACTACATTCTTAAAATGATTCAATTTATCATTCTATAGTAACAATCGCCGTTAAACGGATAAATCATATCTGTTTTGAAACACGTCGCTAACGTATTAAGATTACAGCGATGTGCGTTAGAAGCCGCAAATATTTTGATAACCAACACTTGTTAATATTTACCAGACTCGGACTGGCCCCCAGACATTTGTATCTCCATCGAGCACGCTTCAAAAGTTCCCCGAATGTAGATATATAAGAGTTTCAGTCAGTCAGAGAGGCATTATGTGTAAAGTTGTCGATAGAGCAACATGTTATTATTCATTCTATGCTTCGTCGGAGTCCAGGCGAACGAATATCTAGTAAAATATGGATATATGACGGAAAATTCCAACGGATTGATTGAAACAGAGGATGCATTGAGAGTGTTTCAAGAATTCTATAGACTGCCAATAGACGGTACCCTAAATAATGAGACTTTGAAATTGATGAATACGAAAAGGTGCGGAGTGGCTGATGATCCTTCTCAATACAGAACAACAGGTAGATGGATGAAGTCGAAATTGACATGGAGATTCAGATTTGCCTCAACTCAACTGCTTAGATTGACCACGGAGGTATTTGAAGTGTGGAGCAAATATTCGGGGTTGAACTTTGAATATACAGGTGGTAACACAACCGATATACTCATTTCGTATCAGAGAGGAATGCGTCGTAGAGTTACGAACAATGGGGTGTGTTCAGGGTTGTTTGATGGACCTGGAACGATTCTCGCACACTCGGATTTTCCAACAAGTGATGGGTCAACGGTCGAAATACATCTGGATCGAGATGAAAACTGGTGTGAAACAAAAACGAGACCCGCTTATAACGAATCGAGTTTGTTTGCTGTACTATTACATGAAATCGGTCATGCAATAGGCCTAGCTCATTCGAGTGATAATGGGTCTGTAATGTTTGCATTTTACGAAGAACCTAGAGACGGCGGTTATTTTATTGCATATTCTGAATCTACGTGATGTGCTGGATAAGAATATACAATGTGTGACGGCACATGCCACATGTGTTTTTTCATCAACTTGAGCATCATCATCACCAGAGTGAAGAGGGTCTACACCGGAAGTCGTTATTTTATTACATATTTTGAATCTACATGATGAGCTGAACAAAATTTTCATCGACTCAAGCATCATCATCAGGGTTAAACCGGAAGTGGGGTATATGGTCGACACATTGTCACACCGGAAGTGAAACAGGAAGTGGTCATTTTATTGCATATTCTGAATCTACGTGATGTGCTGAATAAGAATATACTATTTATATATCGAACAGTTTGACCGATCTCCCGCGATAAGGATTTGAAATTTTTATTTTTTAAAGTATGGCGTTATGGGTATCAAATGGAAGGTCTTGACGCGTAGAATGTGAATTTCAAACTTTTTCCTGAAAAACTCTCCTGAGGTGCATGTGAATGAGGAAAAACCGCCAACTATAGCTTTATGGGTATCAAATGAAAGATGTTGAAGCGTAGAATGTGAATTTTCATCCTTTTCGTTAAAAAATCTCATATGCTGCATGTAAATGAGGAAAAAACCTCTTACTATAGCTTTATGGAGCTGTCATGTGTGTTACATCGACGAGGTGGCAATGTACCTCCCACCTAGGTCTTCAACGGGGTGTTATGGTAACTATCACATACCGTAGTCATAGAAACCATAGAGCTAAATGTTGTAGAGCTGACCTGAGTCGCAGAGCATCATGGTGTCTGTCATGTGGATCTTCAATGAGGTGTCATGGTGTCCACCGTGTGAACTGTCACGGCGGCTCTGTCATAGTGTGCGTGTGTGTGTGTGTGTGTATGTGTGTGTTCTATCATTTGCAGTTGTCGCGTGCCTAATGGTAATTTCCATATTTTTGATGTAGGGAAAATCAATATGATGCATACAAATTGGGGTGGGGGAGAAAATCAGACTATAGCTTTATGTGTATCGAAATACATAAAGATTTTGACGAGTAAGTGGTGTTTTATTGAATTGAAGATCCGGCGATCATAGTTTACGAACGATGATGACGTCACTGCTTCAAGCCAATGACAGTAACTGATTCAACCCGGCGACCATAGTTTACGAACGATGATAACGTCACTGCTTCAAGACAATGACAGTAACTGATTCAACCCGGCGACCATAGTTTACGAACGATGATGACGTCACTGCTTCAAGCCAATGACAGTAACTGATTCAACCCGGGGACCATAGTTTACGAACGATGATGACGTCACTGCTTCAAGCCAATGACAGTAACTGATTCAACCCGGCGACCATAGTTCACGAACGATGATGACGTCACTGCTTCAAGCCAATGACAGTAACTGATTCAACCCGGCGACCATAGTTTACGAACGATGATGACGTAACTGCTTCAAGCCAATGACAGTAACTGATTCAACCCGGCGACCATACTTTATGAACGATGATGACGTCATCATCGTTCACGAACTATGATGGGCTGATGAGGAATGAAATGTGAATGATCATAATGATTGTAATACATTCATGCACATGTTTTATCGCATGATTCAACACATGGTTCAGCATTCAGACACGTGTTTCAACATCTAAATGAATATGTTCGACTATTATTACCTGTAGATTTATTTGAGATTGTTCAAGTTTGAGATTGATAACCCACATGAAGAAAGAAGCTTCAACGATTTGATAGGTTATTTATTATTTTCATATTCGCTATTCTGAATGTGACAACTTTATCAGCTTCAACACTCGAGATAAGAGAGAATATTTACCGCAAACTGTCTTATAACCACTACTACTACATATTATAATAATTGGAAAGATAACATAATAATCTGAATCACTTTTTTTGAGGAACATTATATGTAAACATGTAATAAAACAAAAGTATATTTATATTTATTAATTAGATAGTAACATAAATTTTTTGTTTCTAACTCTGAAGCGATATTTATAATTCAGATTACAATCCTGATGGGTTGATCCAAAGGACTGTACTTTACCAAACGGCTTGTTCATTATTGTGATGTCTTGCGGGGAAGTGAGAGAAATAAAATACCAAAAATAATAATAATAACATTTATTTAGAAAAATACATTTTGATAGTACATCATTTAGAATTAAAATAATAACATTATGATTCATGGTTCTTCACAATAAACTCCGAACTGATCCTGTAATTGGAGAATACTCCATTATACGATCGTTAATGATGATGCAATAAGCCCTGGTGTTTTTGGGGAAATTCAGGAAACTTTCCGTCTCTAGTTTGAAGTCAACTGTTGATGACTTTATAGCATCGTTTTGTTCTGAACAGGCAATCACAAAAATTGCTCTATTCTTGAATGCTATATAATCTAACATGGATTCGCTTATTATTTTATTTGAAAATGATTTCTGGAAATCACATTACATCTGGTATGCTTCTACGTATTGCTGGTCGGTGAAATTCAATTTCATTGCTTCATATGGATAACACTCTGAATTCAAGTATAATTTTACATTTAGCAAGTTTATATTATCGAAATAGGCACTGTGCTTAACAGGATTATTTTTTCGATCAGTTTGGAAAGCTAGAATCACATATCTGGGTCGTTTCAAATTCATTGATGTTTTAACAGCCCAAATGTAGAGAGTGCTCTCCTTCATCAACGGATTTTCATGCAGATCCCAGCTGCGAAATGGAATCAAAATAGGTTCCTCAGCACTCAAATTCTCCAACATTTGAAATTTAACCTGATCACTTGGAAACACATGTCGCACTTTTAATGCTATCGTCTTCACATTTATTTTAGCTGTTTTCGTTCCTGTGCTATTAGTATAGCAATTGTTATCGGTTCGAGACCTTATCAAGCGTAGCTTATGTTTTCCACTCAAAACTTTGTTATAGTCAATGAATAGGGCTAGTAGAAAATTCAACGGTATCCATAAATTGATTTTATTATTGTAGACTGAACTCAATGCATCCTTAAATGACCATCCAGAAATAGTTAGAGGTATAGATTCATGTTTGGCATATGTTAGATAAGCTCTGATGGTGCTGACAATACCAGGATCACGTACTTTGTCTATCTCTTTTCCATTCAATTCATAACTGATATATTCGAAGAGAAACGCTCCGAAATTATTCGTTAGTTTACATTCACCATCACCACTTGCTTCTGGCTGGAATTCTGCCTCGATGAATGAAGCAGACGATGCCAAATCTACCAACACATCTTGTTGATTGATTAATATCTCAATTTCATCGCTGTTGCCAAAAGATGTTGTGTGTGGATAGTAGGTATGAGTTTCTTCCCGGATGATGTCTTCAATGAAGTTTGGCTGGTTGAATATTTGAAGTTTTTCCGACATTGTTACCAAGGGACTTCAAAAAAATTATATTTTCCAATGGTAGTGATGCAGAAGCAACCTTCTTCTTTTTCAATGACAGTGATGCAGAAGCAACCTTCTCCCTCGAGCTCGTTGTAGATAATGACTGATGACCACTATGGAGATGTCTTTTATTGCTTATATCCAAACCCATGTTCTCAAGTGATGGCTACTGCAACAACAACCTTCTCAGTTGAATTCCTTTCATATAATGAGTGGTGGTGAATATTGGATTATTATTTATTGTTGTGAGCCATAGTCCCTAGCGATCTTTTTCAATTCCAATCGTATAATAATTTCTTCTCCACGAAAATTTACCGGTTTCCAATTCTGATCTAAAATATTTTGCGTGATGTTATCGAAGGACGTCTTGCTGATGACCGGTAGATAAATAAGATTCTTCGGCTCTATATCAATGGAAAACCCAGGTGTACAAGTGGTGAGAACTCATATATCGTATGAGCTATCTTATTGTTATAATATGCTCCTGCGGTTAAGTTACACTCCACTCGTATAGTTTTAACTTTGATTATGTTTATAGGTCGATCAGATACGTGTAGTTCACGATATGTCAATTTCTTTGTGCTGAATCTCAACAGTTCGCTTATATTATCTTTAGGAATGAAATTCACTTCAAAATCACTCTTCAGCTCTGTGTGTAGAGTGTTGTTGTTAGTTTTTATTGATAATTTCCGGTCACGCTCTTCTTGCTTCACTCCTATCCCACAAACTGCACTTTGTATGAAATCTTCGATGTCTGTCAACTCGTAGGACCCCGTAGGTATAGTTACTACTTCTTCCTCACCCTTCACATCTTCATAATAAAATTTATTAAAACCTTCTTCAATGTTCGGGATGCTATTGTACGTATGCAAATCAACAAGTGCGATAGAATAATATGAATGAGGATCTAGTTCTATAGGTGGGTGAAAATCTACAGATAAGCGGGAGCTCTTACCCGTGATAGTGAACGTCTGAGACATGATGATGAAAACTTCATCAACAATCTATTGCACTGTTATTTGAAGAGGGGAAAGACCAGAGATCTCAAAATAATTTTTTATTAATTTTCTCAATACAAAAGACTTAAGTATAACCTTAAAAATATTTTTAAATATCTCAATTTTGACTCTTGATTCATCGTCCTAGTCGTATTGCATATTCCTACTCCTTCCACCTATATTGAAGTCCTTTTATGTATGTTCGACACTGGTAAAAGTTCTTCCTACTCGGCTTATGAAGCTCATGCACAACTTGCTCTCTACTCATCTTATCAATGTGGAAATCTAGTGTAGAATTAATTTTTTGGGTATATTCACAGGATTTGGAGATATACGTTTCACAGAGCCCTGCTTTGTTGTTGCGGATGATGAGGGTCTCTTCTTAGAAGGTTCCACAGATGTCATCCATCGTTCTAACGCCTCCACTCTACTAGTAATGTCATTTAGACGCATGTTCACACTGTTAAATGTGTTATTGATCTCTTTCAATTCGTTTCTGTTTTCCCTCACACTATCACTGATTGTTTTATACAGATTTTATATAGATCCCCATTCCATCATATTTATTCTGAATGTCCATCAGATGTTTATCAATGTTGAGAATAACCTTCTCATTCGTTAATTTATGTTCATCCAGATCCTTGTTGATATCTTTGATCAAATTATCAACCCTAACATTGAAGGTATCTTCAAGACTGGTTTCCGTTTTCAGATTCAGTTTGTGTGTTAATTTATCAACATATACTTTCTTTGCAACATCTCCATCATCATTTGGTGATTTTACGTTGCACAATCTACGATTCTCCATATCATAACTTCCATCGCTCGTTAGGAATAATCCTTGTCCGTGAACTTGTTTGAAATTATTATTAAATACATTTGTATCATATATTCACATGGAAGAGGAGGCTCTGCCAAACTTATCCATTGAAACCATCTTTATAACTGTGATGAATTTGTCTTACACCTGGTTTTTGTTCAATTACCCCTGCCTCTATCAATTCTTCTATTATAGAGATTATCTCGTTGTGATGATTATGGTTACCTGCATGCGAGGATGCAACAAGAAGTCTCAGTCTATCCACAATAAATATATTCGATAGGTTTCTCGTTATATTCAAGCATATCATTTTTGATATATGCACTTCCAGTGTATGTTTTGGCTCTGGGTTTTTTCATGGAATTAATCAAAGGTTCCAGTACATTTTTGTATTTTACAATGTTTCTTATTCGATCAGCTTGATCGTTATTACGTCTATGGGTACTAGTCATTTCCATCATTTGACTGTGATTTTTCCCATCTTCCACAGTGTAAGTATCAGGTAGAACATCTCTGTAAAATATTAAAATATACAGTCCTGTGGTACCCTTGAACGGAGTACCCTTGATAATTATATTACTCTCACTATCAATTTCTATAGGTTGATTACCCATGAACCATTTGTCTAAAGTTGAATTATATTGCAATCCCATTCTATCATCGTATTTCTTGACATCATCATCCAATAGGAATCCTTCCAAGTAATAACGTGCTAATGTGGGGTATTGTTGCAGAAACTCCTCTGTAGCCTCTGCATTATCTTTCTTATGTTTTCTGAATTCTTCACGAATCTGATCGATAGTAGGTTCGAGGGTAAACACATCCTCCTCAGTATTTTGGGGGTTATATACGAACTCTTCCCCTTCAGTTACAATATTTGGGATTGGTATGTTCTCCATTTGTGTTGCCATAGAAACAATACTTTTAGGTTTAACCAACGAATTTTGTTTGATTATTTCAGCATTTCTCGCAATTTCCTCTAGAGGTTTAGATACATTCCTGAACATATTATCTAGAAACTCATCATTTTCAGCTTTACCCAATTTCACAGCCATATATTTTTTCCTCACAACGTTTGCTAACTCCCAAATTTTTTTCTTCAATTGTTGTTTTTCCTTCAGCATGTAACTCACACCCACGTCCATGCTGAGTTGGTTGTCTATTTCAAATGGAAGTATATATACATGTTAGATGTATATATAACTATCAAAACCTTTGCAATAACGTCCTTTGTTCATATCACAGTCTTTGTTTATCATAAGGAATCCATATTTATCTTTCCAACATACGCTACATATCTCTTTGAATTTTTCGACTGACATGTCGGTACTTACATGATCGGTGAATATATGTTTCAAATTGAGCTCATCCTGTTTGAAAATAATCAAGCAATTGGCATTGTCGCGCAAGTAGTATATCAAGCGGGATTCCAGGACAGTTCGATGGCATGTCCATCCGCCTGTGTCCACCAGCCCCAACTTCTTGTGGGATGTCATCAATGACCAGAGGTTCCTTTGCTGAAGAAGTGGTCGTCAATGACCAGAGGGTGTGCCCGCCTCACGTGGGTCTAATTAATGTCACCTTGATAGTAGGTAAAGGTGAGCCTAGCCTCGCCCATAATAATTTCAAGGTGATTTTTTTATATTTCTCGCAACTAGTTTGCAAATAGTAATTTTTTATTTTGTTGAGACTTGTTATTTTCTTATCTGTGTTGATGTTAGTAGAGGTCACAAAAGGTGAAACAAATATTATGATATTATTAATTTCAATTTTCTTGTCAAGACTTGTAGGTTTCTTATCTCTGCTGTTGACGTCAATGAGGGTTCACAAAGGTGAAACAAATATGTTGTTGTTATGATTATCTCTGACGAGGTCACAAAGATCAAACAAATATGATATGAGATGTTATAATTAGGATATTGCGTGGAAGTTTATAATAAAAACATTTAAATAATAATAATAATAATTTATTTCACATTAAACTACATTGTCAGAGTTTATCCAGCTGTTATGAGTATTATCGAATCCTAACCATTTGACGTATACCTTTTTATTTTTTCTTTTCAAAATTTTCTCCACCAAATATACATCTGGATATTTAACTTTGTGTAGTTGTTGTTCATAGAATCCTCCAAGAATATTTTCATTCCTTGAGTCTTTTAATAAATATGTAACTGGATTTGTGAGTTGAATTTTTCTTATTGAAAATATTTCCGTTGACCAGTTGGGGGTGTATCTTTTATCAAATATCCCTCGAAATTTTGAAATACGCACATGATCTCCTAATGTGAATTTCAAATTTGTTGGAGCTAATTTAATATGACTATAAACTGTGTTTAAAAGTTGTTTTTCATGTTTCTTAGTAACATCAATTGGTTTCATCTTTATGGTATGGTGTTTGGTATTATTATATTTCATGACAACTTTTTGTAGTAAATCCAACCATTTGTAGTTACCTTGTAAACTAAATTCTTTCCACATAATATTCTTCAATGTTCTATTAACTCTTTCAACTATAGATGCTTTTTTCTCGCTAAATACATTATAATGATTTACTTTATATTTTTTCATCAATTGTTTGAATTCCTTGTTGAAAAATTCTTTACCCATATCCGTTTGTAGATTATTTGGTGGTTTTGTTTTCAAAACTTTCTCCATGTTATTCGATACCTCAGCACCTGACTTGTTTTTATTGGGAAATGCCCAAACATATTTGGAAAAACAATTAATTACAACTAATATATATTTGTAATCCTTATTTTCTTTAGAGTATGGAATCATTTCAACAAGATCTGCCTGATATAAGTCATTTAACGATTTCAAAATAACTCTACGTCTTTTCATATTAATTCTAGCAGGTTTATGTATTTCTTCGACAACTTGTCTTTTTGCTTCTGTGATAAATTTAGACATGATTGTTTTATTCAATGATTTCTGCTTCTCGTAATTCTTCCACGATGGAATTGATTTCGTTTGTATGACCAGTGTGGCCGGCGTTTTGTGAAGCGATTAATAATTGTAAACGTTTTATAAGTTCATTTGGGTCATCCCAAAATACGTAATCTATAGATTTATTGTTTACTTCCATCAATAAACCACGTCCTGACATTGGTGCAATTATTTTCCTATATTTCTGAGATCTACATCCATCAATTTGTTTATTCGTTTGATAATACCTATGTTTTGCAGCTGTTTTTGTTAGAATTTCATTATACGCCTTTTTATCATTTAATGTATAATATTTTGGTTGTTTTTTAAAAAGTAATTCGTATAATCCTCTAGTACCAGTATATGTTCTGCCTTTTACTACTATGTCTGTACCATTTATTTTTAAACTTGAATTCCCAATTGAAAATTTCTCTGTCATAGGATTGTGACGGATTCCATACTTTTGATCAAAATCTCTCAAGTCACCCGTTATCATTTCCCTTATATATTCTCGTGGTAATGGTTCGTATTGTTCTAAATAGTCAATAAATGATTTTTCGGATCTATAATCATTTCTAGTTCTATTAATATTTACTTCATCATTGTAATCATCATCATCATCTTCTTCTAATTCTTTGATTATTGATTGTTTGAAACTGTCTGTTGGTAGTCGTTTAGAATCAAGTTTTGGTGTTGAAGAAAATATTCGCTTTTATGTACTAGGAGTATGTAAATTATTTACATCTGAATCAATATTTTTAATAGGAACATTAAGATAATCATCAGACTGTTCATTTTTTGGTGAAAAATATTCACTTTCTTCACCATCATCATCACCACTAAAATCTGTATAAATATCACCAGTTTTCTTATCTAATTTATTTTCTATATTTTTCAAATGTTTAGTTATCGGTGAAAATATTTTTTCCTTGAGAATTTCCCCATGTTTTAATACATCCAATTTATTTTTTATCTCTTTACGCTTCTTTATTAGTTTTTGTTTTAAATGTCGTTGCGTAATATTCATATTGACGATGATGTTCTTCACTCTACGATATAATATTTCAAACTAAGTATGTTTGAATAAAGTAGATTGATATATATCAAATTAACGAAAAATTAAACAGTTTCAAACAGTTATTGAACAGCTTAAGAACAGCTTTTGAACAGCTTAAAACAGCTATTAAACAGCTTCAAACGGGTATTGAACAGCTTCAAACATCTATTAGATGGTTTCTCATTAGTTTTTTCTTTTACAAAAATAGTTTATAGATGTATGAAATTATCAAAACACTTTCTATATCTTCCTTTATCAATAGCATCATCTTTAACAATACATAAAAATTCGTATGGTTCCTTCCAACAGTATGAACACATATTTTTGAATTCTCCAAAAGTCATATCAGTCCCCACATGATCATTATATATGTGTTTCAAATTTAGATCGTCTTGTTTAAAGAGAACAAATAAATTGGCATTATCTCTTATTAAATGCTTAGGTATTTTTGCATAAGTTTGACATAAATAAAAACAATCGATGTGATTATGTCTTCCCATACTAAAATATTCTCTTATCACCTTCTGGTTGGCACAGGACACATCGTCAAATAAAAATATCGAATTTTTCTTAGCCGCTGAAGGTTCCAATATATTTTCACTATTACTAAAACCATAATATCCAATACCTTTTATTGGTTTCAATAGTTTCTCTAAATATTTATATTTCGGTTGATATAGAGACTTTGAATATAAATATACGTTTTCAAATTTCAATCCATTCTCATGTTCAATCAGACTGATCATTATATTTGTCTTACCACAGTTTGAAGGACCTACAATGATAGCCCTTATCGTTGAAGGTAATAATATACCATGTTTATGATTCTTCTTTGTTTCTATATCATGATTATTAACAGGAAGTGTGATTTTTTGTTTAGTAATTTTCATGATGACGTTCAACATGAAACTAATATATAAGCCTCCGGTACTGGGATATTTAAATAGTTTATCTAAACATTTTTGACAGTAGACAACTGAAAATGGAGTATTACGTTGGAAATGGATTCGTTAATAATATGATCAACAGTTTACCATTTGAATTACATTTACCTGGTTATAATTTTTGTGGTCCTGGAACAAAACTTCAAAAAAGATTAGATCGTGGTGATAAACCTATTAACAATTTAGATAGAGCATGTATGGAACATGATATTGCATATTCACAAGGAAAAAATTTAAGTCAGCGTCACGAAGCAGACACTACATTAGCTAAAAGAGCGATGAAAAATTTTCATTCTGGTAGTGCATCTCTCGGTGAAAAGTTAAACTCATTAGGTGTAGCGGGTATAATGAAAACAAAAGTTAAACTTGGAATGGGTTATGATGATGAACCCACCAAAAATTGTTTCAAAATATTGAATAGATGTAGTGGTTTGATAAGAAAGTCTAAAAATGTGTTGGAAAACAATTTGAAAAATCTTGAGTTGTGTTTGAAAATATTGAAAAATTCCAAACCAATTTTAACAAAGAAAATAAAAGTAAACAATATTATTCCAAAAAAATTGATTCGTAAATCTCTTGTGAATGATATTATACCAAAAAAATGGACTTCTAAATCGAAAAAACGAAAGGTGAACTCTGATGATAATAATGATGATGATGATGAAGATTATAATGATGATAATGATGTACCGTTTAAAATTATTAAACCAGATTCCAATACAAAAGTGATAAGGAAAATTCCGTTACTAAAAAGGAAACGTCTCAGCAACAACAACAACAACATTGATGATAATTTCAATTCAAAACAACCTAAATTGGAAGAAAGTGACATAATGGATTATGATGACATGATAGCTAATAGGAAACGTAAACTACAAGATAATGACAACGAATTTGAATCAAATAAAAAAGTAAAATTGTTTTAAATATAATTGATTTTTCATTTTCACTTCATACGTAAAATAATTTTTGTCAGAACAACATTTACAAAAATGGCTCCTAGAAGAAAAAGCAATAAAAAACAAAGTGAAAGAAAGATTTCGTTTATTACTCTAACGAATCGTATAAAAAAATATATGCTTCATCATAAACCAAGAGATTTGAAAAGTGCAATTGCATTAGCGTTGAAAGCTTCCAATAAGCCCAAACAGAAAATAGCATTACCTAAATCGAGAATAATTAAGATTCCGAAAACAGGAGGATTTTTACCTTTGATACCGTTATTCGCTGGTTTGAGTGCTCTAGGTGCTTTGAGTGGTGGAGCCGCTACTATTGCAAAAGCCGTGTCAAACGCTAAAAGTGCAAAACAACAATTGGAAGAATCGCAACGACACAACAAAACAATGGAATATATTGCATTAGGTAGAGGTGTGTACATGAAACCTTACAAGACTGGATTGGGACTTTTTTTAGCACCACAACAGCAGCACCCCTCAAAAAACTATCGATAACATTACCTAGACGACCTTTGACAAATATCGATATACTAAACTATGTAAAACAATTGAAAATTTCCAATTTTAGAGGAGTTTTTATGCGAGATAGATTTCCAAAAACAATACACATTAATGAAGCTGGTGTAATAAATATGGATGGTATTAATGGACCAGGTACACATTGGTGTTGTTACAAAAAATGTGTGAATAACGTCTATTATTTCGACAGTTATGGAAATTTAAAACCTCCATTGGAAGCTATCAACTATTTCAATTCAAGAGGTCGTTGTAATATTTTATACAACCACGATCGTTATCAAATGTATAATAGCTATAACTGTGGTCATTCGTGTTTACAGTTTTTGAATAATAAATAGCAACTATTTATATAATTAGTTTTATTCAAGTTCCATCATCTTATAGATGAACATGTCCTACACATTTACATTATCAGACCGAAAATCGGTTATTTCTTCAAACATATATCCTTCTGTTCGGCTAAATGATAATTCTAATTATGTTTTAGGATTAATTGACTTTGTGACTTATAATTCAATACCAAATGTTGATAAAAGTAACAATAAATTCCATTTGAATGAGAAAGTTTTCCTAGAAATACCAGAAGGTTCTTATGAAATTGAAAACATTAGAATATATATCAATCATCATTTGATTAATGTGGAAAAAGAAGTTAAAGAAAAAACTTTTGTAGATCTTAAAGCTAACGTGAACACTTTGAAATGTGAACTAAAGTGCAACAAGGACATAGATTTTACCTTGCCTAATAGTATTGGTAAATTATTAGGATTTAAGAAGAGAAAATTGAAGAGAAACATCAGACATATATCGGATTATCCCATCAATATTTTTAAAGTGAATGCGATTGGTGTAGAATGTAATTTAGTTACAAATTCATATAATAATGGTAAACCTGTCCACATGTTATATATGTTCTATCCTAACGTGTCGCCTGGTTATAAGATTGTACAAAATCCTTCGAATGTTATCTATTTACCAATCAACACACGTGATATTAATGAGATTGTGCTTAAAATTGTCGATCAAGATGGAAATTTAGTCAATTTCAAAGGTGAAGTGATAACGGTCAGTAGATTAAGTGGACGAGTTCTCCACCAGGATATGACGTCATCGACCGGATGTTGCGCGCGCAACTTCGGATGTAACGTTACTAACCCGCGAAATTCAAACGTGTCCATAGAGCTTACGATGATCACAGAACTTTCGACCATAGAGGTCTGGGTGTGAGGTTAGTTTGACGTAACGTTACTAACCCGCGAAATTCAAACGTGTCCATAGAGCTTACGATGATCACAGAACTTTCGACCATAGAGGTCTGGATGTGAGGTTAGTTGGACGTAACGTTACTAACCCGCGAAATTCAAACGTGTCCATAGAGCTTACGATGATTATAGAACTTTCGACCATAGAGGTCTGGATGTGAGGTTAGTTGGATGTGACGTCATTGACCCGCCAAATTCAAACGTAGAGGTGTTTTGGTGATGTTTATCATGGCCGACGTTGGAACCGAATGTCAGAAAAGTTAACGTCAAAACCACAATATGACTGATGTTGTAGCTACATCGCCGCCATCTTCTGATGAACTATCATACTTAAATGTCAATGTCAGACCAGTTAACTTCAAACGACTACATCTATGAATGAACCGATCAACCGTCATGCATACCTGTCAACGTCAGAAATGTTAACGTCAAGGAACGACATCTATGAGGTCACAATTCAAAATATGACTGATGTTATAGCTACATCACCACCATCTCCTACATCGCCGCCATCTTCTGATGAACCGATGAACTATCATACTTAAATGTCAATGTCAGACCAGTTAACTTCAAACGACTACATCTATGAATGAACCGATCAACCGTCATGCATACCTGTCAACGTCAGAAATGTTAACATCAAGGGACGACATCTATGAGGTCACAATTCAAAATATGACTGATGTTATAGCTACATCACCACCATCTCTTAATGAACCGATGAACTATCATACTTCAATGTCAATGTCAGAACGGTTAACTTCAAATGACTACATCTATGAATGAACCGATCAACCGTCATGCGTACCTGTCAACGTCAAAGGACTACATCTATGAGGTTAATGTTTTTGCGCGGGAAATTTATGAACCGATGAACTATCATAGCTGGATGTCAATGTCAGAACAGTTAACGTCAAAGGACGACATCTATGAGACTCCAATTCAAAATGTTACCGATGTTGTAGCCTATATCGCCATCTATCACTAAACCGATGAACTATCATAGCTGAATGTCAATGTCAGAACAGTTAACGTCAAAGGACGACATCTATGAGGTATTTTGTTAATTTTATTGCGCGGGAAGTTCCATCTTAATTCAAAAACGATTTACGTAAGCAGCTGTGAATACAATGGAGTCATTCATTAGGTCAACAAATAACAATAAGTGATATACAAGTCTAGACTTGTTAGTAAGCGAATTAGAATTGAGAGTTATGTTGACTACGAATTTAATTCTCGTTTGTTCAGTCATCTGTTACAGCTCAAACGAAACACATCGTTTTCTTATATCCTTTGTCTGCGGTCTTCTATTGAACGGAAAATGTAAGTTTAATTCAATTATTTAATTCACTGCTATAAAAACATACTTGTTTTGTCTCTTATCCAGAATAAACAGTTAAAAAATTATTCAATTCACATTCATAAAATAACAAGTATAAAATTAATTAATTAACTTTTATAAAATAACTGTTGTATCAATTTTGTGTGTGTATTACGAATTTAAAGATCTTCAATTTTATTCATATTGTTTCAGATTCATGATGGATCTAACAAAACTTAATCATTGTGCTCTTTTGGAGAGAAAACCATTAAGGAGAGTTCCAGAACTCGAAATCAATAAGCATTATACAATACTTCAAGCGAGAGTAGTAAGAACCAAATTTGGTGAATCCGTATTGCTCGAGTTCAATGAATTCTCTATCTTCCTACCCAATCGACTGACCAATCAGATTATCCCAATTTTGGAACAAATCAACATGAAACCTTGTTTGATTTTGATATACAGGGGAAAAGAGGATGTTAATAAAAGCAACCCGGCTTTTAAACTTGAATTTTTGGAGCTCAAGTAATAAGAAATCTAAGGTATGGTGTTTATACTAGCGTGTGTATATAGTCGATGAAATCATCAGTATTAATATGTCTCTTGAAGAATACACACGTAAATTGGAAGAATTCGGTGCGAAAGTAAAAGCTTTGAGTAGAGATTTAAAATTTTACGAAGATAAAAATATCGCTATAAGACAATTGAATAGTTTAAGTATTGGCGGAGAGGATGGTTATGTTAGAACCCAATTTTATAATCCTAACCTCAATTTTGAATGGAATCCTGTATACAAACGTTCCGAATCGAGTGGAACGTATTTATATATGTCCCAGGAAAGATCTGAGAAATGAATGTAATCGAACAGAATGGCAGCCAATGAATTATCGAATGATTAACGAAAATCAACTAGAGGTATTCACATACATAATCGAAACGATGCGGACCACCACCAATCACACATTCAATTATAAGCTCAAGCTATTATTTCCAAATGGTACAGAGGGGGATGTTATGAAGTGGCAAACATTCACCCCATCACCTGCATCGATGTCTTCTCAACCACCACCACCACCAAACACACCATCACCGACACAGATAGTAAACGAGATTTATGCGATGCAATGTTTCAATCTTAGTGTCTTATTAGTTTTACTACTTAAAATCATCATAAAAATTGTTAAGAAACATACAAATAAATACATATAATAATAATAAAGAGTTGTTTTATTGAATAATAGTAATAACATGTATTTAATGAATATATATACAGATATATTTAATTTGGTAGAATAATGTTCAGGAACCATTGCTGTAGATTATCCACGTGTTGAATTGTACACATATATTTTTTTCCATCATTACGGTGATTCATGCAGCTCATCCTGTTTGAAGGTTCGAATTTCCCTGTTTCACATAGAGTATTATCAAAGTTACACACATCTACAATGTGTGGGAAAATATTCAGTTCTTGGCACTTTCTCGTTAAAAAATCAGCTTTTTGATGACCTCGAACATAAATATAGTCTGCCTTACATAGAAGATTAGATTTTAGAATATTATCTATTTCGGTGTATTCTACATCTCCAGAAGAATATTTTATTCCATGTACGAGTCTCTCCACATAAGATGTAGATTTTCGATCTTGAGCATTCAACGATGCAAAGGGTATGCATGGTTTAAACAATGAATAATGTCGTTTAAATCCAATCTGAATAGACATTTCTTTCGGATGGAACACATCGTCGACGACGAAACCTTGAATGTCAACCAAAGCGATTCTCATGGTGTCACGTAATAAACTGATCGAATTTATGTCTAAATGAGACTCTTGATGATTTCGGTGAGGGGTGAGTATTCCATTAAACAATCGTGAATTATGATGCAATAAGCTTTCGTATTAGCGGGAAATCCTTTATCTGCTTCGATTTCCAGTCGCACGTCGACAGTAGCTGATTTCACGGCTTCTTCTTGCTTAGAACAATCGATTACGTACAAAGCGCGTGTTTTGAAACTGCTATAACCCAATATTGAATGTTTCACAGCAGAATTCGTGTAGCTGGGGTAGAATTCAGTGTAGTTGTGGTGGGCGAGAACGTAATCATTTTTGGCAAAGTCCAAGTTCATTCGTTCACTAGGGAAATATTCTCCGTTTAGAGATAAGCGAATACTAGAAATGTGTACGTGATCGAATATCGTGGGATTAGCTTTCACATTGTTTCGCTTGTCTGTTTGGAAAAATACTATAACATAACGCGGTTTTTCAACTGCTGCACTAGTCTTGACAGCCCAAATTTCCCTTTTCGCGTCAGTCGTTATAGCAGGCAGTTCATGTGATTCCCATTTTCTGAATGGAATTAGGATGGGCATATCACTTTTGATGGCTCGCAATAGCTTTTCTCTAATTATGTCGTTGGGAAAGATATATTTGACTTTCAACTCCATACTGTCAATCGAAAATTTAACTGTGGTAGCATCGTTTGCAATTATAACACAATCGTTATCGTTTCGAGCTCGCACCAATCGAATTGTTTGTCGCCCAAATCTAATCATAGAATAATCATTGAAAATGTTGAATATATGCTTTAGTGGAATCAGTAAGCTGAAAGTCTTACTTTGATCTAAAACTACACTTTCTTCGGGGTAAGTCCAACCGGCAATAGACATATGCATAGAATCAGTAGGAGTGTAGCAAGTGAATGCCCTTACAGCACTAACTATTCCAGGATCTCGAACAGTTTCGATGTCTCGCCCACTTTCGCTGTAAGAGCATGAGTCGAAAAGAAAGGCTCCATAATTAGGTACTATTGAGACATTCCCAGCTCCAGTTATTTCTATTTTTCCTTTGATAGCCAATAGGGTATCCTTCATGGGAAAAAATGCATCCACTTGATTTATTCCAAACTCCACAATATCGCTGTTATTGAACGCCTTAACGAAAGGTGTGATCGATCTATATTCAGCTTTTCGTATCGACTCATCGAATTTCGGTTCTTGATAGATATCAAAAATTGATGAGACAACACTGTTGTTCAAATCCACATCGTTGATAGCATTGTTACCTACATACTTCCGCTTAGGCATTTTTTTCAAATTTAAGTCGAAACCCAAGAGATTGTAGAGCTGATTGATTAGCTTTGGTGAGTACGTCACGCGGTTTTGGTGATTTGTTGAAGACTGATGAAGATGGGATGTGTGAAGTTCTTTTATTGTCTCCAACAACCAAACCCATTTCAGACTTCTTGTAAATGTAGATGTAGAATACTTTCTTCCCCGCGAAAATTAACCGGATTAGAGTGTTGATCCAAAGCGAGTATGGTGATGTTGGTAATCTCACCGATATTGGACACTGGTAAATACAGAGGATTTTTTGGTCGTTCCACAATTCTATAACCAGGATCGTCAGTTATTGGGAAGTCGTAAATCGTATGCGCAGGTCTGTCTCGATAGAACGCTCCTACGGTAATGTTTGATTCGAAACGGATATTTGTAACTTTTATAATGTTCACAGGTAGATCGGAAACGTGCAATACACCTTTCCTTAATACTTTACGTGAAAACCCTAATATTTTAGCTAAACTATCATCCTTTTCGAACGATATATCGAGATGTGTACTGAATATTTCACACTTTAGGGTATTGTTATTGGGTTTCAGTGAGAATATATCTTCTTTTTGCTTCAGATTCCTTTTAATCAATTCTTCGATATCGGTTATTTCATAGTTACCTGCAGGTATTGCGATTTCTTTCAAAGTTTTATTCTCGTAATAGTAGAATTTTTCGTTATCGATATTCGGTATGGAATTGTAGGAAGTGAATCCCAACAATGCTAAGTAATATTTTTTGTCTGGCCTCAGCACAATCGAAATCTGCGGTGTAAACGAGAATATATGGTTGGTGCTTGTTAACGTGAACAACTGAGACATGATACTAATAAAAATTTATTGAAACATCTCTATTTATATTTTAACATTAATAGATGGAATAAATATGATTTCATAAAGTATGGGTCGTCTTTGCAAACTTCTTCTATCAACACTTGCTTCTCATGATGAGTCATTTCCTCGTTCTCCATTATGTGAGAAATCTGCTCAGATAAACATTGAGAACATAGTTTGCGTGGGGGTTGTGGACCATCGCAATCTTCATCGACATGTTCCTTACACTGCATATGACGGTAAAGGTATTCAAACATATGTTCCGGAACCTCTTTCTGATTGAGAAACACCACATCCAAATGTTTTAGGATGTATTCCATCGGTAGAAACATTAAATTCTTACGTGTAAGTTCGCTCGTAGGTTTATTGATAGCCTCGATCAAATTATCGTAAATAAAATTAATTATTGTTCTCAAACTACTTCCTCCTTCAGTTTCGCATATGTATTGTATTAATGCCGAAGCGAAATCCATGATGGTTGTTACTCGCTAAATGTTTAGGTAAGACTGAGAAATTTCAAACACAAATGTCCACATATTACTTGATTGTATTTCTGAAAAGGATCGTTGTTATAGGAAATCCGAACGTTCCCACCCAGATATCGAACGAGTTCCTTCGGTGGTTTTAAATTTCCAAACGAATCAAAATACTCTACATCGATACCGTTTTTCTTGAATGCTACCCAATGAGTTCCGCTGTTTTTCACTGAATCTAAATTTAAAATGATGCGTTCTTGACACCACGGTTTTCTAGGTAGATTGTCTCGCATAAAGACACCTCGAAAATGTGGTATTTTCATTTTATTTGCGAAACGCACCAAATCCCGATCGTTCAGCGGTCTATCATAGGGTAGCTTTATTGGAAGTTTTTTTGTTGCTTCTTCAAAAACAATCCCAGGCCTCCTTTAGCATTTCGTCTCAAATATAAACCTTTACCCAACGATTCCATAGCTTTGTTGTGACGTTGATCTTCTTCAAGCTTCTTTTTCGCATTCTTAGCATTTATTACTGCATTCGCTATGGTACTCGCACCTCCTGCAACCGATCCTAAGGCTCCTAGAGCTCCTAAGATGGGTAGTAATAGTGGGAGGAATCCTCCAGATTTTGGTAGTGGTATTACTCTTGGTACTCTGATACGCTTTTTACCTCCAGCTCGTTTAATCGCAATCCGTGCTGCTTTCAACGCGTTCATAGCGGACTTTCTCAAAGAAGAAGATGGCTCCATTGACTTTGCGATGCTTCCAACGATATCTTTCCGGAAACAACATCCTCGTTGTCGCCTCCGTTTCTTGATACCCATACCTAGTTTTCGTTTTACCTTCATCCCACCGGTAACCAATAAACTAGAGAGTCTTTCACCTGCGCTAGCGTCTCTTGATTTAACTCGTTTCCAAGCAGCGTCCTCTAATATTTTATCGGCCTTATGACGTTCCTCCAGAGATTTGTTTTGTGAATAAGCTATATCGTGTTCGCGACAAGCGGAATCTAAAGGATTGATACCTTTATCACCGCGTGCAAGACGCTTTTCCAATTTAGTTCCAGGACCACAGAATTGATATGAAGGAATGTGTAATTCAAACGGGAGCTTGTTTATGAGTGTATTCAATAAACCTTCACCTTGATGAATCAACATTGTTAATGAGTATACGCTCTGGTGATTTTTCCTTTTATACGTTATCATTAAGTAGAAATGGTTCACACGATGAAGACCGTTCAACAAGAACAGACACTTCCAATCGAGAATTTAGATTTAAAAGTTAGAACTAATCGCGTTGGTAAACATGGTAAACTGTTACCAAACTCTTTTCGTGCTTTAATTTGTGGTCCGAGCGGATGCGGAAAAACAAACGTAATGTTATCGTTGTTATTCAATCCAAATGGTGTCAAGTTTGAAAACGTTTACGTATACTCGAAGTCATTATATCAAGATAAGTACATACTGTTGCAGGAGATTTTGGAACGAGTAAAAGGAGTTGGTTATTCCCCATATAAAGACAATGAAGAAATTATAAGTCCGAACGATGCAAAACCAAATTCTATCTTCATTTTTGATGACATATCCTGCGAGACACAACAGAAAATTCGAGAATATTATTCGATGTGTAGACATAGAAACATTGACGCATCATATCTATGTCAGACATACTCTAAAATTCCTAAACAACTGATTCGCGATAATTCTAACCTGATCGTGTTATTTAAACAGGATGAAATAAATCTAAAACACGTGTTTGATGAGCACGTATCCCCAGACGTTACTTTCGATCGATTCAAAAAGATGTGTTCTATGTGTTGGATGGAGAAATTTGGAACATTGATAATTGTTAAAGATTTCGATTTGAACAATGGAAGATACCGCAAAGGTTTCGATGTATATATTAAAGTGTGAACGTGAAATCAATAGCAAATACACAATGGACGCTGAACGGTTAGCACGTAAGCGAAAAATCGCTCAATTGGCACGATCTATACGCAAGAAATATCTCACATTGAAACTGGGTAAAACGGAAGAGGACGAGTCGATCAATAAATTATTTAAACCCATATCGGAACCACATCGGGAAATAATCAAATCCAATAATACACCATTGATTAAACGTGAAATTAAGCAAGAAAAGGATGATGCGGATGAAGAGGAGGAGGAGGAGGAGGAGGAGGAGGAGGAGGAAGATGAAAGAGGAACGGTATTGGATGTGAGCGATGCAAGTATGAAAACTGTTATTGAAGAGTCTGACAACGATGATGAGTATGACGTATTAGAATCTTACCCAGAGTTACTTCAAAAATATATCGGTGATTATTGGTCCGGGAGTAGAAAAGTCGATAAAGTTTATGGCCCAGTTTACGATGCTAGTTCGTTGTCATGGTTACTAGGAGGTAAATTAATCGATTTCAAAAATAGAGATACTATCGTGACACAAGGGAGAAAATTCAAAAGTACCGTCGGTCTGTGTGAACTTATATTCTATGACAAACCTAGAAATTTCACCAAGAAAGATAAGATGAATTACAGGATGATTCTGAACTTGACAAATCCCCACAGAAATAGTGCTGGAAACTTGAAAGGTACTCGAAGATACAAGTACATTAAAATAATTCGACCTCTAATTCATGAGGAAGCTCTCGGTAGCGGTATGCAATTGACATATAACAACGAACCAGTGGAGTACGTGTACTGGGACGATCCAAACGAACTCGTGGAACGCCTAAAACTATTGATTGCTTCTCAAGAAGCTGGGAATACGTCGCACGATAATGAGATTGTTGCAATTATAAATGAACTTCGAGAGGCAGATATCATTTATTAGATGAGATACAATAGCGTTTGAAACAGTTATATGATGAGTCTCGACAAGTTTGGTAGGAGATCTAGGAGCGGAGGAGACGGTGTAGTGAACAGCTTCGATGTTCTCCGAATACGCTCGATGTTTAAGAACGTTTTGACTCATACACCAGACGGTGATGTGGATATTAAAAATTTAAAAATTTCCAATATGAAAACACCTACTTTAAATAACGATGCCGCGAATAAGAAGTACGTCGATAGCGCGATAATTGAAGTGGAAAAAAGGTTGAAGGAACTTCTTGACAAGTATGCAAAGGCTAATAATCTTATGAATAAAGCTTTAAAGAATCTTCGAACCGATGTGCAGAAAGTGATAGACGTATATAAGAAACAGACTGAGGATGATATTGCGAAATTAACTAATGACATTCATAATATAACTACACAACAAAATGTATTCATCACTAGTCTGAAGAATATTGATAGCAAATTGGTTGTGTTGGGAGGAAATTCTGATAGAGTCAATCCTAATGCGATAATTCAGCATGTTGCAACAAGGTAAAGAACAAGTTGTATATGAGCTTCATAAACCAAGTAGAAAGAATTTCAACCGCCGCCGAACAATCATAAAAGGTTTAGATGATCTGTGGCAGATGGATCTGGCTGAAATGGGTAATTATGCGCGTGAAAATCGAGGATTTAAATTCATTTTAGTGATGATCGATTGCTTCTCAAAGTATCTATGGACTCGTCCGTTGAAAACGAAATCGGCTGAAGAGGTTCGGAAGGCTGTTGACTCTATTTTTTTGAAATCTAACGGGCGTATACCCACACATTTACAAAGCGATCAAGGAAAGGAGTTCTTCAATAAGCAATTTAAAGAGTTGATGAAGAAACATAAAATCAATCAATATAATACTTATTCTGTAAAAAAAGCAGCCATTGCAGAACGCGTTATTCGAACGTTGAAAGAAGCGCTCTATAAACATTTCAGTTTGAGTGGGAAATACAAATGGTTTGATATACTCGAAAAGATCACTGAAAAATATAATAAGCGTAAGCACAGAACGATCAATCTGGCTCCGTGTAAAGTGACAAAACATAACGAAAGTGAGATATTGAAGCGATGCTACTCACACGTCAAGCTAGTTCTACCACACAAATACAACGTTGGAGATGTGGTGCGTATCAGTAAGGCAAAACATATTTTCGAAAAATCGTATACGCCTAATTGGTCAGCGGAATTATTTAAAATTATAAAAGTTAAAATTACGAACCCTGTTACTTATCTACTCAAAGACATGAAAGATTCCACAATCACCGGATGCTTCTACGAAGAGGAATTACAAAGAACGAAGCAACCCGAAGTATATTTAATTGAGAAAGTACTCCGAAAAAAAGGTAATAAAATGCTAGTTAAATGGTATGGTATGGAGGATAAAAGTTGGATACAGAATACCGATATAGTATGATCTGCGCATGTTCAGATAAATATTTGGTATGTGTTGGTGGTAGAGAAGTTTGAATGCAACAGTCAGTTGTTGCGAAATGTCTTTGCAAGATAGTCGGTTTTCCAACGCGAATAGTAGTAGTAGTATTAGTGGTGATGAAGAGTTGGATAGAATTTTAGAAAAAATTGAAATAGCCTCAAAACATGAACAAT
Source organism: Endomychus coccineus (assembly GCA_958510875.1). Taxonomy (NCBI): domain Eukaryota; kingdom Metazoa; phylum Arthropoda; class Insecta; order Coleoptera; family Endomychidae; genus Endomychus; species Endomychus coccineus. The sequence continues at coordinate 114,357,904 of OY294068.1, forward strand.
TTCTATTAATGAATACTGTTTACCCACTGAGAGAAAATTTGGAGATTAGATGTGGACTAAGCCCTGTGAGGAAATTCACTTCAACTATTCCGTTGCATCAAAGAAATCAATATGGAAAACTCGTCTTTGGAAGATACGAATGGAACGACTTCATCAATATAGTGCGGATGAAGATCAAGGAATTCTTTGAGAGTCAACATGCACATTTCGATTCTACACCTATAGCATGTGGATATTATTGTCTAATATTACAGTGCGTTTATGCGAATAGCGTTAAAGTACTTCAAGTCACCAAGCACAATACTGATTTTTATTTGAGCGAGCAAGATGTACGTGAAATCATTAGAATTAACGATGAAGTGTTATTTCATCGAGTGTCGTTCCTTGACCAACTTGAATTTTGTTCATATTATTATAAGGTCATTGCAATAATTAAATCAATGAGGGGTCTTGCTAGTTATATGGAACTTTTGTATTGTTTTATAGATGTTGCACCAGAAAGCTTATTAGCTAATACTCTTAGAGAGTTTATGTTTTCGCATAAGGATAAAATTATGTATGATTTAGAGCTTGAGTGAGCAAGATGTACGTGGAATCACTAACTATGCTAGTGGATTAGTACTCTTGTATTGTTTTATCGATATTTCCTCAACAAAAAATTTTTTTTTTGTTTATTGACTAATACACTTAGAGATATGTTATTTATATATAAATAAGGTTATGTATGATTTAGAACAATAAATGATTTTTATGTAAAACAGTCTTTCGGTTTGCTGTAAATGGAGAGAGGAGAATGAAACAAATCATCATCATCATAGAAATATTTTATTTATTTTCATAAAACAATAATAAACATGGATATGAAGTATGAACAATAATATGATGTATATATAAACTTATAAAATTATGGTGATAAAGAATAATGACCATAAGGTAAAGTGTTTATCCCATTACCAATTATGTGTCTTTTGCTGTCGAAAGGGCTGAGGGCGATTTTATTTTGTTCGATTGTATACAATTTGAAATCGAATGAGCGGATAGATCTTTGTATGCGATACATCTCAATACCTTCTTCTAAACATCTAACATAATCTTCGAATGTGATTGTGTTCCGCAACACATAATCCCGCACCCCCTTCGCTTTCTTTGTTGGGTTACGATCCTGAAGTGTATAACTATACATCTTGGATCTTAACCCTACAAACATATCCATAATCATCCCCCCATTCTCATCCTTCATTAAGCCGACTACTTTTTTATTTACAAGTGGAATCTCAAAGTTGTTGTTTAGCGCATAATCGCTCGTATCGAATTTATGAATATATTTATTGATGATGCTCTGATAAATATCATCATCAGTAATTATATGATAGATCAAACTATCTGTGTCAGTATAACATAATCTTATCATTTCAGGATCTTTATAAAGTGTAAGCATGAAGTTGTAATGAAAATCGTACACACATGTTTTAGAAACGTCCAAAATCGTCATACCCACATAAATTGGTTTATTGAATAACACTTCTAATTTATTTTGTTCAATGGCCACTAGATTCTCTTCAAATATTTTACTACTATTAAAATTGGGTTGTGAAATATAATAACGAGCTCCATAAGGTCCATACCATTTGTTAACTAATTTGACCGCTCTATGCTTTCGCACGTTCTCCATCGATTTCCCGAAAATAGCATTGATGAGCAACTTGAATAGTGCTATCTCAAAGGCGTTCTTAGAAGCCGCTCTCAATCTAGTATTCAAATCAATATAGGCTTTCAACCACGGCGCTTGTTTAAACTCTAGAACTCTATGGACTTTAGTTAGTACCATTCCTAAAGTCAAACATTGTTTTAAGTTTCTATAATGAATGATATATCTTGATTTTTTATGAAAAGTTGTTAATAATTTTGGTAATTTACTACCCGGTGGAGCTGTATGAGTTGGACAAAGAGGGAGATCTTTATGAAGGTCATGCAATGTTGTAGGATACTCCAAATCAACCTCTAGAATGTACCCGATAGGGCTTTCATCGGAAACATGTTGTACGTCGATATTATCAACATTTTCAACCCACTTAAACCCATCGTAAGGTAAATATTGAATCATAGCCCACCCATATAGATTACATACATCGAAATACATTAAATAACTATTTTCTTCTTGTGGATTATGATTATGCATATATTTATTGTTGGCTTTTGCAAATCGATTACTGCATTGACTCACACCCCCTCTAATCCCCCGTTCCAAAAATAATATCATATCGATATCTTTTAAATATTGTAGTGATACGTTTGTATATTTTAGCATACAATCCCATGTGAATGATGGAACAGTGAAGTAGTGTGCGGGATCTAAATCAAACAGGCCCACGCATTTGTTTCGGAAATTCTCGAATACATCGGCCAGCAATAAAACGTCTGTTTTCAAATACAAATCCGAATAATCACCTAAATTTTTACACTCAAATCGATTCCAAACTGATTGAGCGTGTTGATAATCTTCCTCACTTATCGATTCATCTCGAAGTTTATTGAAGAATTTCTCGATCGGAGGAAGATTTTCATCGTTTAATTTCCCCCACTCATCCATGTGTTCGTATGGGAAAACTCCTTTACGTGTTAATAGTTTGAAATTTTCTTGAGATAAGTGAGAAAACTCACGTTTCAAAATAGTCAAGTCATCCTCACTCAAATAAGAGACTAATTTATCTAAACTTGAATCTAAAAATCTACACGAGTCTATAAATCGAAATTTAACAATAGAATTTGTGGAGCTTCTGGTGAAACTCATATATTTCTCTTTATTCAAGGGGAGCACCTGAATATTTTGTTTAGACGATCTAGCCAAATCTCTAATTAATAAAAACATATCGTACCCACTCAAATTGTGAGCTACGACCGGTACCACAAATTTATATTTATAATTTAAATTGCAATCTTGGTGGGCTAATCCTCGATATTTTCCTGTAAAATGACAATGATCTTTAACACGAATGTCACCCTCTTTGAACAACACACCACAAATGTGACATTTGGTTTCATACATTATACTGACTATACTAATTCCACCAAAATCAATGGGTATATTACATTTTAGTTTTAGATCGATGAATTCTCCAATTTTATCTAATTGTTCAGTCAACCATTTAGCCGGATTAGGCCCTCTATAACTATTGTAACGTGATAGGGAATCGTTGAAATGACATTTCAGGTAGAAGCCTACACTGTAAGCTCCATGTAGCTGCGTTCTGTTTGTGTATGAATTTGCACTAGATTGAGAGCAGTTTTGGATGGGTAATAATAGAGCTTCAAAATCAAAGTAGATAATAAAAGGTACAGGCAGTTTGTTTGAATGATTTTTAAATTTCAAATAATCCTCTTCGGGGAATGTTATTTTACAAGTATTCATCTTACCACAATCCTCGATATGATTATTGTACTTAATCTCACTTTTAAAATTATTCAAACATCTCTCACATAAGTAAGTTTTATTTCTGGTGGTAATTTGAGAATTTACTAATCTTGATAAATTTTTAATTAAACAGTAATGAAATTTCACTATCGGATCTACTTGAATGGAGGAGGAGGATGATGATTCCTCTTCGCGGTAATACTTGTCTTGAATCAATAATAAATTGAAGTGTTTTTCGAGTTTATTTTTGGTCAGGTATGCAGGGAGAACCTTTAATTTCTCCCCATTTTCATTTTTACATAATTGTAGAACAAACACATGAATAGAAATATTATTATTTTTCTCAAATATAGGGATTTGTGAAATGGGTAGGGGAAATGTTAAATTTTGCAAATTCAAAACTGTACTAAAATGTGGATATGAAGATATTCGATCTGAATGTGGGTTAGTAGCAGGATGCAATCCAGCTGTTACTGCCCAAGCAAAACAGTATTCGTCATAATTTTTAATGTTAATAACTGCATGCTTAAGTTGGATTGCTTTAGGTAAAACAATATAGGAAGATCCTGAATTGATAGTTTCATGTTTATTAATATTGATTTCTAGACTTATCACATCTCTGAGGCTCCACCCACTATCTCTTTCAGCGAATTGTTCCAGTTTAACTTGGAGTTTACCAATGACATACTCCTTAAACCACTCCAATAAATTGGTCAAAGTATCTATTGGAGCGGATTTTGTATGAAAATATTTGAATTCTACCTGGATAAGCTCTTCATTAACATTGGGTTTGATATATTCACAACAAAATGTTGTGGTGACTTTAATAAAATTGTATATATGTAAAATTTTGACAACTCTAGAACTAAAGAGATTAAAAGCATCATACAAAAAATTTAATGGGTCTAAATGTGAAATATTTATTATCAACCCAGTTCGAATTCGTTGAGAAAATGCAGACTTACCATCTTCCCAACGAATACGATCACTTCGATTTTTATTTGAGGGGGTGGGTTTATTTCGAATTTGTAATAAAATTTTGAATCTTCTTATATGTCCCACATTAGCTTGAACTTGATTTTTCTCCCCTAAATTGAGAGAATCTTTACTTAAATGCCTATTAAAAGTTTGTACATATTTAGTACAAGAATCTATCCACTTTTGTGTCTCTTGAGGAGAGAATTTTGATTTAACGAGGTTCTTATGAGCTTTACCGATAATTTCAACAATTTCAGAACTAAGTTTCGCGATGGACGACTCCATAATAATAATAGGATAAACACCTCACCTTACAATAAATGAAACAATTTTAACGTTAACGCTGCTGCTGCTACTTCCTCTCTGCTCCTATATCAATACTTGTCGGTACTTAATTTTTCCTCCCCTCGGAAAAGTTAGTCTATAGTTTTCTACTATTGGAGAAATTTTATCACGTTTTGGTAGGAACCACTGAAAACTCTGCAAGCTCCACCAGAACAGCTGCACCAAATTCTGTTTTGGTTGGTTTCAATCTCTTGATATTATTTTCGAAAAATCCGTTTCTCTAAAAACAAAAATGAAAGTCCTTAATAACAACAAAGACGAATTTTACATGTTAAATTGAAGTGAAAAACAACTTATTGATATGGAGTTAATTTGAATTGTTTCAATTTGAAGTGAAAAACAACTCATTGATATGGAGTTAATTTGAATTGTTTCAATTTGAAGTGAAAAACAACTTATTGATATGGAGTTAATTTGAATTGTTTCAATTTGAAATGATTGTTTTCTTAGACAAATAATAATATAGACTCACCTTTTAGATATAAGCACTACACAAAACACGAGTTGATTGTTTAAGGATTGAATGTATAATGACTAAGATCATGCAATCGCATTCCTAGATAGCTAATTCCACTCACAGTTGCTTACGTAAGTAATGACTAATGAAACGATAATTAAATTCGCTTACTAGCAAATCTAGACTAGAGTATATCACTTATTGTTATTTGTTGACCTAATGAATGAATCCATTGTATTCAATTATTCTCGTATAAACTGAATGTGATGACGTAGATGTATGCAAAATTAATTGCTTCCACGTGTTCTCATATACTCAATGTGGTTTCTGGTGTAATAATTTCATATACGTAAGTAATCATTTAACGTTTAGGAAATTTGTAGGTTATTTTAAAAGTTCATTATTTTTGGAATTACGGTGTGGTTCAATAATAAATGACAGTATAGCTACAACATGAGTCAAATTTTTGAAATTCCTCGCGCAAACATCAGCAAAACACCTCATAGATGTCGTCCTTTGGCGTTAGCTGTTCTGACATGGACATCAAGCTATGATAGTTCATTAATATATCGTTTTTTTGAATTGAGATGGAACTTCCCACGCGAGAACATTAACAAAATACCTCATAGATGTCGTCCTTTGACGTTAACTGTTCTGACATTGACATTCAGCTATGATAGTTCATCGGTTTAGTGATAGATGGCGATATAGGCTACAACATCGTCGTCCTTTGACGTTAACTGTTCTGACATTGACATCCAGCTATGATAGTTCATCGGTTCATAAATTTCCCGCGCAAAAACATTAACAAGATACCTCATAGATGTCGTCCTTTGACGTTAACTGTTCTGACATTGACATTCAGCTATGATAGTTCATCGGTTTAGTGATAGATGGCGATATAGGCTACAACATCGGTAACATTTTGAATTGGAGTCTCATAGATGTCGTCCTTTGACGTTAACTGTTCTGACATTGACATCCAGCTATGATAGTTCATCGGTTCATTAAGAGATGGCGGTGATGTAGCTATAACATCAGTCATATTTTGAATTGTGACCTCATAGATGTCGTCCCTTGACGTTAACATTTCTGACGTTGACAGGTATGCATGACGGTTGATCGGTTCATTCATAGATGTAGTCGTTTGAAGTTAACTGGTCTGACATTGACATTTAAGTATGATAGTTCATCGGTTCATCAGAAGATGGCGGCGATGTAGGAGATGGTGGTGATGTAGCTATAACATCAGTCATATTTTGAATTGTGACCTCATAGATGTCGTTCCTTGACGTTAACATTTCTGACGTTGACAGGTATGCATGACGGTTGATCGGTTCATTCATAGATGTAGTCGTTTGAAGTTAACTGGTCTGACATTGACATTTAAGTATGATAGTTCATCAGAAGATGGCGGCGATGTAGCTACAACATCAGTCATATTGTGGTTTTGACGTTAACTTTTCTGACATTCGGTTCCAACGTCGGCCATGATAAACATCACCAAAACACCTCTACGTTTGAATTTGGCGGGTCGATGACGTCACATCCAACTAACCTCACATCCAGACCTCTATGGTCGAAAGTTCTATAATCATCGTAAGCTCTATGGACACGTTTGAATTTCGCGGGTTAGTAACGTTACGTCCAACTAACCTCACATCCAGACCTCTATGGTCGAAAGTTCTGTGATCATCGTAAGCTCTATGGACACGTTTGAATTTCGCGGGTTAGTAACGTTACGTCAAACTAACCTCACACCCAGACCTCTATGGTCGAAAGTTCTGTGATCATCGTAAGCTCTATGGACACGTTTGAATTTCGCGGGTTAGTAACGTTACATCCGAAGTTGCGCGCGCAACATCCGGTCGATGACGTCACTTCCTGGTGGAGAACTCGTCCACTTAATCTACTACGGTCAGACTGCATCTAAAAGAAATTAAGTGAGAGAGAGAAAGAAATGGTTTTTAGATATAACATCGATTCAAATTTTGCAACTGATATTTGGAGAGATATAAAACCCAAAACGGAATGCAACAAATTCAGTTCTAAAAGAAAACTTAAAGCGTTAACATCCGAAAGCAGAAAAATTTTACGTGACTTAGGTTTTATTCTACACAACAGTCAACATCGGTGATAAAATCCAAAAATTTTGGTGTAATCTGAAATTGAATATTAGAATTGGCATTGAAAAATTTATAATATATTTACGTTGTTCGTGTAAATATAGTAAAAAAAAATATGAATAGTAATATTTTAAAAATTAACGAATCAGTCTATTCTGATAATTCAATAATAAATTCAGAGTACCATACTCATCAACCGTATGCAGCTACAACATTGAATAATAACGATGAAATAAGAATACCAATTCAAACACAAGACATATACACGCTACCCTCACAGAGTTACTTATATCTTGAAGGAACACTAACAGATGAAGCTGGTAAGCCTTTACCAACCGTGACTTTCGTCAACAATGGAATACTTTTTCTATTTGAAGAAATACGATTTGAACTTGGTGGTACTATTATAGACAGAGTTAAAAATCCTGGAATTACATCTTTGATGAAGGGGTATGTTTCATACACAGACAATGATAATAAACGATTGAAAAATGCATGTTGGGAGATTGGAGATCAACCCCTCAAAATTGCTGATGACAAGGGTAATTTCAGTGTGTGTATACCATTGAAAAGTATTATGGGATTTGCAGAGGATTTCAATAGAATTATTGTGAATATACGTCAAGAATTGGTATTGATACGGAGTAACTCTGACTTGAACTCAATACAAACGATAGTTGCAACAGATAAACCTAAAGTTAAGTTGCAGAAAATTTTATGGAAAATGCCACATGTATCATTTGCAGACGCTCAAAAATTACAATTATTGAAATATATCGATAACAACAGAGACCTCGATATTGCTTTTAGATCGTGGGAACTGCAAGAATATCCTCTTTTACAAAAAACAAAAAATCATACATGGGCAATTAAGACTACATCTCAACTGGAAAAACCACGTTTTGTTATATTCGGATTTCAAACAAACAGAAAAAATGATAAAACAAGAAATGCTAGCTACTTTGATCACTGTAATTTGAGTAATATCAAATTATACTTAAATTCAGAAGTGTATCCATATGATAACCTAAATTTGAACTTTGATACTAATCATTGGACTTTGTTATTTCAAATATTTGCGCAGTTTCAACAGTCATATTATCATAAACATCAAAGTGAACCTTGCATATCACCAGAATATTTTGAACAAATAACACCGTTAGCAGTGATAGATTGCAGTCGTCAGAACGATTCGTTGAAAGGTGGTGCTGTGGACATTAGATTAGAGCTAGAGACAAATACAGATATTCCTGATAAAACATCAGCTTATTGTCTAATAATACACGATCGTTTAGTGAAGTACAATCCTTTAACCAGTGTAGTGAAAATATTATAAAAATGTTTGTGATTGACATTCAGGGATTTCAATATAAAGACAGCAACTTTATAATAAAAGAAATCGCAATTTTGAATATCCTTACATACGAATTGAAACATTTCATAATTCGTCCAATACTAACGGAAAAGTGTCTTTCAAGACAATTTTTAAGTCAGATTGGTTGGTGTAAAGAAAGACTTCACGGTTTAGACTGGAATTCCAACAACAACAACAACAGCAACAACAACAACAGCAGCACCAGCACCTGCTCCTCCTCCTCCTCACCCGACTACATTTATTTAGAAGACTTTAGTAGTAAGCTAGTTGAAATTGTAAAAAACAAAGATGTGATAGTGTTTGTTAAAGGATCCGAGAAGAAGACTATATTAAATAGATTTCTATCAAACATTATAGACTTGAACGATTTAAAATGTCCTAGCTTGGAAGAATTAACAAAAAATAATTTTGATAATCCTAAAGTTGATTGTAATTGTCACTATCAATCTAATAGTTATTTGAATAATATCAAGTGTGCAAAAATAAACGTATTTTATTTATATGAGTGGCTTGTGAAATTTAACTTAATGTTGAATGTTTATAGAAAGGAATAATAAAATTATATTATGTAATTTATGAGTTTTATTTAATCTAATAATAATAATACTATTAATTTTTAATTTTAAAACAGAAAAAGAAAATGATAATATTTACACTTCTTCCTCCTCTTCTTCCTCATTTTCAATGGTGAGAGGAGGAAGAATCATCCTCTTCCCATTGAAGAGCTTCTTTGACGGTGAAGATGGTGACGAGGACGATGTCGAAGCCTCCGCTTCATCTTCATCACCAATCATATTCACCCCATATCTTTGAACAATTTTTTGCATTATCTTGAACTCTGCCTCATTGTCCAATTTTGTGCGGATAAATCGTAAGGGCAGATTTCCTAATTTCCTTTTCAACGTAGCCGCCCTCGGGCAGTACGTTAAATTCAAATGCACTCTATCACTCTTTACATCTATTGATTTGACTCCATATCTGAAGAAACAAAAACATGTATTAAGACTCAAGAAACCAACAAACAATAGTCTGTGTATACAGTTGTTATGAATTTATAACAATTATAAATTGTGAAGTAAATAATCAAATCAAACATTTTTTTTTAATTGAAGGAATTATTTTCCTATAGTTTCAAGTACTAAACAAAATAACCTATTGAAATTAACAAATTCATAGCATGTGTGTGTGTGTGCACATTTGATCAGAATATATATTGATTAAGACTTGGTGAAATATATAACATTTGTTATAAGAAATTAAAAAAAATCAATAAATGAAAAAGTACTTACTGGAACGAATGTTTTAAAACTACGTTCACCCATGATATGGGGAAATTCACCGGATCTTCAGAGAACACAACTATCGAGCATGGAACGTTTGCCATTGTGAACTGATGTAGAATATTGAAGTTCCCTCTCATTTTATACAATATGTGGATCAAAACAAACTACGTCAATGCATACATTTTTCTATTAACAATTCTGAATCAGCGAACCGGTACTACACATTAGATCCGTGTACTTTTCCAATGCATTTATTCATAATTCACGTAAGACGTAAAGGATGATGCAATAACAACAACACGTTGCACACATTTATCGAATAGGATGCATTTATCTCTAACTTGTGTAACAACAACATGTATCAATTGCATGTATGCACGTGTACATTTTTATTTATGATGCAATCACATATGTTGTTTGCGGAATAGTTTTGCATATCAGCACATTTTACATAAAAATTTAGATTGACGTCAATCTGGATATGTTTAAATAGCTGTAGCATGTGAACAACGATCACAGTTCGAGTTCGGTAGAAGCAAACAAACAAGCAGCCAAGCATCAAGTTCAAGTTAAAGTAAGTTCTTGTTATGGCAAGAACAAACAATGGAACGAATTCCCATACACTTGATGGTGTTTCAATCGACATGGTTGTTTCAATTGAAATGGTGAGTAGATTAATTAAGACAAAAGATGAATATTTAAATCAAATTGGTTTTTTAAAAAGAAATATTTTCAAATTGAAAAGAGCTCTAAGGAATAGATTAAATTGTATGAATAATTCTGCAGTTGTTGAATCTAATTTGACTATTTTGAAATATTACTTACAACCATTTAAATTGAAATTGAACAAAATTAATGCCAATCGGAAATTGATTTGGGAAGATATTGAATCTTGTTTCAAAAATCGTATAAAAACGGGGGCTATAATAAATTTGAAAATAAAGGAACCTCATGTTTTTTTCAAACAAGCATTTCGTATATTTGCAAATAGGATTAAGAAGGAAGTTCAAAATTCTCTTTTGAAAGTGAATACAACTTTTGTTGGATTATTTATCAAGCCGCAATCTGGTGAAACATCGATTAAACATTCCACCACTAAAAATAATGTTATCGAATCAAGTACAAAATTGAAAGATTGGTATAAAGAGTTTGTGAGTGATAAACTTTTAACAAAACTTGAAGAATTTCAAGAAAGGGACAGTGGATATGCCCTATTGGAGATTTGGTATTTGAAAGTTAACATAAATTGTTATAATCCAATAACTGTTGGGTTCGGTACTTACTTGAAATTACCAAAATTTGTGAAAAACACCACAAGTGTTATTAATATTGAAAATAATGATATTTATTGTTTCCTATGGTCAGTTGTAGCAGCACTTTTTCCAGCTCCAGCAAACAAAAATATCTCTAGAGTTTCTTCGTACCCTCATTTTAGTACAGTTTTAAAATATGAGGGTATCAATTTTCCAATTTCTTTGAGAGATATTTCAAAATTTGAATCGTTGAATAATTTGTCAATAAATATTTTTATTATACAAAATGAGAAGGAAGTTTTACCTTTGACTCTTAGTAAAACTGAATTTCCTTCAACTATCAATTTACTTATGATTTTTAATAAAGTGAATGAGGAAAACACAATTTACCATTTTACCTATATAAAGGATTTATCTCGATTGTTACATAAGCAGGTGGGAAATGTAAAGAATAAAAAATACTTTTGTGGAAGATGTTTAAATCATTTTATAAGTCAAGAAAATCTGAACAAACATTCTGATGAATGTAAAAATGTAAACAACACAAAAATCATTCTTCCAAAAGAGAACGATAAAATATTATCTTTTAAAAATTTTTCCCATAAAATTCAGGTTCCTTTTGTAATATATGCAGATTTGGAAAGTATTTTGATGAATCATACCGATAATACTATTTCCAATACCAGAAAATACCAAAAACACGAACCATTCAGTATCGCTTATTATTTAAAATGTTCCTATGATGACTCATTGTCTAAATTTTCTTCTTATACTGGTCAAGATTGTCAAATCTGGTTTGTGAAACAACTGAAAGATATTGCTTTTGAGCTGAAGGAAATATTTTCAAATGTTGTACCTATAACAATGTCTTCACACGATAGATATACGTATGACACTTCAGTAATTTGTCACATTTGTGAGAAACCAATTTTATCTAGTGCAGAAAAGGTTAGAGATCACTGCCATTTCACTGGGAAATATCGAGGTCCTGCACATTCAAATTGTAATTTACAATTCAAAAATGTAAACACAATTCCTGTAATTTTCCATAACCTCAGTGGATATGACAGTCATTTTATCATTAAACCTCTCAGTACGGAAATGAAAGGAAATTTGTCTCTCCTACCTGTTAATAAGGAGAAATATATTTCCTTTAGAAAGTATGTTGAAGGATCCAATATATGTTTTAGGTTTCTTGATTCTTTTCGATTCATGCCGAGCAGTTTGGAAAAGTTGTCATCTTATTTGAATGATGAACAAAAAATTGTAACAAAAAAATATTTTAATGAAATTGAAAAATTCAAATTGGTCACGAGGAAGGGTGTTTTTCCATATGAATACTTAGATTCATGGGAAAGATTACAAGATGAGATTTTACCTTCTCGTGACAAATTTTATAGTAAATTAAGTCAGTCGGAAATTTCATTAAGCGATTATCAGCATGCCGAGAATGTTTGGAAGACTTTCAAAATTCAAAATTTAAGAGAATCTTCAGAATTATACTTGAAAACGGATGTTTTGTTATTGACAGATATTTTTGAGAATTTTAGAAAGACTTGTTATAGTACATATGGTTTAGATAGTTTGCATTATTTCACTACTCCCGGTTTGGCATTTGACAGTTGCTTGAAAATAACACAGGTAAAATTGGAATTAATTACCGACGTGAATATGATTATGTTTATTGCGAAAGGAATCAGAGGAGGAATATCACAATGCTCAAACCGATATGGAAAAGCTAACAATAAATATATGAATGAGTATAATTCTGAAGAAGAATCATCTTATTTAATGTATTTTGATGTTAACAATCTCTATGGTGCAGCAATGTGTTATCCTCTTCCAACTGGAGATTTTACGTGGGTAGCAGTTGATAATATTTCTGCAGAAAACATTCTCAATATAAGTGATACTAGTGAAATTGGATATATTTTGGAAGTAGATCTTCATTATCCTAAAAGTTTGTTCAATCATCATAAAGATTTACCTCTTTGTCCTCAACATTTAGTTCCACCTGTAGCTATTTCGGAAATTCCAAAATTGTTAACTACTTTATATAATAAAGAAAAATATGTGATTCATTATAGAAACTTACAGCAAGTTCTCAAATTGGGATTGAAACTGCAGAAAGTTCATCGTTGCTTGAAATTTAGACAATCTCAATGGCTAAAGAAATATATTGATCTCAATACCAATTTGAGGAAACAAAGCTCGAATGATTTTGAAAAGAATTTTTATAAATTAATGAATAACGCTCCTTTTGGAAAAACTATAGAAAATGTGAGAAAATATAAAGATGTGAAATTGGTAACTAGATGGAAAGGGAGTTATGGGGCAAATTATTACATTTCCCAACCAAATTGCGATAACGTTACAATTTTTGGTGAAAAAATGATATTAATTGAAATGAAAAGGTTAAAAGTGTATTTTAATAAGCCCATATACGCAGGTATGGCAATTTTGGATATTTCAAAAACTATTTTATATGATTTTCATTATAATTACATCAGAGAAAAATTTCAAAACAATGTTAAATTATTGTACACTGATACTGATAGTTTAATATATCAATTTTATGTTGATGATATTTACGAATGTATCAAGCATGATATTCATATGTTTGATACATCAGACTATCAACCTGACAATATTTATAATATTCCTCTTTGTGATAAAAAGGTGATAGGACTAATGAAGGATGAAAACAATGGTATCATCATGACTGAATTCATTGGGTTGCGTTCCAAACTGTATTGTTTCAAACTAAATTCTGATAAAAATGAAAAACTTAAGAAAATTGCAAAATTAGTTGAAAATAAGTACAGTCAAAATTTTATTGAACAATTTGATTCAAATTTTGGAATTACAAAAAAAGCAAAGGGTACAACATCAGCATCATTACGACGAATAACTTTTGAAGATTATTATAACTGTTTAATGCATAAAACAAATGTAGATGTAGTACAAAATATGATTGTTTCAAAAAAACATGAGGTATTCACTGTTAGTCAAATTAAAACTGCTTTAAATCCCTTTGACGATAAAAGGATTGTGAATTATGTATACACAGATACTATTCCATGGGGATTTAATGATTAATGATTTGTTAAAACATCTTTTGTCTTGGTTATCTCTCTCTCACTGTAATAACAATAGCAACTATATAGAATGTAAGATTTTTTTTTTATTTTTTTTCATTTTTTTTTCTTATTATTTTTGTGTAAGTTTATTGTTATTATATGTTTCGTTTTTTCTTTATTGTAGAATAGTTCGGTGATTATTCAACCTAAATTCATTGAAATTGGAGAATACTTTGAAAAAAGTAAAAAGGTATTTTTGTTTTATTGCAATTTTATATGCATCTCTAATTTCTTTTCTTTCTTTCTCTCTCTCTCAGATTGATAAATTGGAAGAAATTTGCCTTAATAGAGAACGAGCAGGTAATAATAATAATATTGGTTATTTGAAACAAATCAGGAAAATTAGGCCACATCAGCTGCAAAAAAATTTGAATGGGACAAATTATTGCTACTTTTGTAAAAAATATTTCTGCTACTGCACCAATTCACTTTATCAACACGGAGTTGTTTCTGTTGATAATAATAATATTGACAATCTAAAGGAAGAAGAGAGAAAATATATTATTAATCATTTTTCTGGAGATGGTGATAAAGATCTTGAGGAACTAACTGAAAACCAGAGGAAACAAGTAGAGTTGCATAATTTTATGAAAAATTTGTTGTGTTCCAACTGCTACAAATTCAGTTGTATTTGCCAAATTCAAAAGACAATAGACGTTCTCGTAGATGAATTACAGTGTAAGGAGGAAATGAAAGATTCCCCCTTCTAACATCAATCAAAAGTCTATATATTTTCGGTTTATCAAAACACACAATCATTTTTTGTTATGTTAATATACAATAGAGATCAATTAAAAGAACTACGTTATAAGTTTGTTGGTAATGTAGCAGATCATTTATTTTTGTATCAAAGACAACCCCTTTTGGATGAGGAATGGATATTAATGGAGGAAAGATATAAACAGGCTAAAGAAAATGACATAATTGGAAAAGACCATTATCGATGGGTGAAATCAAATAATAATTACAATAAGAATATTTGGAACTATTACAATTCCAGAAACAAGAGGAAGAATCAAAATTAACGATCATTAAATGAAAATTCGTATAAAATAATAATAACCAATCAGTTTGTGAGGATGTCGTCGTCATCGTTGTCATTGTCCCAGTTATACAACAGTTTTGTTCGCAGTGTGCTAACCAGCGTTAACGATGCAAAAAAATTCGTAAACGTATGTTGTCCGAGTTTGATGAAATATGTGGAAAAATTACAATTACCATCTGAAAATTGGTTAATCGCTGGAGAATTTATAACGTTCATTATTGGAGCAGCAACAGTAGTCACCTCAACCAATTGTGGTCATGTGGATATTTTATATTTCGGAGGAGATTTCGATCCACCTGAAGAAGATTGGAAGATAATTGATATGAATGTTGGAAACGAATTCATATATCAACATAGAAGATTGAATTTTTCGTTACACCAAATTTCAGGTATCGTTCCGAAACCAAGATCTTACCTACTAGATTGTTTCAGAGTGCTACAACGTTCTGAAATTGATTTTTATCGGATTGCACTTCTACCATACAGGTGTGAAATAATGGATCTGCGTAACATACGGAAAGATACTCCCAATTCCTTTGACGTTAAGGTGCTTCAAATGCTTTGTGGGAGAAAGGGTGAAGACAACTATAAAAAAAGTTCAACACCCCCACCGCCAACATTACAAATTTTGTGTTTCAACGTTCTCTTTCAAAATTTCGATAATATCAAAGAAATATGTCAGTAACAATAAAACTAAAGTGTCTCACATGCGAAGGTGAATCAGACATTTCCATGTATTGTCTTCATACTTTGACTATAAAGAATAAAAACACTGTGTATTATGATAGTGCGTGTGTGTACGCTTTTGTGTTATGACATTAATTTAAAGTTTGTAAACCCTATTAACATAAACATAGATATAATATTAGTGTGTAAGTGTAAAATCAAACAATTATCATTATTATTATTAGTTATCACTGAAAATATAAATCTTCTCAAGTTTTAGTTAACTTTAAAGATACTGTTGTTTAGTAGTAGTAGTAGTAGTAGTAGTAGTAGTAGTCGTAGTATACGTTCTCAATCAATCACACAGAAAACAAAATGGAACAATTTGTATTGGAATATCTCAAAAACCTTGAGACGTACAAATTAAGAAGTTTATGGAATCAAATACCAAAACACATTCAATCTGAATTGTATGAATTTATGGTACCATGTACGGAACATTATGAATTTTCCAGTGGAAATGATGAAATTGATGGACCTGTACCTCCTAAAATAAGATGTCCACTTTGTATAAAAGATTGGAAAACTAAAATCTAAACGAAATTCAGGTTTCATCACCTACACTATAAACATCATAATCAAAACCTACTCACAACGTTAAACAGTAAGTTTCACACGTTTTTTCCTTCTTTTACAGTAATATGAGTAGAGGCAGCAACCTCAGTTATGGAAAGCAACTTCAACGATTGAATCAACTTAACAAAGAAATGGAAATTATGAGGGAACGTATCAAGAATCATCATGTTAAAGAACAACTTGACCAATGGACTCTCAAATATGAAAAACTTAAAAAACATATTATATTCGAGTCTGTAACTAAAAGTTTCTCTGAAATAAAAATACAATAGAATGTTTACATTTCTTTATTATTTAAAAACCTAACAATACAGTATTTTAAAACATCTTTAAGTTAATTACATAACAAAAAGTTATCAATGTATCTCATCCAAATTATCACTAAAGTACATTATTCAGTCTTTTGGGTAGTTATATTCGGTCTTTTCGGGTGTTTCTCACCATAGATTCTCTTTACATAATTTTCATGTGCACAAGGAAAACATTCCAGATTAGGATGGTCTGTTTCACCGCCACATTTTTTACACTTATATTCTACCGGGATTGGCATTATTTCAAATTAGACTGTTTATACTGGTTTAAATTCAAACCTTCTAACTTAAGCAGAATGAATTTCCTTTCCAATTATTCAACAATCTATGAAAAATGAAATGGAGACAACAAAGATATTTGAAACATGTACGTACATCTATGAATCAACAAGTAGAACTAATTTTAGAACAATTTATAAAAAAAATAAAATGAAGACAACAAAGATATTTGAAACATGTACGTACATCTATGAATCAACAAGTAGAACTAATTTTAGAATGCAGATTACTCTGAAAATAGTAAGTAGAAATAAAAAAAATCACCTTGAAATTATTATGGGCGAGGCTAGGCTCACCTTTACCTACTATCAAGGTGACATTAATTAGACCCACGTGAGGCGGGCACACCCTCTGGTCATTGACGACCACTTCTTCAGCAAAGGAGCCTCTGGTCATTGATGACATCCCACAAGAAGTTGGGGCTGGTGGACACAGGCGGATGGACATGCCATCGAACTGTCCTGGAATCCCGCTTGATATACTACTCGCGCAATCCATGTTTTGGACATTTAGCAAAAGACTGGCAAAGATAGAAACTATCAATTGAGTTGTGTCTCCCTCTTGAAAAATAAGCACGAATTTTCTCCTGTTTCTCAAACATCACGTCATCGAATATTATGATTGAATTAGGCCTCGCTTCTGTGGGGTCTATGACCTCATCACTTTCGGTACAAGGAAAATATCCAAGCCCCTCAATTTTCTTCAATGTCTCCTTTAGTAACTGGTATTTTGGTTGGTTTAAAGACTTTGAATATATGTACACGTTTTCAAATTCCAGACCGTTTGCATCTAACAATAGAGATAACATCACATTTGTTTTCCCACAATTACTTGGACCACAGATTATTGTTCGTAAAGTATTTGGCAGCAAAGAGCTGTGACGTTGTGATTGTTCAATATTTTCAATGCTTAGTCCTAAGTTTATAATATTCAACGAGTCTTTTTGCTTAACAATCTTCATCATTCCTGGAGGCGAATCGAAATCATACTGAAACATATGTTAATAAGCATTTGTCTATATACTAGATGATGTTATATTGTGTATGTCTGATCACGCGGTTAGGTGTTTCTAGGCTTCTGTCAAAATCAAGTATCAAATACATGTTAAATGGGTATGAATGTTGAAACACGTGTCTGAATGTTGAAACACGTGTCTGAATGTTGAAACACGTGTCTGAATGCTGAAACACGTGTCTGAATGTTGAAACACGTGTCTGAAACACGTGTCTGAATGCTGAAACACGTGTCTGAATGCTGAAACACGTGTCTGAATGTTGAAACACGTGTCTGAATGCTGAAACACGTGTCTGAATGCTGAAACACGTGTCTGGATGTTGAAACACGTGTTGAATCATGCGAAAAAACATGTGCATGAATGTATTACAATCA
Source organism: Endomychus coccineus (assembly GCA_958510875.1). Lineage (NCBI taxonomy): Eukaryota > Metazoa > Arthropoda > Insecta > Coleoptera > Endomychidae > Endomychus > Endomychus coccineus. The sequence continues at coordinate 114,376,599 of OY294068.1, forward strand.
TTATGATTATTCACATTTTATTCCTCATTAGCCCATCATAGTTCCTGAACGATGATGACGTCATCATCGTTCGTAAACTATGGTTGCCGGGTTGAATCAGTTACTGTCATTGGCTTGAAGCAGTGACGTCATCATCGTTCGTAAACTATGGTCGCCGGGTTGAATCAGTTACTGTCATTGGCTTGAAGCAGTGACGTCATCATCGTTCGTAAACTGTGGTCGCCGGGTTGAATCAGTTACTGTCATTGGCTTGAAGCAGTGACGTCATCATCGTTTGTAAACTATGGTCGCCGGGTTGAATCAGTTACTGTCATTGGCTTGAAGCAGTGACGTCATCATCGTTCGTAAACTATGGTCGTCGGGTTGAATCAGTTACTGTCATTGGCTTGAAGCAGTGACGTCATCATCGTTCGTAAACTATGATCGCCGGATCTTCAATTCAATGAAACACCACTTACTCGTCAAAATCTTTATGTATTTCGATACACATAAAGCTATAGTCTGATTTTCTCCCCCACCCCAATTTGTATGCATCATATTGATTTTCCCTACATCAAAAATATGGAAATTAACATTTTGCACGCGACAACTGCAAATGATAGAACACACACATACACACACACACACGCACACTATGACAGAGCCGCCGTGACAGTTCACACGGTGGACACCATGACACCTCCTTGAAGACCCACATGACAGACACCATGATGCTCTGCGACTAAGGTCAGCTCTATAACCTTTAGCTCTATGGTTTCTATGACTAAGGTATGTGATAGTTACCATAACACCCCGTTGAAGACCTATGTGAGAGGTACATTGCTGAAGGAGCTTGTGAAAGCCACCTCGTCGATGTAACACACATGACAGCTCCATAAAGCTATAGTAAGAGGTTTTTTCCTCATTTACATGCAGCATATGAGATTTTTTAACGAAAAAGGTGAAAATTCACATTCTACGCTTCAACATCTTTCATTTGATATCCATAAAGCTATAGTTGGCGGTTTTTCCTCATTTACATGCACCTCAGGAGAGTTTTCCAGGAAAAAATTTGAAATTCACATTCTACGCGTCAAGACCTTCCATTTGATACCCATAACGCCATACTTTAAAAAATAAAAATTTCAAATCCTTATCGCGGGAGATCGGTCAAACTGTTCGATATATAAATAGTATATTCTTATTCAGCACATCACGTAGATTCAGAATATGCAATAAAATGACCACTTCCGGTGTAGACCCTCTTCACTCTGATGATGATGATGCTCAAGTCGATGAAAAAACACATGTGGCATGTGCCGTCACACATTGTATATTCTTATTCAGCACATCACGTAGATTCAGAATATGCAATAAAATAACCGCCGTCTCTAGGTTCTTCGTAAAATGCAAACATTACAGACCCATTATCACTCGAATGAGCTAGGCCTATTGCATGACCGATTTCATGTAATAGTACAGCAAACAAACTCGATTCGTTATAAGCGGGTCTCGTTTTTGTTTCACACCAGTTTTCATCTCGATCCAGATGTATTTCGAACGTTGACCCATCACTTGTTGGAAAATCCGAGTGTGCGAGAATCGTTCCAGGTCCATCAAACAACCCTGAACACACCCCATTGTTCGTAACTCTACGACGCATTCCTCTCTGATACGAAATGAGTATATCGGTTGTGTTACCACCTGTATATTCAAAGTTCAACCCCGCATATTTGCTCCACACTTCAAATACCTCCGTGGTCAATCTAAGCAGTTGAGTTGAGGCAAATCTGAATCTCCATGTCAATTTCGACTTCATCCATCTACCTGTTGTTCTGTATTGAGAAGGATCATCAGCCACTCCGCACCTTTTCGTATTCATCAATTTCAAAGTCTCATTATTTAGGGTACCGTCTATTGGCAGTCTATAGAATTCTTGAAACACTCTCAATGCATCCTCTGTTTCACTCAATCCGTTGGAATTTTCCGTCATATATCCATATTTTACTAGATATTCGTTCGCCTGGACTCCGACGAAGCATAGAATGAATAATAACATGTTGCTCTATCGACAACTTTACACATAATGCCTCTCTGACTGACTGAAACTCTTATATATCTACATTCGGGGAATTTTTGAAGCATGCTCGATGGAGAAACAAATGTCTGGGGGCCAGTCCGAGTCTGGTAAATATTAACAAGTGTTGGTTATCAAAATATTTGCGGCTTCTAACGCACATCGCTGTAATCTTAATACGTTAGCGACGTGTTTCAAAACAGATATGATTTATCCGTTTAACGGCGATTGTTACTATAGAATGATAAATTGAATCATTTTAAGAATGTAGTTTATTTCCATAAATATTCATAGACTGAAACATCTCGACTATTTACACTCGTATCTAACCAGCCACACAAATATACCTATATGCTGCTTTACATTGAAGTTCCCCCTAACCTCACATATTGCTTGCTGTCTACCTTGAACGATCTTGTATATACAGGCTGATTACCACTACTCGGTCTCCATTGACTCTACCATACAACCATAGCAGAAGGGCCCCTAGCGGTCAGAGACCACACCCTAGCCGTCTACCCGGTAACACCTAGAGGTTAGAGGCGAGACCACACCCTAACCGTCTACCCGGCCGGTAATACAGGGTCAGTACTTACCGATACCTATCTGGGCATACCGCGCATGCACGAGTGTATCACTGGTTGCCTACATCTGATAAGGCTCTCTGTCGGGCGGGCCCAAGTGCCGGGACCCCTACTAAGGGTGACAGAGACTTTGAGATCTTCATAAAAAAAAATGTCATGTAAGCTTACAAGGGTTCAATTTTCGGATAATATCGTTCATCAGTATTGCCCTATTTTGGTCTGCCGAATTCATGAGTCACTGTATTAAACATAGTCCGGAGTTTTTATTTGGTATTCCGAGTGTACTAACCCCATACCTCCTTGAGCAGTATTTAGGCATACATGTTCTTGTTTGGTCCAATGTTTTCTGTTTTGCTTGAAATTGACCAGTTTTTTCCGTACTTTCCGGAGCTGTTCCTTGAAGAGCAGGACCTGCAGGAAATACCAAAGCTTGGGACCAATAAATTGGTCAACCACGATTTGTCTTCCGATTAGGAGAAGGATGAGTCTTTTGCCGACATCCAAATATCGATATTTTAATTACTTCCAGAGGTGTTACGAACGTGTTTCCTGTGTCCGTAATATTATCACTAATATCTTGATAGATTTCATTGTCCACTTGAAATCATCCGTTATTCTAATCCTGATTTCCATCCTGCTGTTCAGAATCCAATAGAATTTTTGAGGCTTAGTTCTGACCCTGATTCGTTTCGTTCATATATTGTCTGAAACGTAACAAAGTTTTGCTCATAGAATTTTGAAAATGTGTTCATGGTGAACTTTGTCAAACCCAGCTTTTTGATTTCGAAGGATCGTTTCTATTGGCATCATTGATTATAGCCCGAGCAAGTGCAGAGACATAAATCGTGCTATTGGGATCCGGGTAGTTTTGATTGGGTTCAACCTGTTTTTCTATAATACTACTTCATCCAATTGAGAGAGTTTTGGCAAATATTTCATAGTCAGTTGTCAATAATGATATTGATGACCAGTTTTCTGATTTGAGAAGATCATTGCATGAGCAGTACACATAGTTTTAGTTAGTTTTCCTTCAGTAGTCATTTCGCTGTTAGCTCAGGAATAAGTTCAAATTTATCACGAAGTTTTAATTAAAACTCGGTGGTCGATTCATCAATTCCAAGAGTCCTTTTCTCATTCAATGACGATGATGTGTCACTGTCTAAAATTGTACTGAGATATTCATTGACTCTTCTCAGTTGAGCTATTGAGGAAATCATTCAACCAATGATCACTCAGATGAGCTTAGAGTCATTGTAATAATATCTGGATTGATTTCTGTAACACTTATGATTATACATTTTATTGTCATTCCGATATTGAGTAACTATACTTCTCATGTTTATTTGTTGTAATTGAAACCATATTATATACTGTATGTTGGATAGTGCATTCGCGTGCCGTACTTAATTTATTTTGTTTGCTTTGTTCATGAACTTCCGTTGGGCGAGTGTTATATTATTTGAATTCAAAATACTCGCGAACCGCGGTCCTCCCTTGGGAGATGAGTTAACCGAGCTCAGCTGAGGCGGCCATCATACACACACTTGATAACTGTCGCTCCCTACACGTGCACACGTGAATTACTTGCTTGTCTATATTGTTCGTTTGTTGAGTTTGTGCCTTCATCGCATAATTTTAGGTGAAGCAATTGATGTTCCTATTGGTGGATGATTGAAAATGATATTAAGGAAGGACCCTTCATATCTGGACACGAAATATCCTGGGTAAGTTGGCTTTTTCTCTCGATGGTGGATTCGTGCGAAATTGATCTATAGTTTGTTTAGCGACCTAGATTGGTTAAAAACCTACTTTAGGAAATGTGTTATAAATTACCATACCCGTAATTTAACATTTGGGCCTTCGGAAGCCTGATCAATTTTGGTTCAAAAAAAGAATACTTGAATTTGTCGCAAGTACTTATCGATAGTTTCATGATAGGCACATGGTTCATTGTTCCGTTTGTCGGGATGTGCTGGTACATTATCCCTTTCATTGAGCCTGAGTATCAAAATAGCGCATTTGCATTGTTCAATTACAATTTTTACGACTTTGAAATTACGCGTGGATACCGAATACCTAACATCATTTTAGGAGCAGACGTTGGTAATTAGAATGACCAATCTGAATCAAAAAATTGTACAAAACAAAGCGTTTAGATCATTAGCGATTGACAGAATTAATGATATCTTAGCGGTTGCAGTTTAGGCAGTAAGTGATCCCAACGTACATACATGATTTAAAATGCGTTACGCCACTCTTGATGGTGCATTCGAATCTTTTGAAAGTTGTCACGCAAAAATAATTAGTTTAATGAACATTCTGAAGGATGTTGAAAATTTGATATTAGCGGAGAAACAACTTAGAACTACTGTTAACAGAGATTATTTTAGAGTGAAGTCAATTCATCACGATTTGTTTGACGATGCTTCCAATCAAACTGCCCAATCAGGGGCTTCGTTGGAACGTACTTCTCAAGTTTGATGGTCAATTAAGTATGTGGTCAAATTTTGTTGATTCATTTACAAAATTGGTTCATGAAAATGCTGCATTATCAGGCATTGGAAAATTTCAATTTTTAGTGGGTTGTCTTTCGAATGAACCGCGATCGATCGTGAAAGGTGTCTAACGATAATTATGCTATCGCATCTGAAAATTTGAAAAAACGCTACAACAATAAATGCTTATTACCTAGATCCTTTTGGAAGGAAATCGTTAATTTTATAATAAGATATAGTGGTACAGAATTGTCTCATTTCATCGATTTGCGTGATTTTTTGGGTAGTCACTGCAAGGCAATGGAAACAGTGGACTTCATGAAGCGGAGCGAAGGCTTCTTCGCAATCTTTTGCCAAAGCCAGCCTTAAAATTAGAGGCGAGGTTATCAATCATTTTTAGTTGATACTGATCCTGGTGGTTGTTATCTATGCAAAGGTTTTCACTATTCAAGCAAATATCGCTTTCACGCTTTCACAACCGGTTCTAGTGATCAGCTTTTAATAGCTAAAAAGCAACGGCTTAGCATTAATTGTTTGGGTGATGGTCATGGCTTACAATATTATGGAAGTTTATCCACATGTAAGGTTTGTGATAAAGCTTATCACACCTTATTGCAGTTTCAACCCAAAGAAGAGAAGTCGTCCACAGCGGAGAATGGGGACCCTAAAAATGAACCTAGCCCGTCTTATCGTTCGATGCTTAGTGGTGTCGCGAATTCGCAAACTATGAATACCACCATTTTATTGTCTAGTCTAGAAATAAATATCGTTGATGCGCTTGGTAACTGACAGCCTTTCAGAGCCTTATTGGAAAATGGAAGTCAGGCTTCGCTCATCACAGAGAAATGTCGTGAAAAATTGTGTTTTCGTTATTTCTCTATATCAAATCAAGTGCATGGTATTGGTAATATGATAAGCGTCAAACCTGAAGGAGAATTCTCCTTCATCATATGTCTTGTACACACGAGTTCGCCTGGAATTATGGTAGAGTCGTTCGGTTTAGCGAAAATTTGTGAGGACATGCCAAATATTTAGTTCACTAGTGCTTCATGTCATCATCTTAAAATTTGCAGTTAGCTGATCGTCCTTTCAATCAATCTTCGTCTATCGATCTGTTATTGTCTGCTGATGTGTTCGCTCAAATCCTGTGTCGAAAAGAAATCGAGGGTACCCTTGACAAACCTTCAACCTTCAATACCACTTTAAGTTGGTTATTGAGCGGTCGTGTAAGGTATCAGTCAATGCTTTCCACCCAATTAAATTCGTTTATCACTCCATTCACTGGTACTAGTGTTGGAATTTCGTTAGATTCAACGCTAAAATCGTTTTGGGAAATGTAAGAAGTACCATCTCAGCAGGTCATCGAATCCTCGGAGGACATGCAGTGTGACACTGGTCGATATGTAGTTTCTCTCCCATTTCGGACGAATGAGTGTCCTGATATTGGTGATTCCTTTGGGAGCGGGAATTCTTCTCATTGGAAAAGCGGCTTGCGAAAGTCAACAATCTCCGTCAAAGATATCATGACTTTATGTCGGATTATTTAAATGCTGAACACATGTCTTTGTGTTCTCCGTTAGAAACTTCGTCGTTGGTTTATTAAGTTTACTGAGTTTCGAGTAGTGTTCGACGCTTCCGCTCAGTCCTCTAATGGAATGATAACCTGTTGAAAGGTAAAAAACTGCGAACTGACATTCGTTCCTTACTTCTCCGATTTCGTAGTTATCCCTTGGCCTTTACAGCTGACATTCGTCAGATGTACAGACAGATTCTTGTAGCTCCCACTAACAGCTTCCTAGCTCTGCGTTGTCTTCGTCAATAGGCCGAAGATGAAGGTGATTCATTTCCTTTAGCTGCTAGAATTATACGGAATGAAGGAATTCATGTCGATGACCTTTTGTTGGGTAGTCATTCTTTGCCAGATGCTCAATGTTTAGTTCAACAAGTCATAGACTTGTTCGCCAGAGGGGGTTTTGAAGTGAGGAAGTGTGCCTGCAACGTGCCAAAGTTGTTGGAAAACTTGACAGATGGCGTGAGACAAGCGTTAGTGGATTTTGACGGTGATTCGTATATTAAAACGTTCGTTCCAATGACTGTACAGAACGGAGTATCTTGTCCGAATTAGCTCGCATCTTCGATCCTCTAAGTTTTCTCGCTACATTGACTTTTTTTGCTAGGCATTTGATGCAACAATTGTGATTGTTAAGCATTGATTGGGATCAATCTCTTCTTTCTCATATTATTATATTATTGATGTTTGGTAGCAATATAAAGAGGAACTACCAAGGTTATCGTGACGGCAAATTCCTCGATAGTTGCCCTCTAATTCGGTATCGAGTCTTGAACTTCACGGTTTTTCTGATGCCAGTGAACGTGGATATCTGCAAAGAATATATCCCGACTCTCCTGTTGACGTTTATCTGCTTGCGTCCAAATCAATGGTCTCTCCTCTGAAGCGAGTTAGCATACCACGTCTTGAATTGTGTGCAGCTTTATTATTATTGGATGTAAAATCTTGGGTTAGTACAACATGAAAAGATATTATTACTATTAAATCCAGTTTTGCTTGGTCGGACTCCACTGTTGCGTTACAATGAATTGAGTCTTCTCCACACAAATGGGAAGACCTTCGTTGGTTATCGAGTAGCGCACATTCAATCAAACATTGACCCGTTAAATTGGCGCCATATCCGTGGTAAGGACAATCCTGCAGACATTGCTTCGCATGGATCACTACCATGGGACCTGTTGAACAATACGTTATGGTGGGCGGGGCCTTCATTTTTATCATCTCTACAATCGAACATTGGGTTTGATTCGATGATGAGCACCTCCTCCGAAGCCTTGATCGAGGAAAGAATGACTGTTTCAACACTTACGGTTTAATCATCTCCAATTCATGAGTTGTTTGAGCGATTTTCTTCATTGGATAAGATACAGAGAATAGTCGTATATCTTCTAAGCTATTTATTGAATTTAGTGCATAGAACAAATTCACAATCTCTTCGTTCGAGAGAAAAATATTCCTTTGTGTTGTCTAATTGGGATAATCATCGTATTACTACGGGAAAACTCTGGGAAGATATGTTAGTAATCATTTAAACTGTGCAACATAGCGTCTTTGTACAAGAAATAAATTTAATCTCTGAGGGTGAGGCTTGTACAAAAGTTTTCCAAGAATTAAATCAGTTTCTTGATAAGGATGATATTATTTGTATCGGTGGTCGATTGTGACATTCAGAATTAACTTATGACCAAATGTATCTCATACTATTACCTAGACAGCATCGCTTAACCTATCTTCTAATAGAATCGTTTCATCAGAATATTGGAAAAATTGCCAAAATTTGGTGGATCCACGTGCAGCTTTTATGGTTGATGGACAATTAAAGTTATATTAGGGCTCATTATACTTTCGGCAATATATAAAAGCAAAAAGGTGTGGACATGGAATTGAAATTGTTTCATTATTATGTCCCAGTGCACCTGAACTTCGAGAATATATATGGCATCTTGACATATATATCTGTAAAAGTGTATACGATTTATTGCACATACCAGGATCTGGAGACCTTACCCTTTTTGAGAAAATAGTAGTTCATCTTTGCCGAATTCTTCTCAATTCTAATTGCGAAGTTATTACTGACAATCGGTATACATTGGTCCGCCTACGAGTCACACCTTACCGGAACCATTAGAACAAATAGGGGTGTTTCAAAAGCATTGACTGCAGTTCCGTTGAATGAACAACAATCCGGCTTTGTTCGCGAGGATATGCTTCTCCTAGTTCAGTATAACGACAGATAAGACGTTTATATTCTGACCTCTAAACGTAACGCCGGATTTGGGGAAAACAAAGGATATTCAGTTGGAGGTTATGTTCTTTATTATAACAAGCCTCGCCATATTGAATTTTGAAATCAAAATATGGGTGAAGTAGACGCAATGGACCAAGATACTGAATCGTACAGCCCTTTGCGAAGATCTCATTCCTGGTTTCCATCTTTCACATCAGATGCTTCTAAATTCCAAAGTTTTCTGTACCCGAGCTCGTAATCAACAAAATTCAATGTACAAATATACAAAACTGTTGTCAGGCTATCCTTATAAAATACAGTGAAGGATAGCGAGGAATTATGGGAAATCAGCAAAAGTTACACCTGTGATGGTTGAAGTTGAGAAAAAAGAGCCCTCCCGAAAAGATTGGGTTATTTGCAAATAGGTGGAGTGCGCAAACTGAAGAGGAAATGCTTGCCCGGATAAACCTGAACGCTGCTCAACAGAACATTTTCAGAGTTTTCACAAATAATTTATCATTTGTATAAATAAATAATGTTCCTCTTTATACTTAATATTTATATATACTGTTCCTAGTGTGTATTATATACCTTTACCTTCGATTCCTTTAACGATGTGGATATTTTGGTACACCTATATGTTATTTATCTAATAACTTAAGGTTGTTCATTATATAAATTTGGGGTTTACTTTTATACTAAAGTGAAACCTCCTCAAAATGTACTTTTCATGCAAATTTTATTCTGGTATAGGACCCCGTATCTCAAAAACCGGATGGAGTGGAAGGGATTCAGACCGCGGACTAATTATTTTGGTATGTTTCATATAATTAAATTGAAATACCATGATATTCCATGGAATCAACTAAGTTGGTGGAATGGTATTCGATCATCTCCGTTTGGTTACCATTACTTATCCCTAATAGACCTCAATCTAAAAATAAAACTTTTCATTTATTTTGAATAATTTTCTCCAATTCTGCATTGCTGCCATACATATCTCAATAAAATAATTCAGAAATGCTTTCTCTATAATTATCCTATATTTTGCGAGTCGACAATGCGAAACAAGGAATGCGTTGTCAGTTTTCACTAACCCGGTAAAATGAAGGGCGTCGATGCTGTGAGGAACATACATCTCTTCCCAGGCTCACTATAAGTTTGGTCACGTTCAATTGTTATGAGCGAGGAACGGGATACTAATATCGGAATATTCTAAATTCAACCACAACTTCAAATAACACGTTCCCAATTTCTCGTTCATAACATTATACAATCGTGAGATAGGGATACCATTTCGGTGAATTCTTTTCCATTTTTAATATTTGGTAATAGAACGAACAATCCGTGAGATCATGAACATAATTGAAATTGGATTATTCTATTACATAAAACAACAGAATAGAGGCCAAAATCCGAGAATTCTTATCTCAATAAATTTATTCAAGAGAATCCATGAAGAAAATTTCTAAGCATACACGTAATAAATTAGGTCCATCCATATTAGATTCATAATATTCTTAGGTTGAAGTAGGGTGATCATGAGAGCGATGCTGATGGGAATGACTATACGAGTATCTTAAACGCATAGGACGTTTCTCTGTATTTGAGGGACCGTTACCGTTATAATACTGAACGTTTCGTTGGTATCAAAATTCGATTCTGTGCATAGCGCACGAATACCTGCTTCCATTGGCAACTCATTTTTGAATTGAGGAAAATAAAGAATCAAAAACATAATGGGGATATTTCCAGTCTATTTTTTGTCGACAAAAAAAAGATTTGAACCTTGTGATATTGGATATTAGTTCATTAAATGAAGCGTTTTCAGTTCCAATCGTCGCGAATAATTCTGAATTTGATGAAACTTGATGTACAAAACTGGGCTCTTCGTTTGACGACGTATAGGCCAAAAACTTTTTGAGATTATAAAATATTTCAAAATGGAACAAATAGTTATTTTACTAATAATAATTCATGAGCCAGGTATGAATTAAATATAAAATTTTCGGGAAATAGGACACACTAACACATATTATATTATTATAACTCAATTAATGTTTTAAGTAAATAAATTAAGAATCCGCTGCTAAGCAATATTCTTATAAGCTTTATATACATATCGAATCACAGTATGTAATACGACTAAGAAACTGAACTGAAAATATAACATTCGAGGATTCACTTTCGAACCAGATGTAGGAGATTTATGAAGTAATAGAAAAAGGTTGTCGGACCTTATTAGAAATATTGCTATTTGGGCATTCTACCTGAGATATACTCCCAACGTTATAAAACTGCTGCAAAGGGTTTAATTAATTGGATTGGTATAAATCTGACTTAATGATTGAATATTTGTTCTATGATTCACAGACTTGAAGTCACGTTTTATGTGAATCATCAGAATAGATATCTTATAATGATTGGTTTCCTTAGTTGAAATAATAACATTTTCGTAATTACAAATATAACTATTGCGCGTAAACCTACTAACTGTGTTGGAGAATATTCTTCAAATCTGAAACCGTCAATACTTGAAGATAAACAAACCCACCCAGTATACAAATTAAATTGTTCAGATTGCGATGGGACTTATACAGGAATCTATAAACAGTGTTCACAAAAAAGGATGCAAAAACTTTACAAATTGATTACAGAAATGTTGATATTTTAACTAAGGAAACCAATTATTATGAAAGATCTATTATGGAGATGATTCACATAGAACGTGACTCCAAGTCTGTAAATCATAGGACAGATATTCAATCATCAAGTCAGATTTATACTAATTTAATTAATTGAAACCGTTGCAAATTCCTACATGAGTTATATAATCAACAGAGTTAATATATATGACTCTTCATATATCAGATTTCACTTAGAGTTCATTAATACCGAACATTATTTATATACGTAAATAATGGAATCTAGCTAGTCTCGATATTGCATTTGTACCTACAACTACCATCGTTTAATAGAGTGTTTTTTTTATAAACGTTATTCGTTAGTGAAAATACTTAATTGGAGCAGTCTTAAGGATTCTCGAAGGCATCCATCTGGAGATATCCCTTGAGTATCAACTCTTCATCGAGAAGAACCACCAAAATTTACATAAGACCACCGAAATCTACACCGGATTGGACTTGACGAGAATGGAATCACCTACACTGTAAGCGCTCATTGTTCCCTTTACTTTCATGTCAGACTCCTCAATTTTACTTCATCAAGAGGTTGATATTAGTGCAGAAATTGAGTTATCTTCGATTAAAACATTGGAGTCATTGAACTTATCTAACCAACCAAAAACTTATGATTCTAAGAATTTAACATTTGGAATGGCTGGATCAAATTTTAATATCAAGTTATTACCAAACTTTCATGTAATCCATGTAAATGATGCAGATATATTTCAACAGCTACAGATTATTATGATACTGCAAACCCAAATTCGACACAAAACAAATTGTTGATAAACTGCATAATTTCCAGTTAACTGGACCTGCCGAAGAAGTTTTTTCTTTGAGTGGTAGTAATGATTGGAATACTATTAAAAATTTATTGATAACACATTTCGGCGACCAGAGGAACGAAAGTAGTTTAATTTCAGATTTAGGATGTTCACGACGAAATCCAAATGAACAGTCACTACAGTTTTCTTCAAGAATAATTTCTACATTGAATGTTAATTTGCACGAAGCAAACGAAGCCTTTAAAATTATGAACGATTCCCATGCCTTGCATACATAACTAGTTGGTTTGAGAATCCCAAAGCTCAATCATCAGGTCCATGAATCCAAATTCTTCAGCTGAAGCCCAAAAACATATTATTGAAGACAATAACATAAGATATTTGCGAAAATCTAATCAATCTGTTCAGGGACCTCAAAAAGTTCGAACAATATACACAACAACCAATTCAGAATTCACACAACTATTCTCAACCAAACTCATTCCGGCAATCTCAATTCAATCAATATCAAAATGCTCCAAATCAATTTCCTAGGGGCCCTATCCAAATTGAACCCCGATCGGTAACGCAACCACCAAGCTATTTCACTAATAATCAAGTGTAATGAAAGCGTTCTATCAAACCATTTGATTCAGCATATTGAGAGCTAATAAAATGTAATTTTATTTTGTGAATTTCTAATAACTCCTCCATCAATGAATGTTGTTCTGATCCATTGTCTGAAATGATTTGTTCTGAAATACCATGATATCTGAAGTATTCAATAAGGTTGTTAACAAATTCTATACCTTGGGACGAACACAACTTATGAGCTTATAAGTACTTTGAAAATAAGTAGTAAAAAATTGTGTGTTTTCTAAGCTTATGCTATCCACATGTAAACTTTGGAAAGGTCTTATTGCCGTGGGTGTGATGATAAATTTCAGTTTCAAAGGTTTTCTAACGTATTTTATGATTCGACGTACTTCACATTTATCAATATAACTCTGAACAGATCTACGTTGATTCGGCCAATAATTTCGACTTTTTATTCGATTTTATGTTTCATAAACATCTCTTCGGTTTGTATTACCTCCGTGATAGTTTTGAATAATTTGAAACAATTCGTTCTGATCACAATCATCAATTAACTTTTTTATCATTTGGATTTCCAAATTCCAAACCAACATCTATGAGTATTGTCACTCGAAATCAGCAGGGTCAAATTCCTCCTAAAGCTACTCCTATAAGTGTAGTGTCACATAAATTTCACATTCCACTAAATAACAGACCTTACCAACAGCCTACCCGAGATTCTTACTTTCTACGAGATCCTAATCAAACTAATAATTTTATTTCCGAAGAACCCCATAATGTGAAATCTCATAACTCAGTTGAGACTAATGACGCACAATTTTCTCACGACTTCGATTATTATTTCAATGACGACAATGAAAATTTAGACGATAACAACCGATACGATTATTATGACGAAACAGCTCCAAATTTTCAGGAAATGACGTTGGTAACCGGAAATGCATAATTGAATTAAACTCTTTATACTATAAAAAAGAACAACCTTTTATCCAAATTCAAAATCCACCTATAAAATCACTAATAGATACCGGCGCATGAAGTCATTTTTAAACCCAGAAATCGCTCAGCAATATTACACGGGCACAATATCCAAAGAACCATTCATAATTACTTCTGTTTTTCAACAATCTCAACGGGATTATTGTGCGAAAATTCCACCTTTTATAGAATTTAATCTCCACGATTTCATTTATTCAAATCTTACCGATATTTTGGTGGATTAATATGACTAGATACACTCAAACCGCTGAGTGCACAAATTGACCTTTCGAATGCAATTTTGTACACCCACCCCGAATTCTGAAAACTGTATTCACTATTATGAATCAAAAAAGAAGCTCTTATTCATTTGCGAAATAGAACTCAACACCACAATAAAGATTAAAGTTCCTTTCAAACAATTACCAGGCGACGCAATTGTGCCCCCATTAAAATTGAAAAATTGTTTTATAAGGGAAACGTTAACAACCGCGAAAAATGGCTATGCCATGGTTGAATTAGAAAATCCAAATGACTCATATACCGACATTCAATCATTCAATCCATTGAACACAAAATATTTTCAATTCGATAATTATGAACTGTATCATGTCGACATCACCACATCTCAAGCAGAAACAGCGGATATCTGCTACCTAATACGTACAAGTCACATGAATTCGGAAGAACAATTTCATATGAAAAAATTATGCCAATCTTATGCTGACATCTTTCATTACATCAAATCAAAACTAAAGACGGAATTTTCTATACCAACTCATACAGGTACCCTTTCGTGCATAAAGCCGAAGTACGAAATCAAGTCGAGATAATGCTCGAAGAAAACATTATAAGACCAAGCCAATTAGCAATGGTCATCTCCAATTTGGGTTGTTCCCAAAAAGGCCGAAGCTAGCGGCAAGAAGAAGTGGAGAATTATATTATTGTCGACTATAGAAAAGTCAACGATAAAACTATCGACGATAGATACCCATTGCCTAATAGCGATATTCTGGACAAATTAGGACGATGCCAATATTTCTCAACCCTGGACCTAGCTAGCAGATTTCACCAAATTGAGAAGGCTCCAGACGATGTAGCCAAAACTGCTTTTAACATCCAGAACGAACATTACGAATACGTGAGAATGCCTTTTGGGTTGAAAAATGTACCGACCACCTCCCAATTTGTACTGGACAACATCCTGAAAGGTCTACAAAATATAATTTGTCTGGTATATATGGACGATATTATTATATTTTCCACATCCCTTCAGGAACACATGATAAATTTGAAGAAAGTTTTCCAAAGACTTCGTGAGGGCAATTTTAAGATCCAACTAGATAAGTCAGAATTTCTCAAGGAAGAAGTGGCCCTTCTGGGGCACTTAATAACATCTGATGGTGTGAAACCTGAACCCGACAAAGTAAAAGCAATAATGGAATACCCTATTCCGAAAACCTCACGTGAGATCAAAGGATTTCTTGGGCTTTTGGATTACTACCGGAAGTTCATCAGAGACTTTGCTGAAATAACAAAACCATTTACATCATGTTTGAAGAAAGGATCTGAAATAATATAAAATTGAAAGCTTTTAATTACTGCAAACACATACTGAAGAATGACTCGAACTTACAATTACCAGACTTCGACACACCATTCAAGCTTACCACTGACGCTAGTAATTTTGCAATTGGTTCAATTTCATCTTGAGGCCCTATTGGCAGTGATAAACCGATCGCTTATGCATCACGAACACTCAGTGAATCAGAACAAAATTACAGTTCTATTGAAAGGGAACTTCTGACAATTGTCTGGGCAACCAAATATTTTCGACCGTACTTGTATGGGAAACGATTCCATATCATCAGCGATCATAAACCATTGCAATGGCTTATGTCTCTGGAAGACCCAAATTCCAAACTTGTCAGATGGCGTTTGAAATTAGAAGAATTTGATTATCAAATCTTCTATAAAAAGTGCAAGAAAAACACCTACGCCGATGCGTTGTCACGCATAGAAATACTCCCCTCCGAAATTGAAACACCCGGTACATCAGTACAATCAAAAGTTCAAAATACCGCTAGAACCCCGTTCTTAGATAACATGAAACGATATAACCAGAGCTTTTCAGGAGATGAAAATATTGACTTAGTATCAATTGCAAATAATATCACGGAAACGCCAGACATAACTAATGTTGAAAAAATCGATGGGACAATCCATATCAATTCAGAAGATCCAGTTCAAGGAATAAATTCTAGCGAGTCACCCATAAATACTTTTCAAAATCAAGTATACCTTATTAAATCCACTCGACCTCGAATATTCACAAAAAAATGCTCATGGGAAAATAATAAAAAGACCTTGTGGAACATCTATATTTTGAACAATGACTTAAAACCCGTATTAACAATTTTTTAAAGAACACGGCCTACCAAAAAAAACATGAGCTTTTCATCTTGAAAACGACGACAAAGACAAATTATATAAAATGCTAAGTAACTTGATACAAACGTTTAAAAATTCGACCTCCAATCTAATAAAGTGCAAAATGAAACTTGAAAACATCACCAATACAGACAGATATAAAGAACTGTTGACATACAATTACGAAACCGAAACAAATCACTGCGAAATATTAGGAAATATTCAACAGATTAAGCGTAAATATTACTGGCCGAACATCGCTAATAAGATTAGACTTTACGTAGACAGTTGCGAAATATGTCAACAAACTAGATACGAATGACATCCACCTAAAATTGAGTTCGAAATTACCGCAACACCCAAAAGACCATTCGAAATTGTACACATGAACGTCTTTCAAGCAAACAACCAAAAATTCTTAACTATTGTTGACAACTTTTCTAAATATGCACAAGCGTTCCCTCTCACTGAGGCAAATGCTATTTCATTGATTCAGACGTTAATAACGTACATGTCTTTTCATGGTATACCGCTCCAAATAGTGGTGGACAGCGGTCCAGAATTCAAAAATTCTACTTTAGCTGATTTTACCAAATAATGAAGATCCTTTTGACATTGACATTAACCAATAAATCATGAACAATTATGTACAAGTTCATAAAGGAAGAACCCAAATCATTTACGACCGAATACATGAAATTAGTCACTCTCAGAAAGGAAAAATTATCGAAAAGGCAAATCAAAGCCGTGAAAAACCAGCTGAGTATTTGGAAAATCAGGAAACGTATAGAAAAAATGTTAAAGCGCGAGGTAGAAATTAAAATCGTCATTCAGTAAAGAAATAGTTGAACACGATGAAATATCTTCATAAAACCGAAGGCTCTAGTAACCAAAACTAATGTTGTTACAGGCTTCTTCTACTGATGACAACAACCGTGACGTTGACTAAAAACATTAAAATCACCGATTTGAAACCAAACCCTGGTATATTACCATTTAGATTAGGCAACGCTAGAGTGAAATTAGGTACCCACACCTTCTTGCATTATATAAACTTGAGACCAATAATCGAAGAAATTAAAACATCGCTAGTTGAACAAGGCACTAAATCGATATTACTTTTCACAGTAAACAATAGAACAGCACGTAGAATATAAAATCAAATGTGTAACTGATGAGATGAATATCAGTCAGCATATCCTTTCAACAACAGAAAGAAACGAGGATAAATCAATGGCTTGGGCAATATAACTAAAGCTATTTCCGGAAATCTAGACGCGGATGATGCTAAACACTATGACGAAGCAATCGAAAAGTTACAGGAAAATCGAGGTTATGTTGTAAATTCTCTCAATCAACAAATCTCTTAAGCTCACGAAATTCTAGAAAATAATAATAGAACGCTATCACTGATGTTACATAATCAAGGCATTATAACTCAAAGAATTCAAGTAATACAAAATAATATAACGTTTTATTTATCTCTTAGAGATGCACTAACACAAATAAAATTTGATTTAGATACACTAGATTCGATACTTACCAATATTGACAATTCAATATCGTTCGCTAAACTTGGAACGTTGCATTACAGCAGCCGCCTTGGAAAAAAATGGGTTTAATGTTACACCTGCGTTTCAATATTGTGAGTTCAATTTTTAAAAATATGTGATAAAATTTATCTCTTATTGATTGTATTGTGATGTGACTAACTCAGATCATTTTATTTATCTCTTAGAGATGCACTAACACAAATAAAATTCAATTTAGATACACTAGATTCGATACCTACCAATATTGACAATTCAATATTGTTCGCTAAACTTGGAAAGTTGCATTACAGCATCCGCCTTGGAAAAAAATTAGTTTAATGTTACACCTGCGTTTCAATATTGTAAGTTCAATTTTTAAAAATAGGTGATAGAATTTATCTCTTATTGATTGTATTGTGATGTGACTAACTCAGATCATTTACGAGACGAAGACCTAACTACTTTTACAAATAGGTAAATTATATTTACAACAGTTGCTGAAAATGACCACCGCCTACTGCAACGCATGCATCAATTCGTCTCAACATCGATTGACGAACTCCTTCGAATATACCTTATGTCTAATTAATGATGAGACACGTTCCAAATATCCTGTTCCTCAGATCTTGTTCATTTTGAACTGGAATTTTGTGAACTAGTGACGTCAAGAAATCCAAAGAATTCAAATCATGTGATCTGGGAGATAAGGCTGTGGGTCCCGCTTTTCCTATCCAACCGTTAGGGTAATTCTCATCAAGAATTTGGCACTAGACCAAACTTAAGTGCAGTCCAAAATTAACTATATCTAAGAAACAGGATATTCGAATCGTGTGCCATCATTAATTAGACATAAGGTATATTTGAAGGAATTCATCAATCGATGGTAATGCGAATTGATGCATGCAGTCTTTCAAATGATCTTAGTTAGTCACATCACAATACAATCAATGAAACATGTGTTTTTCACTTATTTTTCCAAATTCCACTTACAAAATTCCAACGCAGGCTTAACTTCAAACTCATTTTTTCCCAAAACCGCTGCTTTTTGCGACGAATACAGTACCTTTTGTATGTAAAATTGGATGGAGGATGAATCTGTTTAGTCAAAAATTAAATACAGTGTGACACAAGAAAGTTATGGTTATTTCAATTAAGGTAAAACACTGTACGTGGCGACCTCTAACATTGAATAAAAAAGTGCATGAATCAATTTACTCCCAGTATCCCGAATTTCGTCAATATGTCATGTCATTGATCAAAAATATAATCAAAAAATTAAATAAAAACTTTTTTTTCGAACGCCCTGTATCTTAAGACCGTTTAGGACCCATGTTCATATGAACTTTTTCTCTTGAAATTAGTCGAAGATTCCTTTTTCAAACTTTGTACAAGTAGTCAATAAACACCCAGAATGATTATTTTTACCATTTTTCGAAATTTTTCAATTTTCGAGGAACATAAATTCAGCCTAGCTTCTAGAAAACATTCTATTACCCTACGAAGGATATAACTGAGCTATAAACGTTACGTGATAGTAACGTAAACGTTACGTGATAGTACGTGATCTTGGAAATAAGATTCCTACAAAGTTTAACGTAATGACCTTATTTGTAGCACTAAGAAATCCCCACAAAAACGTTTTTGGGCTATTCGATAAATATGAAATTACTTGAGGTTGATAAATTCAATCACAGAATATCGGTCAGATTTGTTAGTTGCATAAAAAGGAGTATAATGATGCAATAACGGAGATATGAACAAACTCGATGCGTTCTCAATATTTTAAATTCTAACTTTGATATAGTAGCACATCTTCTGGATACAACAATAGTATATACTTGTATAAAATATTTTATCTGACTAACATTTATCTTTCCCACACCTTCCGGCACAATTGGTGATTTTGAAGAGTTGAAATAAAGAAATACATCACGATTTGGTTGCCAATGATCAGGTAAAACACGTTTTACTTTTTCATAATTTCCTTATTATGGGATGGTTTTCACCCACAAAAATATGAACGCGTACATCGCGTCAAGGTTCAAAATGTTATGGAGATATGAAGAGCCTAATTCTGAATTTTTTTAAGAATCAAATCAAATTTGGAAAGTGATTATTGACTGTACTAATAGTGATAGTGAGTGTACTGTTTAACTATTGTATATTATAGCACCGCTAGAACCAGAATATTGAACGCCGATATGTGAATGATGGACAACAGAATTTTGTATTATGTAAAGTTAGAATAAAATTCATGGTTGATCATTTCTAATATTCCAAAATTGATAGAAAAATGAATGATATCTACAAGTCAAATAAAAAAAAAAATTCTGCGACTTCGTACAGGAACAAAAGAAATTGAGAATGAAATAAGTATTATAGCCACCTCTAATTTCTAGATACAGAATATCAGAGTCAAAGTATAATTAGAACTATTCATAATGACACTAACCAGTACCCATTTCAATAATTCACTTTCACGCATAAAATAATGAGACGAGTTAAGGCTGATAGAGGCATCAAGTATTCATCCCTCTTATTTTCAATCAAAATATGACATTAGCACTTCTTGCAAACAAGCCACAGATTTATTTCAGAACGTTTTGAACAATTCCTCATATCCTATAATATTTTTGATATCACAATTTATTTACTTTCTCATCATTCAGAATATTCCAAACGTTACTCAGAACTTCACTATGTCATAAGAAATAAGTTTACTAATGATTGTTCAATAAGTTGTTCCAATTTAACAAGTGCCAGTTCGTAGCCACAAATTTTCAACACGTCAAACACACAGTAGAACGATTAATGATTATAAGATGCTCTGAATATATTCATAATGATCTATATGATTTTAAACAGTTATATGATATGACTACACTATGTAGTCAGTTCTGAAGACTAAACTAATAGTCAAAAAAATCTTACTAGAATCAATAGAGAATAATTGATAACGTTCCTTAAAAAAATTATCTCACTATACTATATAGAAAATTCTGAAGACCAACTTGATAATAGAAGAATACAAACTTGAATCAATATAGAACTATAGCATAATAAATGTATCTATGAATTCGGGGTTTACTTAGTGTGAAATCTTTACAAATTTTGAAGGTTGGAGAGCATTAAACTCAAATTTACACAAAATTTTTAACATTTAATAAAGCATTGATACTAACTAATTGTTGCACAACACTATGGAATTCTCACAGCTTCGAGTTCTGAACCAAAGCTGAATCTTAAATTATATCCTCAAATATCAGAACTCAATCCGAATGTAGCACAAATATAAGGGATGGGGATTGACATTGGTTTTGGTGCGAATTTATTTAAAAATTTTCGGGAGGTATTGGAATATTTATCGATTGGGTCATTTGATATTGTTTACTATTTGTTTCGAATGTTTTGAAATTTGTATCATTCGAATTACTTCGAAAATCAAATACTCAATTCAAAATTCCAGCACATATTTGTACATTGATACCGTTATGTTGCCGAAGTGATCGCTTGCTTTATAGGTATTTCACACTAGGCGAATAACTTCATATATATATATATATATATATATATATATATATATATATATATATATATATATATATATATATATATATATATATATGTAGAACTGGATTCTCGGGTATTGATCCGCGTTGTGTGGTTTCGGTCCTCAAAAGGACCAATTTCACGACGTTTCGGCAAAGTCGCATTTGCCATCTTCAGGTGATTCGACCGTAGAGTCTGGAAAATCTAGGCGAACTCGGCTTCGCCTAGATTTTCCAGACTCTACGGTCGAATCACCTGAAGATGGCAAATGCGACTTTGCCGAAACGTCGTGAAATTGGTCCTTTTGAGGACCGAAACCACACAACGCGGATCAATACCCGAGAATCCAGTTCTACACATTACGTCCGCGAGAACCTAAGAAGAAACATATATATATATATATATATATATATATAGAATTAAATTTTCTGAATTATGAAGATAAATTAGATAATTTAACATAGGATTATAAAGATGAATAAACGTAAAAGATTGAAAACTTTAAACTTGTTTATATATATATATATATATATTGTAACGAAGCTTAAATTTTGAAAGATTATTTAATTCAGATCAGGCAATAAATACGGATGTTACATGTAATTTCAGTTTGAACAGTTCATTATTTCAATAGATATGAATGAATTCCGAATGTGTATTCCGTGATTGTCACTTTTCTAAATCTCCGTAATTTCAAATAAGTATAATTATTCAAATAGATGAATCTAATTCATGCCCGTTCAAAATTGCATTTCATTCCGATAAAATATGTTACAAAAACAGGGGTCTGGCCAGTTAAGACACCAAACGTTGTGCAGTCTTATGTATAAAAAGGGCGAACAACCTATACTCCGATAACACTTGTTTACTCCGCAGGGAAGAACTGGTGTGATATCATGAGCGCGAATTTTAGATCTGAAAAGTAGCGTCACTTTTAACCATTGTTCGGGGCATAAGTAAAAACTATTGGCACAAAAATAAGGAGTTGGTGGAGCAGACCTGTCCAGAACCTCGGAAAACATATAAAAGCCGTGACAGCCGAAAGATCGCTCTCTTGTGTGTTTTTGATTTTCAATCAGTAAAGTAGCGCTCTTGTGTTTTTTTGAATTCCGATTAATATCGTTGAAGTGTAATCATTTAAGAATCGAAGTGAATTGAAAACCCAAGTTAGAATCAGGTTTAAAACGGTGAATTAATAATAGTTTTCCGTGCAAGTGAATTGTTTCAGAAGGTAAATGATAGCAAATAAGTTTATATTTTTGAGCATTACGATATATTGATTTCCGTAATTTATGATTGTTATTGTAATTGGTGAACGTTTGTACGATACCTGAGTTCCGTAGTATTCAGTAATTTGAATTGGTGAATTTGAGTTTATCCTAGTTTATCATAGGTCGAATCGCGCACGATTTGAATTTGCGCGTGAATTGAAATATTCAAGTAATTGTGTAGTGTGTATAGAGTGTGTATGTTTGAACGACAGGGGCGTCTTTGGGTATATTTGTGCACGCCGTGCTGATACCGGAAGTATAAGTATATCATAGACGACCAAACCGCCAACAGTTTGTGCACGCCGTACTGATACCGGAAGTATAAGCTGAGGGTGGTATTGTGATTGTGTGACGATTGAGAATCGTAATAATTCCCTTAATACTATGAGAAGTCCTCGCCGTGTATATAGGGGTTATTGCAGATAAGATAATTAGGGTTTATGCACACTGTGTTGATACCGGGAGTATAAGCCCTAATTGTTTGGGTTCCGAATCTGTAGAGTGTATAAAATCTAACACTGTCACACAATTACCGGGTACTCCGTGAAAGTTAGTACAAGGGTAGGTGTGATGACCGAATAAACTCAACTAGAGTAATTAACCGAAAATAGTGAAATCTGATATCGTACAATCGGAAAACTAGTGCAAACAATATTTTCCGAACAAACCGAATTAATAACCGAATATATCGTAGTGTGATTTGTACATTCCATTCATTAGTGCTGCTATCTAAGATTTACCGCATACCGCTCATTACGCTGAGACCTGTGTGATTCGTACTTTTCCGCAAATTGATCATTCTGAATCATTCATCAACCGATCCCGTACCGCCGAATTAAATTTAGCGACCGAACTTGTCGTAGCGTTGATATCTTGAAAGAGTTTTCATTTACCGTTTGAGCTTCATTACATTTTCCGTCTGGGTGTAGTTTTGTGAAATAATACCGTTCAATTGCATTTAAATTGATTATTCTGAAAGTGTACTTGTTAAAATCATTATATATTTCAATATTTGGAATTCCCTGTTTTATTAAATTATTTCTGCTCCATCCTTAACGAGCTAAGTTATAACCAGGTATCAATTGTAATTAAAGCCTACAATTTCGATACTGTTTTCTGCCCATTGGACTCTGGTTATACTTCACTGTAGCTACCCTAGGGACAAGGCTATCTTCAGATAGCATAGTGACGAGCCTTGTGGAGAGGACCCTAGCAGAAGTCCTCAAAAAGGAGTAAACCTTTGGGAAAAATCTGGCGCCCGAGGATTCGAAGCTTACTGCAGTAAGCAATTTAACGAAAAGCCACAAGGGCACGTTATAATATATATATATATATATATATATATATATATATATATATATATATATATATATATATATATATATATATATATTATAATCCTATGTTAAATTATCTAAGTTATCTTCATAATTCAGAAAATTTAATTCTATATCTCTTAAGTTACATACACGATAGTGGCCAATTAGGCAAAGAAACTTCAAACTTGTTTATAATTAACCAGAACAATTCTCAGTCAGTTCTATTGAAATATATAAGAACCAGGATGCTGTTATTTGAATAAGAACTGTCAAGTAACTGCCAACCATAGCAGTACTAACCTACAATCCTTACTTCAAAAAAAGACTGAACTTTAGATGAATGTGCGTGAATAGTTGATCTATGGTAAGGCATCGAATCGCATTGTGTTCATCAATGATCTACTATCCTTTCAGAGGTTTATATTTACAAAAATATAAAAATCTAATAGGACCGAAGTGGTGTAATTGGTAAACACCCTGGACTGGAAATCCAGAAATGTGGGTTCGAATCCCGCCTATGGTTCAATCTTTTACGTTTATTCATCTTTATAATCCTATGTTAAATTATCTAAGTTATCTTCATAATTCAGAAAATTTAATTCTATATCTCTTAAGTTATATATATATATATATATATATATATATATATATATATATATATATATATATATATATATATATATATATATTCTTTTGTTGATATTCTTGAACCATTTGTAATATTTGTATGTTTTCTTGGTATATTGGTTCGTATATATACTGATAATGAAATAAAAATTCTGTTTTGACGTTTCGACAACGTTTATTGCCTTTATCAAAATTGTTAATTGAATTAGTGTTTCCATGTAATTTAGAAAAGAATAGATGATTTCGATTAATGAAATGCGTCTGCAGCCGACTTGTGTTTTAAGATCCAATTAAAACTGCAGAAAACATTGGATCGGTTGTGTGTGAAAGAGTAATGTATGGCTAACTACAATTTGAAATAGATTGAATTTGATTAAATACAAGACATTCCAATATTGTACAATTATAAATATCTATGAATTATTGTATGAATTAGTTACTCTATGATAAGTATTTCTATCATAACTATTCAAGTTTAAGATAATTCTATGGAATTTAACCTCAAAATTGTTACTCTATAGTGTCATAGTTAAATAATACTTCATCTTTTTTAGGTTGAATTTTAAATAGACAATGGAAAGTGGCACTTCAAATTAATAAAATTTTGTTAAGTTTGTATTAGATTATTGTACAGTTTCGAAAGATTGGAATCTATTTTGTCATTTACACAATTGTTCTTTTTAATTTGAATAGATTCTAATATCAAACGTTTGTTGTCGTTTGTTTCAATATTTAAAATTTTTGTATTGTTGTAGTCGAAAGTATGGTTAGTGTCTTTCACATGTTTATTGAGCGCAGTTGATGAATTTTTGGTATATTTGTGGCCATTTAATCTTTTTTCGAGGTATTGTGAAGATTGGCCGAAATATACCTTTTCGCAATCTTTGCAAGGGATGGAATAAACAGTATGGGTTATTTTTTTGAAAGGTACGCTGCTTTTTAATTTTGTGAAGAGACTTTTCTGATTTAAATAACTCTTATGACATATATGTAGGTCATAAGGTTTCACTATATTACAAATTTTCTCTGAAAGTCCACCGATATATGGTAGTGATATGTAATGCCTATCATTAGTTTTCTCATTATTGGTATTGATTCCACTAAATGAGTTATAAAATTTATGAATTTTGTCTTTAGTTATCGAATTTACTAAATCAATGGGATAACCATTTCTTATTAAAGTTTCTTTTGTTTTTGTAACAGATATAGTTCTCAGTTCAGGAGAACTTAGTCGAATAGCTCTATCTATTAGATTTATAATAACATTTTTCTTATATTTTTTAGGTATATTAGAAACTAAATAACAACCCAACTAATATTTACCAAACTAAAAATAATAACTTAGTTATCATGGACACAAATGAATATGAGGATAAAATGTCTACAATGTCTACAAATATATATATATATATATATATATATATATATATATATATATATATATATATATATATATATATATATATATATATATATATATATATATATATATATATATATATATATATATATATATATATATATGTTTCTTCTTAGGTTCTCGCGGACGTAATGTGTGGAACTGAATTCTCGGGTATTGATCCGCGTTGTGTGGTTTCGATCCTCATAAGGACCAATTTCACGACGTTTCGGCAAAGTCACATTTGCCATCTTCAGGTGATTCGACCGTAGAGTCTGGAAAGTCTAGGCGAACTGAAATTGGTCCTTATGAGGACCGAAACCACACAACGCGGATCAATACCCGAGAATTCAGTTCTACATATACATATATATATATATATATATATATATATATATATATATATATATATATATATTATGTAAAAAAATCTCGGGAATTAGGTCACATTAACACTCTGTTATAAATTCATACTGTGTTATAAATTCATACTCTGTTATAAATTCATACTGGGTCAAGAATCTTATTATATTATATTATATTATATTATATATATCTATATATATATATATATATATATATATATATATATATATATATATATATGTTATTGATGCATGGTATGTTGTCGCCTCCGGTACATGGAAAAGGCGACCTCGCCTCCGGGTCTTCTAATTGAGTTACATTGAAAAAAAATTCATATATGTAGTGTTAAAATGATAACCAATTCGGATTCCTTGAAAGGGGAAATGAAATGAAAATTTTTAAAGGGTCATATATGAGGAGAACAGAGTGTATCATGTGGCCTCCGAAAATTGTATATATGCGTACACCTTGTGGTCGTTGCTGCCTCCGAAGGTGTTGCCACATCACCGGAGGTCATATAGACACCTCTCTACCTGCGTGCTGACTCTTCAATATATGTACACACCGTTCAGCTCATATTCTTCTCAACGACTGATGCGCTTTTTATTTCTACAAAGTTAATTAATGCATATTGGTCGGTATCTATGAACATGTGATTTTCTTTCCGAATTATGTACAGGAATTACTTTGAAAGCTTATAGAGAATTCATCCTCACTTAGATCCTTATTAGGCGTTCGACGACTAGCGCGCAAAGCCTCTTAAAGCCGCTAGGGTCAATATACGACTAGCGCGCGAGCTACCTGCGGTATACATATTTGTGCTTCCACAATAAATTCTTTCAACTCTCCGACGAATTCATAAATGTTTGGATGCGCACTGGAAAAGCATACGTTAAAGTGCGAATGAAATGATTCGCATGCATTTGTTAAATCTTTCCAATTGTGGCAAATAACCAAAAGGTATGCCAAATGTCCATCTGAGCCACATTCCAATCACAGATTGGTTATTCTTGTATTCTCGAACGAGACCAATTTCATGAATTTTCCTGAACCACGCCTGGGTAAGGTGGAATAAACAGCCATGGTTCATCAACCCAGGCCAACGTGATCTCAACTGATCTTGAATTGCCTATTCAAAATCCACAATAACCTTGTATGGAAAAAATATTCCCGGTATTCCCAACAGTTATCAATTATTGATTGTAATAAAATGTCGTAAGTTGTTTTTGACAAACAAAACAACAGCGGTATATAGTTGTTGTTTTTCACTCCATGGATAGTAAAAAGTTGCTGGAAATGTTGGACACAATACTCAAATGTGCCGTCCATATAGATTGTTCTCATTTGGCATAAAAACTGTATCATGGATAGTAGACTTCCGCGGACAGCTAATCTTAAAAAATCTTGTCTTTCGGAATCCATCCGGAAGACAAGATTTTTCATAGGAACTGTAGACTTTGAAAAGTTCCAAGCACTATTTTTTGGTTGACAGAATCGTTGATAAGGATCATACTTTCATTGTCTGGAGTAGAAATCTGATCATTCTGTTTCATCCAATCAATACGTTCATGAGTTTCTGCAATGTCACTTGGAATGGCTGGAAATTCGGATCTTCCTGTGTGAATGATTCGACGGCGACATTGCAACTTATATATACATACCTTCTACGTTGGCCTGCATTATGTGCACGTCCTTTTCTAGATCAATAGTTATCGATCACACATAACCCTTTTCATTTTACACTTAACATAGATAACATGGTTGAAAATTAGAATAGATAAATTAAAATTAAATCTGAATAAAATATAAAAATGTTGACGGAAAATTGAGAAAATAAGTCCAAATAGTAATTGATTGCATAACATATTATGATGATGCTTATAATTATCTAAATAACCTCCAAAAAAACACAAAGTAAAATGTTGCCAAAGAATCTATCAGCCGCACCATCTATGCTAGTATTGTTTACCAATGCATATCATGGGTTTGGTTCAAGTTAGAAGAAAATCAAAAAAGACTAAAATCCTCTTTCTTTCATTAATTGATAAATTAAAAGAAAAATTTATTCGCAAAAAGAAGTACATTTTTATTTTGTTTTGAGCGCATGAAAGAAGGTTGCGGGTGTAGGTATACGATAGGTATACCGCAGATAGCTCCCGCGTTAGTCGTATACCGACCCGCTCGCTAATGGTATAACAAAGGGATTATTCTTATGAGCTGCGCGCTAGTGGTAGATGCCCACTTATTATATTAATACTCAAGAAGAAAGGATGAGCTTAACAGTAATTAAAATGTCTTTCAGAATACCCTGGTATTGCATCAGGAATCAAGCTTGGGATGAGAAATGGTGTTAATCAAATCAGTATAAGAAATGTGAACTGAGGATAAATTATTGAGAGGAATCAAAGCGGGTAGCTTTTATAGGGAGATTGTTCAATTTTTGTTCACAGTATATATTCTGAAAGGAAGAAGGATTTTATAATATATTATTGAAATACATACAATTCATATAGGCTTTGTTAGTTTTTACATGATTCCAAAATTCTGTTGATTCATTTATAAAATCATTTTCAGATTCGTGGATACATATTTTATTATCGTTCATCAAATAGGTCTACTCCGTTTTCCTTAACTCAACGGACAAATTATAGTCTGCTGCTGAGTTAGTTCTTTTGAATTGCTTATTAGCCTCAATTCCTCTCAAAAATTAGTTTTGTATACTTTTAGTAATTCGTTTGCGAAATAAAGATAGCACATTGAGCATTTTAGGGACCAAATGTCAATGACTTCATTGATAATATCATGAAACTGTGTCATCTACATTCATTCATTTTAAAATACTCACATCTACTTGATAATGATACTGCTATACTGATAATCCGGTTAGGTATAAATGTTCTGAATAGGATTTGATTTCAGAATTCAGCGGAAAGTAAGTTACGGATAATATTGAGTGAGACTTCTCAAGTTGAATTTTAACATTCAGTTCTTCTTTGTTGTTTCCTAAGACGGATAGTTCTTTAGATATTGATGATTTTATAACTGCGATAGGCGTTTCACATAGTATTATTATTGGATAAGTGAATCTAATTACCTATTCATAGAAGTCAGTTGTGTAAGCCTAGGACATTCTGATAGAAAAAAAGTTGATTATTTGATAAACTCACAACGCAAGTTTGCATTTTTGTTATTTGGCAATTTGAAAATTCGTCTCAATCGTGGACGTCATTCCCTGAAGCTTATGATCTCACGTACCAGCCCTCTGGTACCAGTAGAGATTGAAGAATATCTTCACGTTCGTCCATTTTAAAGGAACATGTATTTCCGGTCAGCTCAATGTATGTAATATCGTAGATATTGAATTCGTTTTTTACAAAATTAGATTCACGATCAACAGTCTCAAAGTTCTGGGTTTAGTCTTCTGAAAAAACCTCACTAGGCAAAGAGTTTCAGAATTTTGCTGATCTTAATAATTGCAAATTATGCATTATTGTAAAATTGAGTACCATATGTCGATAAAGTTTGATCGAGCTTTATAAAATAGGATCAACATTATTTAGCTTATCAACTCTCCTTGCATTCTCCTTTAATGTTATAATAAAAGAAGAAGACTCTATCTCTTGGTCCATAAGCTGCACCCTCACGTCCTCCAAATTTCGACTACCAACCCTGGAATTTAATGTTTTTTTCTGTTTGTCTTGATGACTTTCAATTCAATTAGACACCGCACCAGCTTAGAGTCGTTGTTGAAGGTAATTCCATCCTACATATAAGTATAGGTCAATCAGGGTAACTTTTGAAACGGTTTTTGCAGGACCGCAGCGAGATTATGGTGGATTATAATGTAGAAAAATGCGCTGATTATAAATTTCAATAATTTTTTCCAAATCTGCGAGCTTCTATTTTTAACAGTAACATATTGCAAAATGTTTCATTTACTTGCTATTATCGAAGGACGGTGAGTCGTGAATAAGAAATCTAGATCCAAATTAAAGGTATTTATAATACACATCTTTCAAGATCACTTACGACCTTTCATTTGTTATTAACAAATTATGGTTTTTATTTGATAATCTTCTAAGAAACTGATAGTTATACTGAGTGTCCCAGGTTTTAGTAGCAGAACTTAAGCAGTCGATAGAAAATTTGATTTTGAGAGAAAAAGATCCTATCGACTTATATGCACAGACGCTCAATTTTTGAGATACAAGGGTGTTGAATTTTATAAAATATACCTTAATATAGTTTGTATCTCCGAAGATGATCAAGATATATCAATGAAAATCAGTACCGTGGATGCGTAGATAGGTTACCACTCTTGCACATAATTTGAGACCATTAATATTTCCAGTGGCGTAGATATAGATATTTATTAACAATAAATTGACCCTGTGAAGGTTACTTTTAGTAACAAATTGCAGAATTCAAATCTGAACAAATAAGGTCTCTTGATATTTCTTTGTACTTGGCACCGTTTCACGACAAATTTGATTCTTGTGATTATTCACCACCACCATGAAAATCTGACCAAACTTGGGAAAAGGTTTTCGTCGAAGTAAGAATAACTATT
This sequence comes from Endomychus coccineus, assembly GCA_958510875.1. Classification (NCBI taxonomy): domain Eukaryota; kingdom Metazoa; phylum Arthropoda; class Insecta; order Coleoptera; family Endomychidae; genus Endomychus; species Endomychus coccineus. The sequence goes on from OY294068.1 coordinate 114,407,617, forward strand.
ATACGACGTTGTGAACTATTTATACGAGACAATGAAAATTATTTTGAACAATTTCTCCAAAATTAACATACAACATTTAGAAAATGGTGTCTTGTTAACTCCAGTTGGTGGACTTACTATAAATTAAAGTACATGATAGTTATCTGGTTTGAACATTTTTGGGAATAAACATTTGTTATTCGGCTTTCCTTTGTAATGTATCTCTGTACAGATTAGAAAATTCAGCGTATTTTATTTTTGTCACTCAATGACGCTCTTCAATTTAAGGTTCCTCCATTTCCAATTTTCACCCGATTTTCATGGTGGTGGTAGTAGATAACAGAAATCAAATTTGCCGTGTAATGGTGCCAGGTACAAAGGAATGTCAAAAGACCTTATTTGTTTTTACAGGGTGATAACACTTTTGGGGTCTTTTTTTTTGGGTCTTTTGGGATCTACGCCACTGGGAGCAATACCGGTCTCAAATTATGTGCAAATATGGTAACTTATCTATGCTTTCACGACACCAAATTTCATTCAGACGTCTTGATTATCTTCGGAAATACTAACAAAATTGAGAAATTTTTTATAAAATTCAACACCCTGTATCTCAAAAATTAAGCGTCTGTGCATATATATTAATAGGAACATTATTCTCAAAATCAAATTTTCTATCGACTGTTGAAGTTCTGCTACCAAAACGTGGGACACCTGTATATAAATTCTCAGGAGACCGGTCACATTAACGTATATGCTTATTATCTTGTCTTTACGTATGTTTCGGCCTCACGACCATCATTAGAAGACATTTTATTTGTATGCTATTCTCCAAATATCTCTAGACTTCTCCGATGACTGTTATTCAAATTACCGAAAAAATTGAAGAAAAATTCCTTTTTAATGTCTTCTGATGATGGTCGTGAGACCCAATTGTACGTAAAGTCTAGAATGATGAGCATATGTGTCGGTTGAAATGTTTCCCGCGAATTTATTGTAATTCATACCTGATAGTAGCTGACACATATTGGGATATATCAAAGCATCAGTAGCCTTTCCATCATATATTAGATATCAAGCTATTAATCAACAATTGAAAAAAGAATTACCAAATAACCAGCCTTTGAATAGGTTTTTTGACTCAAAACCTCATGCCGTGCCTAGATATGGATACTACCTAACATTTCTATATGGGACTGTCCTAAAATTATTTATTTGAAGTGATTATTTCAACTGCTTGAAAAAAGGGCTTAAAATCAATTAGAATATCTCCATAGTGGAATGTCACATCAACATGCGGTTTTCGGCATCGACATATTAACACACTAAACAAAAATTAGTAGACCCAAATCCGATAACCGGAAGCTGAAATATCTTAATTTTATTTTATTGTTCCGGTTTTGTCTCTCAATTGTTGATTTAAAACTTTGTTAGAGCAATTGTTGACTTAAATTAAAGGTAATACGTTAATCTAACTACGGAAAAAGTCCCATAAGATCCGTTGGATATCTTATATGTTTGAGTCACTTAAAAAAAGACAACATTATCACTGCCAGAAGATAAATAGCGTATACTCGGTTATACGAGAACGCATACGCGGTGCGAGTAATAGAACCAAAATTTGAACGCCAGTGCTAGATTTTTTCTGAAGCTCCATTAATCAAAATCGGTAAGGGCAGCTACATTTTTTTTGAGTCGTAGTGAGGGAGGTGATAATATGAACAAATGTTAATAAGTCGCTATTCATTACTTGAACCTTATAATCTCTAAACACTTCATTTGTAACAGGTCTTTGATAACTAACCCACAGTGGTACTTTTTTGGATTGTATGTGCACTTCGCGTTCATATGCATCTCCCTGCCCTACCAAATTTCGTTGATACACTAGAGAGATGTAGTAGTCCTTGTTCAATAATCTAGAAAACAGGGTTCAATTCATTATCAGAACCGTAAATTTTGGGAAAACGAGATCTACGCTTTTTCTATTTCTGAGAAATATGAAAAAAATCACGTGTTCCAAAATGTAATAACGACAACTTCAACCCTCCTGTCAACAACATTGAGAAGGGGGTTACTGCATGTGTCGAGCAATATTTTTAAGTGACGAAATGTCGGTAGAGGAGATTGCATATGGACGCAGAGTGGATAGTTCTGAGTTAAGTCATCTACAAAGACCTCACTAGGCAAAGTGTTTCACAATTTGGCTGTTCTCAATAATTGCAAATTATGCGTTATCGTACAATTGCATTCCTGAACAACATTAATACTGTTATTATACGTTAATAAAGTTTGATCGAGCATAAAAAAATAGGATCAAAGTTATTTAGATAATCAAAATTTTTTTCATTGTCTTTTAATGTTACAGAAGGAGGAGACTATATCTCCTGGTCCATTACCTACACCCCCACATTCTTCCAATTTCGACAACCAACCCTGAATAATTTTTTTTTTGATTGTTCGATTTCAATTAGACACCAGCTTTTAGTTGTTTTTTAAGGTAATTCTCAACAACTCGCCTCTTGAGAACGAGTTCAATGTCCATACTACAAATGAGTATAGGTGTCATTCGGGGTAGCTTTTGGAATAGTTTTTGCAAGACCGCAGCGAGATTATGGTGAATTATAATATACTTAAATGCGCTGATTATAGAACTCAATACTTTTTGCAAATATGCGAACTTCAATGTTTAAATAGTGACTTGTTGCAAAATGTTTCCTATTATTGCTATCATCAAGGAACGGTGAGTTCTAAATAGGAAATCTTGAATCGAATTAGAGGTATTTATAATACACATCTTTCAAGATCACTTATTACATTTAATTGGTTATCAACAAATTAATGTTTTAACTAACAATTTTTTTTTCTAAGAAGCTAACAGTTATTTTCAAACGATAGTAGCTGAAACATGTTGAGATATATCAAATTAATTGTACTTTTTCATTGTTTGGCTATTTTGCATATTAAGCTATTATTTAACAATTGAAAAAAACATTAGTAGCAAATAACTAGCCTTTGAAGAGGTTTTTTGAATCAAAACCTCCTACAGTGCCTAGATATGGATAATAACTATCATTTCTATATGGTCCTGCACAAAAATTATGTATTCACTTCATTGCTTTAGGAGCAACCGTAGACTTAAATTAAAAGCAATACGTTATCTGACTACAAAAAAGTCCTATAAAATACGTTGGGTATTTTATATGTTTGCATCACTTGAAAAAGACAAGATTATCGCCGCCAGAAGAAAAATATCCTAAACTCGTATATACGGGATCGCATAACGCAGTGCGAGCGATAGATCCAAAATTCGAACGGCAGTCCTAGAGGGGGGATTGCATATGAACGCAGAGTGAACAGATAATTTCTGTTAAAAAAGTACCACTGTAAGCTCATGAAATGCACGTAGTGAATAGGGACTTGTAAAAATCTGTTCATATTATTATTCCCCTCTTTTCCTAATGAAAACTTAAGAGAAATGTACCTGCCCATACCGTTCTTAATAAATGGCGCTTAGTTAAATAAACCCACACTTCTGCCACTCGAATTTTGAATATGTCGCTCACACTGCTCATGTATTTCCATATATACGCTACTGTTCGTCAGGCGATGTTAAACTGACCTTTTTAAAAGTGACGCAAACATATAAAATATCTAACGGATTTTGTGAAACTTTTATAGTAGTAAGGTTAACAACGTATTACCTAGAATTTGACCCAAGTTTTGGTCCACAAAATTTAAATAAACAATTGTGAGAAAACCGCAGCAACACAGGAATATAGATATTTCAGCTTACGACTATCGCATTTAGGTCTCCTTAGGCCTGAAATTTTCATTTTGCGCCAATATATCGATTTTTTGTTTGCAATATGTCATTGTTTAAGTAATGAAGTTCGCAGATTTCGAGAAAAAATATTGAGCGCAAGTAGACAAGTGCCGAGAAAGCACACCAAAACCATAATTTTGTATTCGGGAAACCTATTCCTGTGAATTTTACTCTATTTTTGGAGAAAGTCATGATTCGACTATGCACTAACATATTCACTGTTATGTTCGAGCGTTACAATTAAAGCGCAACTAGCATAACTCGAATGTCTACAGTGACGACACATACAGTCCTCACTACGCAAACGAAGAGGTCGGCGGATTGTAAAGACTCGCTCGGATGAGATAACATCACATAATACTACCTTTGGATAATATCAGCCTTCAATGGAGAGCACTACAAATTAAAATATCAAGGATATACCACATTAAGAATTGAATTATTTCAAAATACTAGATATGTGTTGAATATTCAGGTGCATTCTGATTTTCAAACTAATGAAAATTATGAAGAACATTCAGAGGCTATGTTACCATAAATATTCCCTGGATATACAGACATTAAATTTGTTGGCGTGTGGAAGTTAAATGATTGTTGGTACTTATTGCATATTTTTAATATCATCTTAGTCCTTGATGACATCGTTATAAGTTCAGACTGCACTCATTTTATTATTTCGTGAGCTTCACATACTCATAGGAATGATACGAACATTACCTCTTTTCCGACGTTGCCATTTAGCGGAGGCGGCAGCGTAACGTAATTGATGCAAAAATAAGATTTATATAATCGGAGGCGACAACGTGCCCTCCCTATAAGTTTAGTGCAACACCAGCGCTAGCGGTATATACCGGAACTAAAAATTTCTTTTGTGAGTATAGAGACTACTTTGTGGCCTCCGGCAAAAATTCCGGTTTAGGGCTCTGGAAGGTCTACTGAGGCCAGAGACAATGGAAACATGCGAAAACTTTGTCGCCTCCGGAATCGGAGGTGGCAATACGATGCCCTTAATAATAAACTGTGAAATTTGTGATCGTCCCTGCAATCCAGACAAAGATATAGTTTGTGACAAGTGCATCTTACCAATTCATACAACCTGCTCAGGTTTAACTCGTAACGAAGTTAACTCCCGCTTCACAAAAGAGCGGCGAATAATCTTCCATTGTTCACACTGCTTCAAGAACAAGGGTGAGTTAAATGAACTTAAAAACATTATTTTAGAGCTAAAAGCCGACTTAGAAATCCTAAAAACCTCGGCCTGCAACTCAACATCAGAAATTAAATATGACCAACTTGACGAAATTGTTCGGGAAGTCCAAGACCGACAAAATCGGGCAAATAATCTCATCCTATTTAACGTGAATGAATCTAATGCAGCTATCACGGAACAACGCAACGTTGAAGAAACAATTACGGTAACATCCATATTGCAGGGAGCAAACCCCGCGATTGATAATCAACTAGTTAAGGTTACCCGAATTGGGAAATTCAACTCAGATAAGAAACGTCCAGTGAAAGTAACACTTGGCAGTTCAGATGATGTTCTAAGTGTCTTACGTAACAAAAACAAATTATCATCAGGAATCACAGCCGCCAACGATCACACACCCACCCAAAGGAAACACTTACATGACCTTCGCAATAAACTAGCTGAAAAACACGCTGCAGGAGAAAACAATCTCACCATAAAATACATCAAGGGTCTCCCTACCATTGTACCTACAAACTTTGATTCAAAAAACCAACAACATTAATCAAAATAACCTTTCTCTATACAAATATCGCTGGTCTACCAGCCAAACACAAAGAGTTAATCGCATATATAACAAACATAAATCCTACATTCATACTCATTACTGAATCTCATCTCAACGAGAACATTCAAGACCTCGCAATCGCTCTACCAGGATATAATTTCTACAGAAAAGACAGACAACTAACCAAAGGCGGCGGAGTTTGCATTTTTGTAATCAAAAATTTTCCATACTCTACTCCCACTATCACTGTTGAAGATAGCCTGGTAACAAGCCTCGTGGAAACAATATGGTTAAATGTGCAATTTTTTACGTTCAAATTTTTGATAAGTTGCGTCTATCGACCTCCAAATTTCTCCATAGAACAGGACAAAGCCTTTTGCGATATTCTCATCAATCTTCCAACCCATTTTACCGACATAATTACCTTCGGAGACTTCAACTATCCAGGTGTTCAATGGCCACACCTGGAAACCAAAAATATCTCTCGTGCATGCAAAAAATTCATTGAACGCTACAACGAATCCAATCTTTACCAGTGTATTAATTTCCCCACACGATTTAGAGGTAATGATACTCCAAACACGTTGGACTTGATTTTTACTACTAATAAACATCTCTCATGCAACATAGACCAAGGTCAACCTATTGGCAAAAGCGACCACATCACAATTTCTGCAACTATGGAATTAACAACTAAAACAACTCCCCAAAGGAAACAGTCTACAATATTCTACAATTACTTTAAAGCTGACCACATCAAACTTAAGCAATACCTTGACAACTCTTTCGCAACTTTTCCGGATTCATCGCAGATCTTACCACTCGAAGAAACTTATCCTCAATTGTGCGACATAGTAAACAACGCAATTGTGAAACACGTTCCAACAAAAAAAGCACTCAAAAACAAAAATCCTAATAAGCCATGGATATCCAACAGTCTACTTACAAAAATCAAAGAGAAGAAAAAACTATGGGATAAATACAGAAAACTCAAGTCAGATAATAGTTACTTAGAATATCAAACGTATTCAAATAAATTGGGATCTGAGATCAAACAAGCTTACAAAGATTTCGTCACTTCCATTTTGGAGTCGGGCAAAAAACTATTTTTCAAATTCATCAAGAGATCAATGGGCTCGAAAGTATCATCATTCACTCTTACCGATTCATATCACATAACCACAAGCAACCAAGAGGATGTAGCCAGGATATTTGCTGAATAGTTTTCAAAAAACTATGTTCAAGAACCACTAGGAAAATCACCACTACTTAATCCGGATGCCAGAGTCATGAATTCATTAAACACAATAACATTTGAGGAAGAGGATGTTTTGCTAGGCCTCAAATCTCTTAAACTTGATTCAAGCACTGGTCCAGATGGGTTTTCTCCTTATTTTTTCAGCAAATGCGCAGATATCTTAGCCAGACCACTTTGCACAATATTTCGTAAGACAATGGAAGAAGGAAAACTGCCACTATCATGGAAACAAGCAACAGTCATTCCTATTTTCAAAAATGGCAGCAAACTATTACCCAACAACTATCGACCAATCAGTCTCACCTCAATAATTTGCAAATGCGCTGAAAAAATCATAGCTAAAAAAATTACTTCCTTTTTCATTGAAAACAATGTCATTCCAACATAACAGCACGGTTTCACCCCTGGACGTTCAGTAGTGTCAAACCATCTACAAAATTTGAACACATGGACATCTTGGAACGACAACGGCATCCCTATTGACATTGTCTACCTTGACTTCTGTAAGGCTTTTGACCAAGTACTCCATCAAAAGTTGTTGGACAAACTAGAGCATTACGGAATAAGACTAGCCTTGTTAAAATGGATCACTGAATTTCTGTCAAACCGTTCATACAAGGTGCAGATTTCTTCTAGTCTATCGGAGTCTTTCTCAGTAACCAGCGGTGTTCCTCAAGGTTCATCTCTGGGTCCATTGTTGTTCAATGCCTACATAGCAGACATACAAGCCTTGATCAAATCATTTCTCTCAAGCTTTGCTGACGACTCCAAAGTCTTCAACGAAGCAGCGAATTCTAACATGATCCAAGAAGACTTGCTCGCATTAGAAGTATGGTGTTCTGACTGGTTGCTACAATTGAACCCATCTAAGTGTTGCGTAATACATATCGGTTCAAATAATCTTAAGCACCAGTATATCATTGGTGGAACTCGGTTAAAATCAGTTAGTGAACATAAAGACCTGAAAGTCATAGTGAGCGAAGATATGAAATGGGACCTACAAGTACGCAGTGTCGTTAAGAAGGCTAACTCAGTACTATATCTTACCAAAAGCGTGTTCCCTAACTCAAGTGACCCCCTGTTTCCAAAACTGTTTAAAACATATATAAGGCCAATATTAGAATTCGCCTGTGTCGTATGGAATCCTTATTTCATAAAAGATATTGATATGATGGAACGAGTTCAACGTCGTGCCACCAAGATACCATCTCTTAGAACCTAACCTACATAGACAGATTGAAAGTGTTAAAACTTCCTACTTTGAAGAGTCGTCGTGACAGGGGTAGCATAATTGAAACCCATAAAATTTTAAACAATCATTATTCTTGTGATATGTCTAAAATTTTCACGCTTAGTCATAATGTCAATTTACGAGGACATGCCTTTAAATTATATTTCGAGAAATGTAATCATATGCCACGACATAACTTCATTAGTAATAATGTGACGTAATTATTTTATAATTTATTCACCTTAATTTATATAATTTAAGTAATTAATTATTAGGGAAATTTCAAACAGAGTGATAATGTACATTTCTCACATTAATGATAAAGAATAATATCGGCTTGAAAAAGCCGCCTTTCTTTGTAAACGTTAATAATAATAATAATACTAATGAGTTAATTCATTTACATTCTACTAATCTATCTTGACAAATGCAGCACTTTTTAACAAAAAAATTTCGTTGATCTTGATTGATATATTAGAAATGGTGTGCTGTATGCTGCTGTTGTTTACACTTCTTGTATGACTCAGTATGACTGTATTTGGTTGAAGAAATAGCACTTGATGATTTTGTGTTATTTATTCACACCTATATACAGTTATCTTCAAACTACACTAACAGAACTGAGTCGCCTTATTTATGAAGGTTAGTTTCCCTAAAGTTGTAAGTCTCTAGGTTAACGTTTGATTATAAGATTGATGATATGTTGATGTTATTGCAAGTATTAATGTTGCTTGCTGAAGTGATGTTAGTAGATACAGTGGACTACCTTAGTCCTTGATGACATCGTTATAAGTTCAGACTGCACTCATTTTATTATTTCGTGAGCTTCACATACTCATAGAAATGATACGAACATTACCTCTTTTCCGACGTTGCCTTTTAGCGGAGGCGGCAGCGTAACGTATGTGATGCAAAAATAAGATTTATATAATCGGAAGCGACAACTTGCCCTCCCTATAAGTTCAGTGCAACACCAGCGCTAGCGGTATATACCGGAACTAAAAATTTCTTACGTGAGTATAGAGACTACTTTGTGGCCTCCGGCAAAAATTCCGGGTTAGGGCTCTGGAAGGCCTACTGAGGCCAGAGGCAATGAAAACATGCGAAAACGTTGTCGCCTCCGGAATCGGAGGTGGCAACGTCATATATGAGGTGTCAACGTATCTCCAGTATCTACTTTGGAGGCCAAATACTATACATACGAAACCCATACATTGACTATTTGCAGATGATATGGGACCCGGCTGCTATATGCGGTCCGTATATGGACTCCATATCGCCCTGCCATTCTGAATCATGTGTTTCGTCACAACACTGTACCCGACAAAATTTCATGAGGGCCCCACATATTCGTAATTTGTGTGATTTTGTATTCTTTAATTCAGCCGTGCGCCGTAACAACTGTTGCGCATCTGAAAGCGTATATTATCGTATATTTTATATTTATTCCAACGATGATAAGAGGCCCATAAATCGTTCAACACCGTACTGGTTTTCGCCTCTTCAGAAATGTTTTGAACAGAAAGCACATACTGGCGTGAATTGTCATTCACTTTATTATTAAAAGCGTACCGATAGTGAAATAGAAATTGTCATAAATATTTTCTCATTTGATAGATAAATAGTTATTTACCATTAATGGTGTAGAACGAGTGAGGTAACAAATCTCCAATTCTCAAATCAATTTGTAAGTAAATACACATAAGAACAATGTAGTTAGTGAAACTCTAACCTACACTTCTTTCAGTATAAAAGTGGCTTGCGAATTACAACGAGTTAACAACAGTGGTTTTGTAATAGATTTCGCCCAGAAGAAAGGGTTGAGGTTGTTAATGAATATATAATTAATAGGGAACAAGATCAGTCAATACTAAACGACATTTCGCCTTCAGATAACTCAGTGACAAATAATGCTGAAACGAGTATGTCAGAAAATAATCCAATTTCTAAAAAAGTACGTATGTACAATTTGAACTTAAAATCAAACTTTATCGATTATTTTGCTTAGTGACAGTAGTTCGGAATATATACCTGACAGTCCGAACATGTCTGAAGTATCAATTTCTGTAAGTGATACTCGTAAGTTTGTTTCATTTGATTTATACAATGCAAGTTTGAGGTGTTTTTTCCGTACTAACTTCTTTGAGATCAAATGTTTAAAAATATCGTGGAATTGGTCGATTTTAATGTTTTAAATGCATGTTTTTGATTCAAATATTTTATTCCAAAATCACCCCCGCGCGGGGTAGCTATCCCCTTCAAAATGCACCAAGGCTCAAGTGATAGCTTATTTTATAGGAAATTTCATTTTCTATAGAGCAGTTTGGTGAAATCAATCAGTTTTTGTGTAAAGTAAGTCTAAAATCTGTGCGATTTCAAGTGCCTCCCCTACTAAAACCTGTATTGTAGAATATTTGAGAGATTCCTTGATTTTTATTTTTGATGAGAGATACTCCTGTTAAAAAAAATGTGATCCCAGATTCTAACCCCTGTACGGGGTAGCTACCCTCTTGACATGAGTCGAATGATAGCCCATTTGATAGGGATTTCTTTTGTCTATTCAATGATTCATAGGATTTTGAATTTGCTCCAAATGTTTTTAAGGGGACATAACCAATAAATATAGAAAACCTGGAGTTTATAAGATGATTTGCCCAGACTGTGATGATTTTCATATAGGTAGAACTTGTCGTAATTTCAAATTAAGATACGAAAAACATTTTCGCTCGTATAGACTCAACAAAACTGACTCAACCTTTGCTAATCATTTTTTACAAACTGGTCATAATTTCCCTAATTTAGATAGCCTAAGCATTTTACATAACCAAACCAGAAGTTTTAAATTGAATACATTAGAATCAATAGAGATTTATAAAGGTGTCAAAAATTCTATTAGAATTATCCTCAATGATCATTTAGACCTATGGCAAAGTGATCTTTTCATGTGTCTTTCAAACCGCTCTTAAAATAATTCTTAGAATATTAAATTATGATCACACTAATTCACAAATTATTACCTTGCGTACTATGTAATACTGTACTGTCTTTCAAACCGCTCTTTGAATAATTCTTAGAATATTAAATTATAATCACACTAATTCACAAATTATTGCTATGATTACTATGTAATATTGTACTTTCCTATGATCTACCTGTTTTTGGAATTTCCGTTGATCCCTTAATCTCAACCCTACTTTATTCTACTCTATTTATACTTGAACTGTTTCATTGATTCCTTCATAATTTTCTAATTGTTTGATAATGGCACTTCGGTGTTGAAACTATAGTTACGTTTTCACGTTATTATTAATAAAAGTAGTATAAAAACAAAGTAGTTATTCTTTCATATAATTAAATTTCTAAGCAGTTGGATAGAAAATAAAAATTTCCATCAAATGAGCCATAGTCGACCCCTATTACAACAAAGACTGGTTGAAAATAAAAGTTTTTATACAAAATAATTATTCAAAAAAGTTACAGAAATATTAAAAGTTCCTGTTGTTTACTAAAATAAGTATATGAATAATGTTGAGAAAAATGAGTTTTTTAGTTCAGTTAAAAAATTCCTTATTAGTTCAGACATTTTTCTAAAAACATTCTTTTAAAAAGATTTTACATCCAAAAAATTTGTTCGAATTTCATGTTTTCATTTTGTTTGTTTCATAGAAATGAAGCTATATTGTCAAAATTTTTGTTTTGTAATTACCATTTCTTTGATCCTAGAAATTACAGATTTGCGTAATCTGCCTTATTCCGTTGGATTGAGTCGTTTAATCATGTGAATGATACAAACTCTTCCATTAAACACTCATAAGCTAGGTGGCAACATTGCAAAGTCTAGTATCCACCGCAACATGAAACTAATATACATATTGGGGCTCACATAGTCGATAAAATGTACAGAAAATATACATGAACGGTTCACTAATTATTGCGATTTGAAAGGGACTATTATATATGTCATAGTGAAATCTCTGAAAAAGTTTTGTAACTAATCCACAGTGACTACATCACTACATAACAGGTTTCTTCAAATATACTTTATTCTAAACTAATATATTTCGTCTCTTTCTGGTGGGCTCCAGAAGTATGCATATTAGAGGGGCTCCCAATGTATAGGTGGATATATATATATATATATATATATATATATATATACATATATATATATATATATATATATATATATATATATATATATACATCCCGCTATATTCTTGGCGTCCGTACATTGTCGATTTACTATTCTCTCGGCGTCCATGTCCAACTGAGCGTCCGTATGTGGACGCCGAGTGGAATCCCCATTGAAATTTCGCAAGAGGACTCGTATAGTGTTATAGAAGTGTTTGCCGAAAATCGACTAGGACGCCCAGATTATAGTGAAATGAATTATTTGTATGTTACGCTGTATATAATAGTTCAATCAGTTTGCAGTGAGAGGCGCAGCGCGCGCCGCCGTATGTCCGATGTATATACATGATTTATTTCATGAATCACTCGGCGTCCTTCTTGCATATTTCAGCTTTTACTTCACGGATTCCTCGGCGTCCGTAATTGGCAACATTGTATGTGTAAACTTAACGTTTTGCGAGGAATGTAACTGTACAATAGCTGCTGCGACTGTCCCGATGTTTTATTTCAAATATCATACCAATTTGTTGGATTTACGGAGTGTTATACAATTTGTTCTTTGATTAATTTATGCAGATTTGTCTATTGAAGCTAAACTTTAATTTTCATCCGTTGCGTTTGGACGTGTCATATTATTCCAGAATAATAAATGTTATTTGTTGAGTAGAAGGTAGTTAATTATTTCACAATGAAGATTATTTTGTATAAAACAAAATAAAGTTATTCAAACTATTTTGTTAACGTTGTTGTAAATCAGGGTTGGAAATTCATCGAACTAATAGCGTAATATCTTTTATTTTAAATATTCTAGTTTGAATTCAGTTCATCAAGTGACGATACAATAGATCTTTTGAAAATCATCTTATATGAATTATTAATGAGAATAGCCGATCTAGATGAGAGCATGACTGCCGATATACGTATTTGAACAAATTCAAATTGGTTTCAAATTATTTTTATTTTTTGTATTAGTTGTAAGGTCTTGACATCCCAATGTCACTTCAGCACAAGACATTTTCTCATAAGACACATACACACACATACACACACGCACACACAAACAAATACTTCTACAATATTCTCGAAGCCACTTAATAAAATTATCCTGATCATGTTGTTTCTAATGAATCAAAACCGCTGTGTCTTTAAAGTGGGTGGAGCTTTATCAATGTATCCTCTAACTACTGTGGTAGTAGTTTACCCAATTTACAAGATGTTCATTCAATGCATAATAATAATAATAATAATAATAATAATAATCTTCATTTTGAGATATAATTACAATTTATTGCATGTAGAGCAGCCATTGAAGAAAATAGAGTTGATCTCAAAAACACCTACATGTTATAAAATTCTCTCATTGTATAGGGTTCCAAGTTTATCAACATTTCATAGATTTCTGTTTTACATGCAGAAAGATTATTGATAACTTTGATGTGTTCTGGCAACTTGTTGAAACATTTGATAGAAGAGTACAGTGCCCCTTTTTCAGTTACACTCAGTCTATTTACAGATTTACATGTCTAGTTGGGTATAGGCCTCTTGTTTCAAATTGTGTGAGTAAATGCCTATTTCTGAACAGAAATAACAGATATTCTTGAATGTATAAAGCTGGTACTCTCTATATCCTATTTTCTTCAAATAGCCCCTACATCACTCTTCGTACTTCAACTTTAACATTATTCTCAATGCTCGTTTATGAATTAAGACCACATTTTCAATATGTCTACTAGTGCCAAAATATATCAAACTATATCTTATTCTTGTTTCAACATTTGCATAATGCACTATTTTCAGTGTTTGAAAGCTTGCATATTTTTTAATTACCCTGAGTGAGTAACATATGTGACTCAGTTCGACAGAGTTGCCCAACATGGATAGCTCAGCATAAAAAATTATCTATATAGACCCCCAAGAACTTGGAGTGCTTACTAACTATAAAGTTCTTTTTACCTGAACTAACATCAAAAGGCAAGTCAGTGCGGGCATGGATTGTTTTGAACAGTACGAGATTTGTTTTATTTTCATTAAGAACCAGTTTATTTTGTATGAACCAAGATTTGGCTCTTTCAGAGTCCAAATCTGCTTAGGCGATCATACTGATCATATCAGGAGCCTTTACTAGCACATTTGTGTCGTCAGCATAATTAATCAATTTACAAGCCTCAATAAGCTTCATGAAATTATTCAAATCATCCACGTAAACTCTAAAAAGCAATGGTCCCGTTATGCTACCTTGTGGAATACTGATGTTTGATATTTTTTTGGAGGATTTTCCCTCAACTTCATCTTTCGTGATCTTCACCATCTGTTTCCTATCCTCTAGTATGATCTAAACTATCTTAGAGCTGGTCCCCTTATTCCGCAATAATCCAGCTTATTTAACAATATTTCATGATTCAAGCAATCGCATGCCTTTGAGAGGTCTAAGAATGAGTCTAATGCTAATGTATCATCCTTTAATGAGTCTATTATATGCTGTATGAACTGGAAAATTGCAGTATGTTTAGATTTTCCTTCCAAGTAACCATGTTGAGAGTCACTTATCAAGTAACATGCTGTAAGAATCAATTTATCACACATTGCAGTTTCAAAGATTTTTAAAAAAGCTCACAATAAGCTTATTGGTCTATAGTTATCTGTAATTTTTGGATCACCATTATTTTTCAATACAGGAATTATACATGCCGTTTTCATCTACACCACTGCTCATTCTATTTTCTAGATTTTTAACTATATTCAGGAAATCACTTCCACTAACTAAATCAACAAACATAGATTTCATACATTTGGTTGTGTTGCTTATATGTGGCTGATTTTGACGAATTATTAACTCATCAATATAATCAGTTATATAGTTCAAGAAGCTGTCAGCAATGTAATGTGCAATTCCCCGTACTTTCATGGAATTATGTACATTTCCCACGGCTCATTTATTTTGTCACTAGCTATGTCATTTATATGAAACCAATCTTGATTTTTCATTATGCTCTCGAATTTTTCCACATTGTTTACATTGAAACATATGCTATAAGTATGGGAGCATGTGGTTCTCTGAGTCAAAAATGTTAATTTCTGTGCGAAGTGATCTGATATGGAGGTGTGTCTTTAATATTAGTGAACATATTATCTACACATGATTGAGATGATGTTGTAACTCTGGTGTACTTATTAATTTTGTGGATGATGTTGACTGAGTTCATCATATCACAGAATCTGAATTTATCTATTGTTTCCTCTTAAACATTGATGTTGAAGTCACCAGTAATTGAAACCTTTCCTCTATCATTATATACCACATTAAAAATGTCTTCAAATTTAGTGAAAAATATGTCAACGTTTGCACCTGAAGGCCTGTCATTAGAAACTATAAGCACTTTTCTTCTTTCGATAATAACTTCACTCGCTACACAGTCAATTTGATTCTCTATTGACGATTTTTTAACTCGTCTCATTCTACGCCCTAAGTCCCTCTTCTTAGGTATATTGCTGTCCCACCATGCTCATTGTCATTTTGTCTACAGAAACTTGCCTCCAGTAAGAAATCCTTCAGGCTGAATGTTTTTAGTTGTTCCCCCGTTTTCCAGTGTTCTGTGATACATAGAATTTGGGAGTATGCGTTATCTGACATCAACTCTTCCAACTCGTCTACACAGTTACCTATTGACTGCACGTTTTGATGTATAATACTAATTTCACAATTTTTCTGATCCACTGCTGTTTGACATACAAACGTCAAAAATTCCCCCCATTATCCTGTCTAATTTGCACAAGAAATAGCTTGTGTTTCTGAAAGTCAAATCTTTTAATGCCAACTCCACTTGGACAAAAACAAGAGTCGTACATTTCTTCTTTCTTCTGCAGAGGAGCAAGAACAACATATTTTCTGAGTCCATTGCCACATATGGGAATCTTTTCCACCCATATTTTATCTTCCTCCAATCTAGCTTTGTTCCTGATGTAGCTTTTGATTTCGTCTCCAGTAGCTTCTCGCTTCACCTTGTGTAGGTATATCCATAATTTTGTTGAACACCTGAAAATCCATCTGTCTTTGTCGTTTTTTCTTGATTTACACCATTTTACCTGTTGAAACCCATCATTTTTGATCTGATTGTCAGTATCCGTCTTTGTTTCTCCTGGGCCAACCTTTTTCGAAATTTCAGATGGGCACGATATCAGCCCATTTGGGTGATTGTTAACTTCATAATCTTTTCCGGAATCTGGAGACCGAATTGGAGTATCAATTTGTGCAGATGTGGGACCAATTTGTGTTGGTTGTTCACATTTTTGGAACCACTGACTACCTTGCTCCGGTTTGGTTTGATCGTATTTTGTTCGGCTTTTTGTGGGTAGATTATCTGTTCGTCATAGTTATTCATCGTTTGAAGGAGTAAATCATTATTTATGTGCAAGATATTGTTTATATCTCTGATTTCTGCAATTATTCCGTTGAAGTACCTATTTTCAGCTTCTAGAAGTTTGTTTTTCTCCTGTAATTCCACTTGTTTTCTTATGACCTCACTTGTCTAACTGCAACTTACCATTTTCTGACCATTCAGAAATAGGATTTTTGGGTTACTTTTTGTATAACTTTTGTGTAAAATACCATAACAAATTATACAGACATATACTACATTTCATCAGAATTTCGCTTTTTTCACCTTTTTTCCACTTTCTCTTCACCATCGAGATCACCGACACCGTCAGTCGACGCCATCTTAATTGAGAATGAGGATCCAGACTATAGTCTGGTGTTAGCTCATACCCTTTTCTATGGATATTTCAATGACCGGAGTTCATCAGAAATTCCGTCTGCTTCAACGCGGACGAGACGAGCTCAAAATAGTCACCCCTTCACTGTCAAGCTCGAGACCTGCCAAACTCCTTTCTACCAGACTTCATTGTTTCACCGAACAGCTAAGCTGTGAAACTCTTCACCTAGTGGGTTCAGACAGAGGTCTACGCTATATTGACTTGCGCCATGGAAAATCTGCGAAGAAACTATGTAAATAGGAGCAAATATATATTTGCACAGACAGCCGGTCTGCCCTGGGCGCTCTCAAGTCACCTAGAGTCACATCAAGACTTGACAAATAATGCAGGGATTCACTGGCTGAACCATCCAAGAAAAATAAAGTCAACTCATCTGGGTTCCTGGATACAGTCGAGTTGAAGGAACTGAAATGGCTTACTGCCTGACCAGGCGGGGGTCATCTGGCGTCCCTGTCTGACAGGAGCCAATGGTCGTTGTATCAAAATGCGTGGGGATCTTGTACTTCTGAGTCAACTGTACAAAGAGTGCTCTGACTTGTGGCAAGATCATCATGTTTGAGGCAGGCCAAGCTATTTATCAATGAGCCTGTACCTAGGCTATCAAAGAAACTCCTTTCTCTGAACAGAAGGGACATCAGAGAGATGACTGGAATCCCAACGAGTCATTGTCATCGTAACAAACACCTCTCCACTATGGGTATCGCAGATGATCCTATAATGTAGGTGAAACAGAGAGGTGGAAGAAACTGCCCCTCACATCCTGTTAGAATGCCCTGCTTTGACATTTTTCAGGCACCGTTACATCGGCGAAGCAAAACTGCCCCCAGAACAACCTGCTAGAAGAGAATAAACTTCTTACCATGGGGTGCACGATGAGCTCAACTAGGTAGGTAGTTTTTCCTTATGCCTCTAACCTCCAAACTTCCAAGAAAAGAACGAATGCCTATCTTCCGTCTCTACATTCCACTGCTGACTCACATGATCTTCTTGGAACATTATAGGTTTCCCTCTCATGTAGTCAAAGTATTTTAAAAAAAATAATTAAAACTGGAAAGCATTGATGATATAGATTTTCATCTTGATAGCTCTGACAGAAAGGAAATGATGAGTTACGAGAAACACTAATCTTGAAGTGTATCTCGAAATTTGGTACTTATACTTAATTTGAGAACACCATAATATTAAATTCTAATCGATAATCTCAAAGTATGCTAAGTATTTTGGTGTGTTAGGTTATTGCTATCGCGAAGAATCTTTCAAACATAATAACCACACTTATACATCATATCAGCACACAGGATGTCCCACAATGACTATTCATAAGAATATTTTTTTGAGACTTCTTCAATTGAAACAACGAAAATTTAGGTTTTTTTAGGTATCTACACTCTTCTCAAATAATAATAATACCTTTGGGTTATATACATTTGGACCTGATCTGATCTAAAGTCAATTTTTAAAGAAATTTCCAGAAAATATCAAAATATTGATCGAATATAAGTGTCCCATAAAAAAAATATTGATAAAATTAAATAAGCTTATAAGCCTATAACAATACCTAAATTGCAATATTCCGAACAGTAGAATGAGCAAACGTAGAGATGACAGTAACAGTATCAAAAAATTTTATTTTGAGTAATAATATACCACGATAAAATTATTTTCCATCATTTTCGTAAGGTCCCAATACGGACAGAGTCCAATTCGGTTCCGACATTTCGAATTTTCAAATTTCCTCGAAGGATTCATAACCAGTGAACAAGAAACAAGATAAAATTCAAATTTCGTGAGAATCGAACGAATAGAACGCGTTCTATCGTAATTTTAATGGAAGCTGCCCAATTTCAAATATCCGCTGAAAAATCATTACTATCCTTGGAATAACTGCCAAGAATGAAAAAATGTTCATTGGGGGTCATATGTGCTCAAATTTTTAGGATATTTTGAAAACGTCCTTGGCTACTTCCTCAACCTTTGGACTGGACTTTTTTCGTTTGTTTTGGAATATCTCTCGAAATATTGACCAGGAAGAAAATTTATGGTAACAAAAAATTCAACTTCCAATTATAAAATTTTTTGATTCATCTAATTATTAGCCGATTTATGTTTTGCTCGATGTTTTTCAGAGCCCCTTCAACTCGAGAAGACTGCGTTTTTCGGAAATATTGCATTTGGATCCGAAAAATACGAAAATATCACTTATTTTCAATTTCGATCATTTTTTGATCTTTTTTTCCTAGGGGCACGTGAAAGCGGTCATCTTTACTGACCACAAGCAATATGGGATACGCCCTGAACCTACTCGCCAAGTTTCGTAAATAAAGAAGCACTCTCAAAAATCCGTGGGTAAAAACCTTCATTTAATGGACTATTCGTGATATTTTAAACGTCAAATTTCATCAAATAAGTCATTCGCAATAAACATCAAACTCTTGACGTGCTCCATCTTCCAAATCTAATGATAAATTGTCAGCCGATTTTCTGGAGATTTCAGTTTAGCTGGACGTTTTATTAGTGTATCCAAAAATCAAAAAAAAAATATTTTAACTCACTGAAGTGGCTTCATCTATTATGAAGAAATTCATAAGAAATGTTCGGGTGTATTATTGGTTGTCATTACTTTTGTAATGTTGCTCCATTAAAGAATTAAATTTTGGAAACTTGCCTATTTCAAGAAATGTTCATCATTATTTTCATACAGTTTGGTAGATGTACCAAGTGAAGCTAGACATTGTGGACATAAAAACTGTATTGATTAAAAATTATTCATTCAATGATACGATACAGATATTTTGTTGTACATCCAGTGAACGTAAATGATCTACTCCCATTCATATTATAGTTAAGAAAATCAACCAAGATCCGAAATTGTATGCATGATAGTTACTCTTTTAGTGTCTATATAGTACTAGTGACAAATGTTTCCATTCGGAACAATTCTCCTTATTGGACGAGTCTGTTAAACACTTGCCAAAAAGTTTGCAACAGAAACTTCAACCATATATCTTCTTGTAGAATGAATGGGCCATTCACTTACAACATTTTCTCCTTTGGCAATGGTCTGGTAAAAAAAATTAGCAAAACTTTATTTAATTTATTTTATTTATTGGGTAATTCTATTTTGTCATTTTACAGTGTTCTTTTTCGGTTGGGAATCTTGCATCTGCTGATGTAATTATTAAATGGGCATTCTACAGGGTCATCAGATAGTACGGTGGGAAGAACATCTGCTGGGAGCATCATCGGTAATCTCAGAAAAACATTTTTTTCTGAAGAATCCAAATATTTTTCCAAAGAAGGATGCTGCTTTTCTTGCCGGTACCTGATAATCGATTTTTTTCTGTCCTTAAAATAGAAAATTCTATTTTGTTTGTAATGTTGTCTTACAAATAGTTACAGATACGATTATTTCAGAATCCTGCTTATAGTTATTCAATGTAAGATCAGCAAGTTGATGACATATACACTTTTTATCAAAGATATGGGAAGTAAGAAAAAAGACGATTTCTGAAACTATTCGGAATTATGCGAAAAATCAAAGTTGTTATATTATTGTTTTATAGGTACCTAGAATTTTTTACAATGATATCACTGAAAAATGGAGACGAAATGAACTGAACGATCAACTAATCTTTTCAAAGAACAAATGTGAAATGACCCTTTTTATTTCTGATACAAATGAAACTTATGTTTCATTTTTGTGCGTCACAAAAGTGAAGTTCTACTTTTACTAGTCGGGTACCATAGGAGTTGTAAGTGTTTGTCTAACGGTTTCACCGTCCTTTGATTTGGCGGTCCGTGTCTACTGCACTCGTGCATCGGGGAGGACCTGAATATTTCTACCTTGCCTCTACTCGGTACTGCTATTGGAACATAATCGTGACAACGCCGCAGGACGCTCAGGCATCCGCCATGTAAATAGTTTTTATATGTGGGGACGCCCAGGAATCTGTAATATGAAAGCTTCGTATATGTTGTAGACGCCAAGGTGCGTTTTTATGAAAGGACGCTGAGAAAATAGTGAAGTGTATATGACTTCATAGAATTTGCTGAAATTTGGTGAGGTAACATCTGTTTATGATACATGGAGTATATGCGCAAAAATTTATAAATCGCTGTTACAAAATTGGACCGGACGCTGAGAGTCGCGTTTTTGTAAGGACGCCCAGAATATAGTGAGATGTATATATATATATATATGTAGAACTAGATAATCGGGTATTGATCCGCGTTGTGTGGTTTTGGTCCTCAAAAGGATCAATTTCACGACGTTTCGGCAAAGTCGCATTTGCCATCTTCAGGTGATTCGACCGTAGAGTCTGGTTCGCCTAGATTTTCCAGACTCTACGGTCGAATCACCTGAAGATGGCAAATGCGACTTTGCCGAAACGTCGTGAAATTGGTCCTTTTGAGGACCGAAACCACACAACGCGGATCAATACCCGAGAATTCAGTTCTACATATATATATATATATATATATATATATATATATATATATATACGTTAAAATTCATCGTATCAAAGAATACATGAGTTAACTTCTTATATGACTCAGTATGACTGTATTTGGTTGAAGAAATAGCACTTGATGATTTTGTGTTATTTATTCACACCTATGTACAGTTATGTTCAAACTACACTAACAGAACTGAGTCGCCTTATTTATGAAGGCTAGTTTCCCTAAAGTTGTAAGTCTCTAGGTTAACGTTTGATTATAAGATTGATGATATGTTGATGTTATTGCAAGTATTATTGTTGCTTGCTGAAGTGATGTTGGTAGATACAGTGGACTACCTTTGCGCCAGGAAGTGTGACGTCACATCAGGTCTGTGCTGGCGATTGGCATCCGGTTTTTGTAATTAGTGTTATCGGGTAGATAGCGTTATCGGGTAGATAGCGTTATCAGTGATTGCGAGTTTGGTTGTTTGAATGTATATACAAGGTGTTCGTAAAGAGTGTGTTATGTTGTATATACAGGTTGTTTGTAAGAGAGGTCCTAGACACGTGGATCGAATGATGTGTCATGGCGGCTATCACGTGATCCTTCAACGAGCTGGTTAACGAGGTGTCATGGCAGTCAACGAAGGGTCACGTGGGTCTTCAACGAGGTGTCATGGCGTCTGTCACGTAGTCCCGTGTCATGGCATTCGCTGATATTCACAAGGTTTTCATATCTCCGCAATCATTAAGTGTAAAGTTGTTGACAGACCAACATGTTATTATTATTATTAATTTTCTCATGTTTCCTCACTGTTCAAGCGAACGAATATTAAGTGAAATATGGTTATATGGAAGAAAATTTTAATGGTTTGAGTGATACGGAGGATGGGATCAAGGTTTTTCAAGAATTCTATCGTTTACCTATAGATGGCACCCTAAATAATGAGACTCTGAAATTAATGAAAACAAAAAGATGTGGAGTAGGTGATGATCCTTTCCAATACAGAATAACTTCAAAATGGTGGAAGCAGAAATTGACATGGCATTTTAGATATGCCGGCATTAAATTGGTTCAAATGACTACAGAAATTTTCGGAATATGGAGCAGATATTCAGGATTGAATTTTGAATATACAACGACCAACAGAGCCGATATACTAATTTCGTTTCAAAAGGGTATCCATCAAAGAATATCGAACAACAAGGAGTGCTTAGGGGTGCTTGACAGACCTGGAACTATTCTCGCGCATTTGAATTTTCCTGTATTTGACGGATCAGCAGTAGAAATACATCTAGATCAAGATGAAACATGGTGTAGAACCAAAACGAAACCTCAGGGTAGGGAAGCGAGTTTATTTTCGGTACTATTGCACTAAATTGGACATGCTATAGGGATAGGTCATTCAGACGATGATGAATCTATAATGTATGCATTTTACGAAGAGACTAAAGACTTTTCGAATATAACTCTGAGTAGAGATGATATTTTTGCTGTGCAGAGCTTGTATGGAAAACCAACAAACAGGTCTGTCTCAATACCTGTTACCACTACTTCAACATATACCTCAACAATTAGTACTCCTGCACCTCCAGATATATGTAATATAAAACGGCTACACACCTTCTTAGTGGTGAATTAACGATTGTATACATTCTACGGAAGATGGGTTTGGGTAATGGATTTAGAAACCAGAATCATGGAGCAGCCAATGTCAATTACGGACTGGTTATCATTTTAACCACGCCATTTCAAGAAAATATCTGCAATTTATCAACAGCCCTCAGGAGAGATTATATTCTTCATAGATAGAATGGTGTATATGATGGAATTAAGTTCAAAGCTGGTTAACGGTTGGCCAAAGTCCAAATCGCACACGTTGGAAATACCTAATGTTCATATACAGGATGTGGTGAGCTCATATACAGGACACACCTATGTTTTTTACAATAATCATTACTTTGTTGAAATGAACGAGTGCAACTTCACTTATCACGGTTTGATAACAAAGTTCTTTTATAGAGCCCCCACATCGACATCGGCCGTATTCCGGTACATCGAGGGGATATTATATTTTTTTCAGAAAGATATGGTTTATCACTATAACGAGTTCCTCCACATCTTGGTGAAGGAGGAAAAATTTAATCCAAACATTTTCGGTATACAATGCCCAAATGTGAGCTTATCAGTCCAGTTGAAAGAAATATTGAAAGAGATTCTATCACGACAAACTAACCCAATAGAAGCTCTGACAGCTGACGATGAAGATGATGAATATGTGGAAGAAGAAACGATCGTTCCAAACAACTAAGAGGGATCGATCGATTTTAGGAGAAAGCGAACTGATGACAAATCTCTGGATTCTCCCTTCTCTTCAAGGTGACGATCATGGCACTGAGGGTGGAACTAATAATTGACAAACTGAAGGAGCAACATCACAGAAAAAAAATGGAATTTATGGAATGCAGTGTTTTAATCTTGGCATCTTGTCAGTTTTACTACGCAAAATCTTTTTGAAAATGTAAAAGAAAAGTATTAATAGATACTGATTTTGACGAGTAAGTGGTGTTTTATTGAATTGAAGATCATAGTATACGAACGATGATGACGTCACTGCTTCATCATTTGCTAATTCATAAGCTTTACTTTTGGGATTGATGACGCGTTCTATCAATGACTCGATGTTGGCGTCAGTAATCGTATGTTCATCTTCCTCTTCTTCTTTGACTATGATCGTCGGATGTTCAAATCACCACCTACCGTTTGAGAAGTGAAATATCAAATATAATAATAATTACATTTATTTGGAAAAATACATATTTATTTTGATAGTACATCATTCAGAACTGAATTAATAACATTATGATTCATCACCTGATTCTTCACACTAAATTCCGAACTGATCCTGCAATCGAGGAATTCTCCATTATACGGTCGTCAATGATGATGCAATAAGCCGCGGTGTTTTTAGGGAAATTCAGGATACTTTCTGTCTCTCGTTTGACGTCAACTGTTGATGACTTTATAGCACCGTTTTGTTTTGAACAATCAATTACAAAAATGGCTTTATTCTTGAATGCTATATAATCTAGCATCGACTCGCTTATCATTTTATTTGAAAATGATTTCTGGAAATCATAGCCCATCTGGTACGCTTCCACGTATTGCTGGTCGTTGAAATTCAATTTCATTGCTTCATATGGATAACACTCTGAATTCAAGTATAATTTTACATTCAGCAAGTTTGTATGATTGAAATATGTACTTTGCTTAACATGATTATTTTTTCGATCAGTTTGGAATACTAGAATCACATATCTGGAGCGTTCCAAATTCATTGATGTTTCAGCAGCTCAAATGTCACGAGTGCTCTCCTTCATCAACGGATTTTCATGCAGATCCCAACTTCGGAATGGAATCAAAATAGGCTTCTCAGCACTCAAATTCCCCAACATTTGAAATTTAACTTGATCATTTGGAAACACATGTCGCAGTTTTAATGCTATCGTCTTCACATTTATTTTAGTCCTCTTCGTACCTGTGCTATTGGTATAACAATCGTTATCGGTTCGAGACCTTATCAAGCGCAGCTTATGATTATCACTCGAAACTTTGTTATAGTCGAAGAATTGGCCTAGCAGAAAATTCAACGGTATCCATGAATTGATTTTATTATTGTAGACTGAACTCATTGCATCCTTATATGACCATCCGGGAATAGCTAGAGGTATAGATTCATGTTCAGCATATGTCAGATAAGCTCTGATGGTGCTGACAATAACAGGATCGCGTACTTTGTCTATCTCTTTTTCATTCAATTCATAACTGATATTTCCAAAGAGAAACGCTCCAAAATTATTAGTTAGGATACATTCACCGACGAGATGTCAATTTCTCTCTGCTGGATCCCAACAGTTCGCTTATACTATCTTGAGGAATAAAGTTCACTTGAAAATCACTCTTCAGCTCTGTGTATAGAGTGTTGTTGTTAGATTTTATTGATAATTTCCGGTCACGTTCTTCTTGCTTCACTCCTATCCCACAAACTGAACCCCGTAGGTATAGTTACTACTTTTTCCTCACCCTCCACATCTTCATAATAAAATTCATCGAAACCTTCTTCGAAGTTCGTGATGCTATTGTAGGTATGCAAACCAACAAGTGCGATAGAATAATATGAATGAGGATCTAGTTCTATTGGTGAGTGAAAATCTACAGGCAAGCGGGAGCTCTTACCCGTGATAGAGAACGTCTGAGATGTGATTGATGAAAACTTTATCAACAATCTATTTATATACTAAGGAATACAGTTTTAGTCGACGACAACTGAAGAGTTAGAGAGGAATTCCAAACATAACTGGCCACAATTATAAGTGTTACATTGCTGAATATTGTCGTGATTGAATAATATCTTACACTTTTTGAAATAATCGTCTAGTTCTTGAGGGGGGCGTAAATTGCCAAAACTATCATAATATGAAACTGTACCACCGACTTCATTAAACTCAACCCAGTGAGTGCCTTCATTGTCCGATCTATCTAAATTAACTATTCCACGCTCGTTTTTCCATGGTCCGTTGGATGGCAGTTCATCACGCATAAATACTCCTCTAAAATGGGGAATTTTCATAGCTTTTGCTAGTTTTCGTAGATCGAGATCGGTAAGAGGTCTTCTGGATAGGTCTACTGACAGTTTTTTGGATGTTTATCCAAACACAGACCAAGACCTTCGCGATACTTTCTCAAATATAGACCAGATCCTTGTTTCCCCAAAACTATAGCTTCCATTGTTCTATTATGTCTTTCCGTTCCCTCCAAGGTTTTCCGAGCTGCTTTGCTGTCGTTGACGGCCTTAGCGATGCCTGCACCACCTCCCGCCAATGCTCCAGCAGCTGATAAGCCAGCAAACAGAGGTATCAAAAATAGTAGAAATCCTCCAATCTTAGGAATAGGAATTACTCTTGGTAATCGAACGTTTTTCTGACCACCTGCTTTTTTCAACTGTTTTCGTGCCACTTTCAAAGCTGTTTGAGATGTTCTCTTCAGATTGGATGGGTCAAACTTATTGTTCATACCTTTTCTTACTCCATCGACAATTGCACTTCCGGACCCAACCTCCTTTCTCTTCTCATACCCATCCCCAATTTCCTCTTTGCCTTCATAATTTTATTCACACCGAAAGCGGCAATCCTCTCTCCAAATTTTGTGTCTTCAGATTTGACACGTTGTTGTCGGCAAGCTCTATCGAGTGGATTGATGCCTGGATCTCCCTTTTTCAACCGATCTTCTAATTTTGTACCTGGACCACAGTATTGATAACCAGGAATATGAAGTTCAAACGAGAGCTTGTTTATAAGCGTATTGAGAACACCTTCTCCTACGTACGCTTCCATACAGACTGATGAGAATTCAAGATTGCACCGTTATTTAACGAGGGGAGGGAGAAAGGCCAAAGATCTCAAAATAATATTTTTCTATTAATTTCAATTTTTTCTCAATACAAAAGAATTAAGTATAATCTGAACAATATATGTTTCGAAATATTATAATCTTCACTCTTGATTTACCCTCATAGTCACGGAATTGTGTTATATTATAATATCCATACCCTCGAGTCAACAATATTCCAGCTTCTTGTTTGTTTCTTCAAATGGTCAATGATGGGTTCATTGAACGAGATTCGAATTTTCGATCCAACTCTGGTGATTATTATCTAGACCCAACCATTTCACATACTGTTGTCCCCTCCTCTTTCGTAATATTTTTTCGACTAAATACACATCGGGTTGTTTTGTTTTCTGTAATTCCTCCTCGTAGAATCCTCCACTTATCGTTTTTCCCAACATATCTTGCAAAATATATGTAACAGGAGCTGTTATGTCAACTCTTATGATTTTAAACAATTCCGTCGACCAGTTGGGCGTATATCCTTTTTCAAATATATGTTTCGCCTCACTTATTCGCACCACATCTCCAAAGTTGTATTTGTGAGGCAGAGCTTACTTGATGTGTGAGTAGGATCGCATCAATATCTCGCTCTCAATCTGTTTCGTCTCTTTTATTGGAGCCATATTTATATTACTATGTTCACGTTTATTACATTTTTCTGTGATTTCTTCAAGCATATGAAGCCATTTGTATTTCCCGCTAAGACTGAATTGTTCGTAGAGCGTTTCCTTTAACGTTCGAATGACACGTTCAGCAATGGCTGCTTTTTTCACACTATACGTATTATAATGATTGATGTTATGTTTGTTCATTAGCTCGTTAAAGTGTTCATTGAAGGATTCTTTTCCCTGAACGCTTGCAGATTCCTAGGCTTACGATGTCCTTCTAGCAATATAGAACTGACGGCTTTCGGAACCTCTTCGGCGAGTCCACAGAAATTTCGAGAAACAATCGATCATAACCAGAATGTATTTGAATCCCCTATTTTCACAAGCGTAATTACCCATTTCAGCCAGATCCATTTGCCACGAGTTATCCAAACCTTTAATGATTGTTCTGCGTCGTTTGAAATTCTTCCTACTCGGCTTATGAAGCTCATGCACAACTTGTTCTCTACTCATCTTATCAATGTGTAAATCTAGGGTAGAATTAATTTTTTGGCAATATTTACAGGATTTGGAGTTATACATTTCACAGAGACCTGCTTTGTTGTTGTTGTGGATGATGAGGGTGTCTTCTAAAAGGCTCCACAGATGTCATCCGTCGTTCTAACGCCTCCACTTTACTAGTAATGTCATTTAGACGCATGTTCACACCGTTAAATGTGTTATTGATCTCTTTCAATTGATTCCTGTTTTCCCTCACCCCATCACTGATTGTTTTATACTCTGATTTTATATAGGCCTTCATTCCATTATATTCATTCTGAATGTCCGTCAGATGTTTATCAATGTTGAGAATAAACTTTTCATTCGTTAATTTATGTTCATCCAGATCCTTGTTGATATCTTTGATCAACTTATCAACCCCAACATTGAGGCTATCTTTAAGACTGATTTCCGTTCTAAGATTGAGTTTGTGTGTTCATTTATCAACATATACCTTATTTACAACATCTTCATTATCGTTCGGCGATTTTACGTTGCACAGTCTACGATTTTCCATATCATAACTTTCATCGCTCGTAAGGAATAATCCTTGTCCGTGAACTTGTTTGAAATTATCATTAAATATATTTGTATCATATATCCAGATGGAAGAGGAGGCTCTGTCAAACTTATCCATTGAAACCATCTTTATAACTGTGATGAATTTGTCTAACACACGGTTTTGTTCAATCACACCAGCCTCCATCAATTCTTCTATTATAGAGATTATCTCTTTGTGATGGTTATTGTTACCAGCATACGAGGATGCAACAAGAAGTCTCAGTCTATCCACAATTTCGTTAACGTTATCCCAATAAACATATTCGATAGGTTTCTCGTTATATTCGAGCATTTCATTTTCGATATATGCATTCCCAGTGTATGTTCTGGACCTTGGTCTTTTCATGGAATTAATCAAAGGTTTCAGTACATGTTTGTATTTTACAGTGTTTCCTATTCGATCAGCTGGATCGTAATTACGTCTATGAGCACTAGTCATTTCCATCATTTGACTGTAATTTTTCTCATCTTTCACAGTGTAAGTATCAGGTAGAACATCTCTGTAAAATATCAAATTATACAGTCCTGTGGTACCCTTGAACGGAGAACCCTGAATAATTATATTACTCTCACCATCAATTTCTATAGGTTGATTACTCATGAAACATTTGTCCAAAGTTTAATTATATAGCAAACCCATTCTATCAACGTATTTCTTAACATCTTCATCCAGTAGAAATCCTTCCAAGTAATAACGTGCTAATGTGGGGTATTGTTGCAGAAACTCCTCTGAAGCCGCTGAATTATCTTTCTCAAGTTTTCTGAATTCCTCACGAATCTGATCGATAGTAGGTTCGGGGGTGAACACATCCTCTTCAGTATCTGGGGAGTTTTATACGAATTCTTCTCCTTCAGTTACAATATTTGGGATTGGTATGTTTTCCATTTGTGTTGCTGTAGAAACAATACTTTTAGATTTAATCAACTAATTTTTTTTTATTATTTCAGCATTTCTCGAAATTTCCTCTAGAGACTTAGATACATTCTTGAACATATTATCTAGAATCTCATCATTTTCAGCTTTACCCCGTTTCACAGCCAAATTTCTTTCTTCAATTGTTGTTTTGGTTTTAACTCGTTAGGCACATTGACGTCCATGCTGAGTGGTTTGTTTATTTCAAATGAAAGTATATATACATGTTAGGTGTATACATAACTATCGAAACTTTTGAGATAACGCCCTTCGTTCATATCACAGTCTTTGTTTATTGTCAGGAATCCATATTTATCTTTCCAACATACGCATCATATCTCTCTGAATTTTTCAAGTGACATGTCGGTACTTATATGATCGGTGAATATATGTTTCAAATTGATTTCATCCTGTTTGAAAATAATCAAGCAATTGGCATTGTCGCGCAATCCATGTTTTGGACATTTAGCGAAAGACTGACAAAGATAGAAACTATCAATTGAGTTGTGCCTCCCTCTTGAAAAATGAGCACGAATTTTCTCCTATTTCTCATCCATTACATCATCTGATATTATTACCGAATTAGGTTTCGCTTCTGTGGGGACTATGACGTCATCACTTTCAGTATATGGAAAGTATTCAAGCCCAGCAATTTTCTTCAATGTTTCCTTCAGTAACTGGTATTTTGGTTGGTGTAAAGACTTTGAATAGATCTACACGTTTTCAAATGTCAGACCGTTTGCATCTAACAATAGAGATAACATCACATTTGTTTTCCCCCAATTACTTGGACCTCAGATTATTGTTCGTGGAGTATTAGGAAGCAAAGGGCTGTGACGTTGTGATTGTTCAACATTTTCAATGCTTGACCCTAAATTCATAATATTCAACGAGTCTTTTTGCTTAACAATCTTCATCATGCCTGAAGGCGAATCGAAAACATACTGAAACATGTATTGATAAGCATTTGTTTATATACTAGTTGATGATGTTTTATTGTGTATGTCTGATCACGCGGTTAATCACTTCTACGCTTCTGTCAAAAGCAGGTATCAAATACGTGTTAAATAGGTATGAAACACATGACAAAATGTTGAAACACGCGTCTGAATATTGAAGCACGTGTTCAACACGTGTCTGAATGTTGAAGCACGTGTCTGAACACTTGTCTGGATGTTGAAGCACGTGTCTGAACACGTGTCTGAATGTTGAAGCACATGACGGAGTGTTGAATCGAGCGATAGAACATGTGCATGAATGTATTACAATCATTATAATTATTCACATTTTATTACTTATCCGCCTCATCATCGTTCGTGAACTGTGAGCGCCGGATTGAATCAGTTGCTATCGCCGGTGACGTCATCATCGTTCATAAACTATGATCGTCAGATGTTTGGTTTTTCTTCTGAAGACATTTCGATACTGATATCACAACACTACTTGGTCAGTTTGATACCCATAAAGCAATATTTAGACGGTTTTCATGAAATATTTTGATTTTTTTTCATAAAAAAGTTGGAAATTCGCAATCTGCAAGTCTTTCACATTCTACGCGTCAACACCTTTCATTTGATACCCATAAAGCTATAGCTAGAGGTTTTTCCTCACTTACATGCACCATATGGGATTTTTTGATGAAAAAATCCAAAATTCACATTTTACGCATCAAGACCTTTCATTTGATACCCATAACGCTATACTTTAAAAGATAAAAATTTCAAATCCTTATCTCGGGAGATCGATTAAACTGATCGATATATAAATAGTATATTCCTATTCTGCACATCACGTAGATTCAGAATATGCAATAAAATGACCACTTCCGGTTTCACTTCGGGTGTGACAATGTGTCGACTATATAACCCACTCCCGGTTTAACCCTGATGATGACGCTCGAAAATCTTATTCAACTCATCATGTATATTCAAAATTTGCAATGAAATAACGACTTCCGGTGTAGACCCCCTTCCGGCTTCACTCTGATGACGATGATGCTTAAGTCGATGAAAAACACATGTGGCATGTGCCGTCACGACTCTGAAACACTATGATATTTCATTCATAGATGGCGAGCACCCACGTGACACCTCGTTGAAGACCCACGTTACAGACGCCTGTTGAAGACCCGTGACTGCATAAACAACCTTTATAGCAAAACCATAGATTGCCTTCAGACCATATTTGGGAGAGCCATAGATCACCAGACCATAGTTGGGAGAACCATAGACTACCGACATCGGCAGAAGCGACACCAAATCCTAGTCACCTAGTGAGCCAAAGCGACACCAAACCCCAGCCACCTAGCGGACAGAATCGACTCCAAACCCTAGCCACCTAGCGGGCAGAAGCAACACCAAACCCTAGACACCTAGCGGATAGAAGCGACACCAAACCCTAGGCACCTAGCGGCAGAAGCATACACCATTACATAGATTCATCATAACAATTCCACCAACGATAGTTCATAGATCCATGATAACACTCCATTCACCAGTCATGACAGTTCATACACCCGCCATGACATATCACCTTTTAGAAACAACCTGTATATACACACCATATATTCTATAACCTCCACACTCTATGATTTTGACTTATGTTAGCTCTATAACCTATAGCTCTATGGTTTTGACTTAGGTTAGCTCTATCTACACACCATATATTCTATAACCTCCACACTCTATGGTTTTGACTTATGTTAGCTCTATAACCTATAGCTCTATGGTTTTGACTTAGGTTAGCTCTATCTACACACCATCTATTCTATAACTTCCACACTCTATGGTTTTTACTTAGGTTAGCTCTATAACCTATAGCTCTATGGTTTCGACTTAGGCTAGCTCTATAACCTCTATGGTTTCTATGACTACGGTTAGCACTATAGCTATGGTCTGGGGTCAGCTGCACATACACCGGATGCAACCCAGACACTTCCGTTCCAAAGGTAGTGGACTTTATCTACTGCCATGACACGACACCACGTGACAGACACCATGACATCTCGTTGAAGACCCACACGACCCTTCGTTGACCGCTATGACTCCTCGTTGACCACCTCGTTGAAGGATCATGTGATAGCCGCCATGACACATCGTTCGAAACCACTTGTCTAGGACCTCTCTTACAAACAACCTGTATATACAACATAACACACTCTTTACAAACACCCTGTATATACATCCAAACAACAAAACTCGCAATCACTGATAACGCTATCTACCCGATAACACTAATTACAAACACCGGATGCCAATCTCCAGCACAGACCGGATGTGACGTCACACTTCCTGGCGCAAAGGTAGTCCACTGTATCTACTGATGTTGATGTGATTGTTATAGCAATGTAATGATCTGTATTATACATGTATACAATTCCTCAAATGTGAGAGTGGCATTGCCTACAACTCTCCGCAAATGTGCTTTAGTTGACTTGATACCTGCTTCCCAGAGATCTCCAAAAATGCGGAGATCTGAGTTGTATGAAATGCCACGATATATTGTCTTCAGCTAAAGTGTTTTGAATTTGATTGATTTTATTGTTTTGATTGATTTTATTGTTTACAAAGTGTGAAAATTTGCACCCGCAAAGTTAGTTCCATTATCAGAATACATATTTTGCGGTTTGCCTCTTCTGCACACAAAACGACGCATTGATGCTAAAAATGCTTCAGTTGTGAAGTCGGATACAAATTCTAAATGATCTGCCTTAGTTGAAAAGCATACGATAAGCATATGTAGGATTTTATCAATTTCGGACCACGTGTTTTTCTATTTTTAGCAAGACGGGACCAGCATAGTGTACACCTACATTAAAGAATGGGGAACCTTACCAGCCTGGATTCTGGTGAAGACCCCATTAAATAAGTAATACCGCTTGGATTTACTTTGGAACATTTGACACAATGATGTACAATTTTCTCAGATGTTGTTTTTCCTGAAATTGGCCAAAATCGCTCACGGATTGATGATAACAATGCATTTGGACCACAATGTAATAATCTTCCATGCTCATTTCTAAGTATGAGATTTGTTTGTTATTCATCACCGGCAGATCAAAAATGGCCTTTACATGATTGTGTATAATTAATCTTTCATTTTCGTATCTTTCTTGTAGTAACTTCCAAGCAATGTTGTAGCTCAATGCACATACTTCGAGATTTTTAATGATCTGAGCAGCTTCATGCTTGAGAGAAGACTGCAAATAATAAAATTTTTGTATTTCTGATATATGCGTGTTTTCATGTATGAAAGCTTCAAACGAATCACGGAACTCTAGCCAGTATTCATAAGCACCATTGAACATGGGTAACTGAATAGTTGTTCATTTGAATCTACTACTTGTTCTATTGATCAATCTTCAATTCATGATAGAACTTCCTCAAAATTATATGAATGTTGTTTAAAATGTTCTAGTCGATTCTGAATATCTGTGATTAAAATGTCGTTTAATGTATTTGTATCAATATTATCTACGAAATAAGAGAATCTAGTGACTAATCTGACCTCTGCGTAAATTTTTTGAGTTGATCCATTATGATTTACACAAATCAACATAGACTAAGGCAATATCAACAATTCAAGAAATATGTGATTGAGGAAAATTGACTAACCAATTTTAAGGAATGCTCAAAATGCTATGCTGCACCAGGTTGGTTACTGATGGACGAGATTCGCTGATTTCTTGAGTAATCCGGCTCGGAGGACAATGTGCTTTATGCTGCTGTTGTTTACACTTCTTGTATGACCCAGTATGATGGTAGTTGGTTGAAGAAATAGCACTTGATGATTTTAAGCTATTTATTCACACCTATAAACAGTTATGTACGAACACTAACAGAACTGAGTCGCCTTTTTTAAAGGCCAGTTTCCCTAAAGTTGTAAGTCTCTAGGTTAACGTTTGATTATAAGATTGATGATATGTTAATGTTATTGCAAGTATTTATGTTGCTTGCTGAAGTGATGTTGATGTGATTGTTATAGCAATGTAATGATGTTGCTCGTTGAATGAATTTGATTTGAATGTTTAGCAATGTAATGATGTTGCTCGATGAATGAGCTTTGTGTGAATGTTTAATTTTCTAAAGTCGTTTACTTCAGGCAAGTTTAAGACTAAAAAGGTCTGTAAAGAAGGGTAGTAGCTGCTATCGTTGGCTACATATGTGTTGACCAGAAATCTCAGGCAACACAACCATTCTGAGAAGTACCTATAAATAAGCCAAGTCAACTCATCAATAACACTTCGTCGGCTGATGACAAATTGACAAGAATCTCATTTACGATTGTCGTAAATACATTCACAGAGGCTATAATAGCTAATATACAGAAAGTGATACTTTAAATGACTTTTCATAATTATTGTCAATATGTATAAAAATGTGAATACGTTAAGCTTAAACAAATGGTTTCAACCAAAGGAAACATTTACGATCGGATGTTATTATGAGAAATATTCAAAATTCAACAGCTCTACGAAGCTTTTTCTATCGAGCTATCATGTAGGTATGTATCTATCCTCAAGACCAACAACCCAGCTCTTTGGGATAAATATGAAATCCAAAACATATAGTTTCCCATATAACACAGTAGATGGAAACTTTATCATTGACGGATTGAGAATACGTTTTAAAGTGTTTGAATAGGTCGAATCCTTGACTGTCAATTAACTCATTATTCACATCGCATTCTAAGATGTGAGTTTTCAGGAATTATATCACATTCCAGTTGAATGAAATATTAAAAATAACATATCGAATTGACTATATTAGTTAGGTTCAGTTTAACAATAGGGATACTGTCAATTGAAATTTTGGAGTGATGTAAATACCTCATACACGCTCTGATTCTGGTTGAATACTTGATTAATTCCAGTATTGTTTTGTTTTTCAGTTCTTCATACAGAACAATCCATCTATCAATGCAATAGACGTGACTAACAATAAATCAAGATCCCACAAGGAAGATAGGAAATGTACTACGTCGAACTCAAGTCCGTCATCTGAAACCTGCTCAAGCAGAAGAAATAGTATGGACTTATATGAAGAAGCAGCCAGCATATTAGGCTTAACATGTTCACAAACCGATGACTGTAAATGTTTAGAATGTCAGGTAAAACGTAATAATCAATATTATTCTACGTTTCACAGCTGTATTCTCAAGGATTATTAAATTTTCTATTCAGTGTTCATTAACGTATTTTTTGTTGTTGGAATTTTGAGTTGAATATGAAATTGACCAGAACAAACATCAATATGGTTTAATTCTCACAATTCATCCCAATCGGTACTACCAGGTTTCAAAGGTTACTGATGAGGTGTAAACTTTGACCTCGAACACTGGTAGTTTAGATTTAGATCTATTGTGAGAATCAAACCATGTTCAAATTATATATAAAGAGTCTCAATTTGTGTATTTCCGGGACAAATTAAATTCTCCTAGGAAAAGATGAATTCCACCTTTGATTTCTTCAATTAATTTTCAAAAATTTCAGCAAAGAATGTTCAACTGTAGTAAAAACTTTTAGACTATGTGTTTTGAACAGTTAAGGGCGGCTCTCGACCATATCTCAGAAGCTACTGGGAATAGAAATATATGAAAAAAATTCACCATCAAAGGGGCCATGAGAAAATTCTAGAGATTATTTTCATGTTCCGGATTTTTCCGCAAGGTGGCGCAATTGAAAAATAAATATTAAAATTTCAAATTTCTCTGGAAGCTCTCACATCAAAGTATACCTTTCATAACATCATTACAAAGGTTAGCGAATTTTGCTGCATTTTGGTTCGCAGCTCATTGGCGTACCGACATTGAAAGCGTAATCATTTGAATCGATGTAGTTTCTAAACGACTTATTCGATTTCAGTAAACTTGAGCTTGTATAGAAGAGGAGGTACGTACTTTCAATTGTCGTATCTATTGTTATACGACAGTTCCTAATGAAATTGCGAGAGGGCGTAATTTGTAATAATCACAGTTGAATTGATTTTATTCCAAAACTTAAATCATGTAGTATAGCTATGACATGATAATCTGAAGAAGGATTAAATCTGAAAAAAAAACTGCAAACCGCGGTTCGATATCTTTTTCCGTTTCAAAATTACAGTAAAAAATTTACATTCGTGACACATGAATCTATTGCCTCTAATTCAATTTTATAAGGAGGATTATGGAGAAATTGTTCTCCCTGTTTCATTTTCCATACTATATAGGCAAATATCTGCACTATTTATTCACGTGAATTCTTCATTGTGTTAGTAATGTGCTTGTGAAATTAAAGTCAGTTGAATTCACGATACTCCATTATTGTACAGGAGGTCATGAATTAGATCGAAAGAACTTGTCAAGTAAGCTTTTGTGTTTGCTCTATCTACAGATAAGTCACAACAGGTGCCTCATCGGTCCACAGAATTTGTGATAAGATTTGTTCATTTGAGGCGGTCATATGTTTGAGCCAATTACAAAAATTCAATTGGTAGTCGAAATCTTCAGCAATCAGGGGAATTGATGAAGTTCAATATGGTAGGATGCACTCGAAATTTGTCTAATAAAAAGGATCGCAACGTACATAGGCCCAGCTCTTAGTCTATTCCGTACGAGTGCTTTAGATTGTAATACAGCACCCATAGGGCTGCTTTATGGCGATGAGTGTACGCCGAAGGCGCTTCCGCCGGACATGCCGACAGAAGGTGAAAAAGCGGTTCAGGCGCCTTTCGATAGACTCTGCAGCTGATATCAGGAACCTGCACACTCATCACGTTGCGGCGATAGACCAAAGTGTTGATTACGCTATCTTAGCAAGCTGCGGTAAGTCCCTTGGTCTCAGATGTAAGCTCGGCTGACCTTAGGTAGCCGAAGGTCAGGCTGGTTGACAAGCCAAGCGTTCCAATGTTTCGGTAGAAAACACCGTGTGTCGGTTTGTCAACTGCCGCCTGGGCAGGAGATCTTGCTCCGCGGCATTTATCTGGGCTTTCAGGCAGAGAAATTGAAACTCGAGGCCTTCTCGACTGATGTAAAAAATCCCTAACAAGTCCTTCCGCAGCATAAGAGAGGGTTCGAGCTCCTATACTCAGAACCACACTTCGATGTAGACCCTCCAGATTAAGGTGACGTGAGAGATGCCTGGTCGGGGCTGTTCCGCGTTCCGACGACATCGTAGAAATCGTGCCTGCATAGAAATATACTACTCTAAATATTCAAAGCGATCACAGATGTTTTCAATGATCACACAACAACAACTACCTTTTGAAATTATATGTTAATTCTAGATTCTTAAAATGAACAAACTCAATTCTTCAAATCAAATTGGACTAGAAAGATGTTTTGTGAATACTCACAATTTGTTCTTCAATTAGTTCCATTCAATATCCTCATTCACAAGTATGTACTATTGTAACGGTGAGCCGAGCGTATGTTTTATAATAATGAATCTGGAATTACTCTATATTTGATATTTCCAGATGAGTGAATATGTTTGAAAGCCTATCTCACTGCTAGTTATACTTGTACTTGAATAGTCGGCTGAGTATTATTTCAGGTAGCGTTAATACTTCATAGACGTGTTATGTGAGGATTGTTTGTTTGGAACCTGTTCGGGTATTGATCGATGTACCCTTGAGGTTTTTTGATGCTGCCACCTCTAGGTGTATATTTCAGCCAACCTGGAAGCTGTATTTGACTACGTATGATGCCTTGATCTCTTTCAAGGGACCGCCTCGTAAAATTACTTATACTTATATCTTTATATACATTCAAGCATAAATTCTAAAGGTCGTTTTCGCTGAGAAGTGATTAGGAATCATCAGTTAAAGTCGTAAATCAAATTAAATGATAAATATATATATATATTGAATAAAAGTTAACAAAACATGATACATTACAACACAGCAAACGGATACAAAATTAATCCAAAATTTAGAAAAGGAGAATAAAATGAATCTAAGAACGTCAAGTTCAGGTTGACCCTAAGTGGCAACCTGAGGAATTATCAATGTCGCTAGTTCTACCCCTTTCGCCAGCGAGCAATTTCTTGTGCATGCATGTTCTCTTTAGAGAGTTGAAATGGATGGAAGAACTCCGAACAGTGATCGATTTCGCGCTCGATCACGCCGATAATTGATAGATAATATTCAAAATTAAGGATTCCTCTCTTTCTGGTCACTTGGGGTGAGCCTAACGACCTGATACTCAATCATATCACCTAAGTGATCTCCGATAGGCGGAATTTATATAGATCACTCAAAATAGCCTAAATGGCTGGAAAGACATACATTAACAAAATAAACATTGGCGGGCGGAGCATGGTCTGGAGGTTAAATAACCACATTTTATTATATCGTCGAGTCAGAGGTTGAAGTCAATATAACAGTTGTTCCTTGGCAATCAAAATGCACTTACCCTATTGGTCTAATTTCACAATTCCCTTTTAAACCCCTTGTAGTTATGAGGCACAAATAATTTAAACATTCGATTTCTACGTCGGATTAAATTATGTATTTTATGTAATTGTCGCAAAATGATTTCAAATAAGGAAACAAACAATTCACGCGAGACACGAAAGACGCGAACAAGTCCAGCGCTGCTTCAGCTGTAGGGATGCATTACCCTTGTTGCATTGTTAATTTAATCTCTATAAATTTCTTGAACTTGATCTGTATAATCTTGACAAACATTATATTGATTGATTTGATTTATACATGATTTGACTTAATGCAACAATGGAGCTTCCCTGTGGACATAAAGCAAGCTGGACTTACCGAACAAGTACATGGTGGAGAATTACCGTGTAAGTGGTTGGGATTTGTCCGTTTTTCTCAAAATAAAAAGTTTTCATGAAATCATTGAAGCGGGGGCCACCCCACGCGCAAAGCTTAGAAAAATATATTTAACTTAGAATACCGGTAGCAAAGCACGCCCATGAGTTATAACAACAGCCGATAGGAATCTAACTAGGCGAAAGAATTGCTCTGCTCAACTCCACGTGGACTTTTCCTGACTCAGGGGAAAAAATACCATTGATCCCGTGCCGTGCTTACGTTTGTAAAGCATGGTTCATGGCTGGCTGGCCGATGCCACAAGGAAGAGGGTCCAGCTCACACACGTCTCTAGACATATCTAACATATCGTATCTTCATTTCTAGATATAATAATTCATAAGACTTTCAATTTGAATTGAAAGGCCCCAAAAAAAGTAATTATCCGTCGGAATATTACACTATTCCTTGTGTTACTGGAGTTGGAATGCCCTCCTGACTCTTTCGATATAGTTTTATTGCTCTTGTCATGGACATATATATTATTAGGAAAACCTCTTTTGATTTATTTTGCCCCACGTTGTGGTGACAATTGTTAAGAAAAGGTCTTATTATTTAATTATGAATTATTTTTAATTAATTTGATTCTTTCAATGTTTTGAATTCTAACAGCTAGCTTTCTTATTGTATTTTATTTATTTTGAATCTTATGTTTGTTTTAAATTGAATAATGAATTTTTACCTTTTCATTTTCATATTGAATTATATATGGAATTGAACACAATGTTCGTTGAATGTTAAAACTTTTAATATTTAAATTTCTATGACTCTAATTTATCTCTGGTATCAATTTTTAATAATGTTATGTCCAAATAGATCTATGATCTAACCTCAAAACTATTTACTATTTATCTTTGTTTACAAAGTTATAATCTACAATCTTTCTTTCAGATTTACAGACAGATAATAATACAATGGAGAAATAATAAATAAACTTACATTTAGTTTATACCCAAGAATATGTTTTATAATGTAGGCAATGTTCACTTGGCTTGATCTTCTTATTAATTTGATAATTCACTTTAACCGTAGGTACACAATTTCTCTGCTATTCACAATAAACACAGGTAAACTATGGTTACTTCTTTTGAAATCAGGAACTGTTGAGAATTGTTAACTTGGTTGTATTCTTTTTATTAAAGATACAAAACTCTTTAATGATGTTTGGAACATTATCGGAGGCTGGCTATCGTTCGATGTTAATTATGAATTGTGAGTTATTGTAACCTTCAAACTTTGTTCGAAGACTTGGAACACTACTTGACTTGTAGAAATTATTTATTTGCTTCGGTTACTTTCAACCTTACGAAGCTACTGGAACACTTGGGTTCACCGATGTTTATCCAATAAACTATGGTTATGGAAACTTTAAGAGTTGCTTGAGTACCTTGACTCTTCAGATGTTGATGGCTAACTGACTTGGCTTGTCTTCAGAAGCCTTTTATAGGCCTTCAAAACCGATGCTACTTGATGTCATATTCAACCTATGAGGTTTCTTCTTTACCTATCAAGAATGCTTTGATAATTGTTGCAAAACTGACCTAAGTTTACATTGTTATCAGTCTGACGTTTATAATCGGTCTCGACCAATCAGAATTTAGTATTCTATAAATTTTGAATTATTGGAGATTTTCAACTTATTTTAAATGATGATGATTCCTTCTTTTTAAATTAATATTGTCTACATTTTTCCACACACTTTGGTATAAGATAACCTATGATTAGGTTATTATTGATATGATTATTCCAATAATTATTATAAATTTGACAGTTTTCATTCTTAAAAACTAATACATAATATAATATATCAATAACATTTCTTTAACATTTTATAACTCAAATTTACTGATCCTTACTTATATCTATAACATTTTTCAATAGTTTTTGCTATCTCATGATAGTTTTTTTAATCATTTTAATTATGATTCCTGCCTTCGTAACACTGTACGTTTATTCACTTTCACTGAAGTTCTTGTTCTACACTTCTATTCTGATTACATTGTTGTTTATTATGTTTTACATTGTTCATTATATTATACTTACTATTATTTAACTTTTAATATTGTTTTTTAATTCCATGTAATATCTTTTTATTAATCTTTTCTGATTTTCAATGTTCGGTAAGTTCTAATTTTTATCATTTTTATTGTTTAGGAAATGAAATCATAACTAATTCCCCTAAATCAATTTTAAAGTATTAATCGATCTTTAATATTTAAAATTTATTTTTCTTTTGATTTTATTTTCTTGAACTAGATTTATTAATAATTATACTTGTATATTTGATCAATAATAAATATTCCCCTTATCTTTCCATTTTCAGGATTCATTAATTCATAACTATTTTCAGCATTTTCATTTGTTACCACATATGGACCTTCAAAAGCAAAACATAATTTTCCACATATATTCTTTTTATTATTAGTGACTCTCATTGCTCTCACTATTACTAATTCACCTATTTCAAATTCAATTAACTTCCCTTTTTTTCTCATTTCCCTACTCATATGCTTTCTTGGATTTCTTTCTAACCTATTACTGATATCTTTCAAGATTTCATTTCGTTCTACTGAATTTTCATCTAACCATTCTCTATCAGGTTCTTCGCCTTTCATAATTAATACAGGTGTTTTCTCTGTTGTAGTATTTGGACAATGATTTAAACATTTTTCTACTCTGGATATTGATTCATCCCATTGACGATGTTTACCCTCACAAGATATCCTTAGATATTCTATTACTTCCTGTATATATCGCTCTGATGAATTGGATTGAGGATGTCTGATGCTTGTTAATTGATGAAAAATCAAATTCCTTTTGCAAAAATACTTGAAACGTATGTTTTTGAAATATGTTGCGTTATCTGTAATTAACTTTCTTGGTCTACAAATTTCTTCAAAATAGTTTCCTA
Source organism: Endomychus coccineus (assembly GCA_958510875.1). NCBI lineage: Eukaryota > Metazoa > Arthropoda > Insecta > Coleoptera > Endomychidae > Endomychus > Endomychus coccineus. Next base: position 114,449,796 of record OY294068.1, read on the forward strand.
AATTATGCATTACTTCTTCACTTTTTGTCGCTTTGCAAGGATATTATTTTATATATTTAGGAAATAAATCTACTACAACTAAAATATGTCTATTTCCTTTTTCTGTTACTATTACCTCACTAAAAAAATCTATTGCTACTACTTCTAAACATTCTTTTACTATGATACTCTTTGATAAATTATGATTAATTATATTTTTAGGCTTTGCTCTTTGGCATATATCACATTTCTCAATATTTATTTTCAAACCTGCTATATCTAAATCATTCAAAACTAGGTTTATGTGATCTTTATGATCTTCTACTGTTCTAGAAAATATTAATATGTCATCTATGTAGTGAACTACAAAAATTTCAAATCTATTTAATATCTGATTCATACTCCTAACTAACGCACTGCATGCTCTTTGAATACCAAAAGGCGTAACTTTAAAACGATACACTTCTCCATCTATCATAAAACCTGTGTAATCTCTACAACTTTCGTGTAATAGAATCAACCAGAAACTATGTATTAAATCAATTTTACTAAGAACTTGTGCTTTGACTATTCTACCAAAGATTGCCTCTATATTTTTAGGAGCTTCATATTGTGGTACTGAAAAACTATTTAATGTTCGAGCATCTAAACACAACCTAATATCATCATTTGCCTTTTTTGCGATCACAATGGGGCTTATATATTTTGTTTTACTTCTTTCTATTATGTTTTGTTCTAGCATTTCACCGATTTCCTTTCTTACATTTACAACCTTAATTTGGTCTGTCAATATTTTCATTTTCCCCCTTCCCTTCCTTTATAATTTCATCTAACAACTTTAGTTCCTTTTCCTCGTAATCTATAATAATTCCATGCTTCTCTAATCCATCAGTTCCCATAACAATATCCAATTTCATATTCGGTACTACAAATAATTGCATCTCTAGACTTGACTTCCCTATTATAATATGCTTAGTAATCATTTTTGACACTTCAGTAATTTTCTTTCCACTAATATTTACTAACTCTACTTTTGGTATTTTTAATTGATTTATTAATTTTAATTTAGGCAATAGTTCTTCCTTTATTAATGATATTTCTGATCCCGTATCACACAAAATTTCTACTTCTTCCCCTTTTGAAAACCCTTTCAATTTAATTAAACCTATACTTTCCTTCTCTTCCCTTTGCTGTTCGTAGTCAATGTATTTCCTCTGATGTTCGTATAACACATTGACTTGGTATTCGTGCTTACTTAAAAATCCTGTTGTTGATAGTTCTGAATTGAAGAGTCTTCCCTCTCTTGTTCTCTTTCAATTCCATTGCAATTTACCTCTCTTTGATTATCCTGATTTCTATTGTCTTCATTACGATTTTCATTTCTATTATTTCCATTAATATAATTCTGATTTCTATCATCCCTATACCTATTTTGGTTATTATTATTATTATTGTATCTACTTTCCCTATTATTATTATAATTCTGGTTCCTATTATCTCTGTTTCTATATTTATTTTGAAAATTGTTATCATTCTGGAATCTATTGTTATAGTTTTGATTTCCCCTATAATTGTTCCTATTCTCATGATATGCATTTTGTTGCCTACTTCCTACGTTATTTTTATTATCGATTCGGTTTAAATACGATATTAATTGGTTCATGTTTTTGAGGTTAGAAATTGCTATTGCCTCAGATATTTGGCTTCGATATTGTCTCGAAATATATAGCACTATTTCTTCCTCTCGCATCTTTGGCTCTAAATATTGCGCCTCATTATACAAACTAAGTGCATAAGCACTCATGCTTTTTCTAGTCCCTTCTATGTATTTCTTAAAATATAATTTCTCTCGAAATTTAGACTGCTCGTTTTCACCCCAAAAATTCTCTAAAAATTCCACTATAAAATCATCTAAACTATTTATTTCCCTTTCCTTACAGTTGAACCATAACAATGGTTCATCAACCAATTGTTCTCTTATTAATTTTTTTCATTCTTCCTGACTCTTCACATACCGTATTTCATTTTTTAAATCTTTCACAAAAATGCATGAATGTAATAATTTCATATTTCCATCAAATTTCATCGTATTTTCATGACCTACATTTCTGTATTCTATATTCATTCTCTCTTCAGATCTATTCTGAATTCTTCTAATCCTTTCTTCCTGTTCACTTATTATTTTATCCTGATTTTCTTTCATACTTTGTACATTTACATTCATATTTTCTTCAATATTCTTCCCATATCATTCATTCGATTTTAAATAATATCTATTTCTTTCTCTACATTATTAAATTTCCTATTTACAAAACTATTATATTCATCTAATTTATTATCCATTCTTTCCTCAACATGTTTTCTTATTTCCTTCTTCTCAGTTCCAACTATTCTCATAATTTCTTCAGTTCTTTCATCAAATTTATCATTCACTCTCTTAAGTTCATCTCTTATATCATTCGTACTTTTTCTAATTTCATCAAGCAATTTCATTATTTTTGTTTGACTATCTACTGTTGATGTTTTCTCTGTACTAATTATTTCACCATTACCATCAAACCCTATTAATTCTGGAGTACTTTGTCTATCTCCTTCCATTTTTATTTTCCTTATTATTTAATCTAGTTTTCCAAATTACTTTTATTACGTGGTTCTATTTGAATTTACTTTTCAGAATGACTTTTTATCTTCCCTTTTTCAAATGGCCTCACGTTTGAGCGACAATTATTAAGAAAACCTCTTTTGACTTATTTTGCCCCAGGTTGTGGTGACAATTGGTCTTTTTAGCTTATTATTTGATTATGAATTATCTTTAATTAATTTGATTCTTTCAATGTTTTGAATTTTACCGGCTAGCTCTCTTATTGTATTTTATTTATTTCGAATTTCATGTTTGTTTTGAATTGAATAATGAATTTTTACCTTTTTATTTTTATATTGAATTATATATGGAATTAAACACAATGTTCTTTGAATGTTAAAACTTTTAATATTTAGATTTCTATGACTCTAATTTATCTCTGTTATCAATCTTCAATAATGTTATGTCCAAATAGATCTATGATCTAACATCAAAATTATTTACAATTTATCTTTGTTAGAATCTACAATCTTTCTTTCAGATTTACAGACAGATAATAATACAATGGAGAAATAATAAATAAACTTACGTTTAGTTTACGAGTATATCCAAGAATATGTTTTAAAATGTAGGCAATGTTCACTTGGCTTGATCTTCTTATCAATTTGATGATTCAATTCAACCGTAGGTACACAATTTCTCTGCTATTCACAATAAACACAGGTAAACTATTGTTACTTCTTTTGAAATCAGGAACTGTTGAAAATTGTTAACTTGGTTTTATTCTTTTTATTAGAGATACAAAACTCTTTAATGATGTTTGGAACTTTATCGAAGGCTGGCTATCGTTCGATGTTACTCATGAATTGTAACCTTTAAACTTTGTTCGGAGACTTGGAACACTACTTGACTTGTAGAAATTATTTATTTGCTTCGGTTACTTCCAACATTACGAAGCTACTGGAACACTTGGGTTCACCGATGTTTATCCAATAAACTATGGTTATGGAAAATGTAAGAGTTGTCTGAGTACCTTGACTCTTCAGATGTTGATGGCTAACTGACATGCCTTGTCTTCAGATGCCTTTAATAGGCCTTCAAAACCGATGCTACTTGATGTCATATTCAACCTATGAGGTGCTTTCTTTACCTATCAAGAATGCTTTGATGATTGTTGCAAAACTGACATAAGTTTACATTGTTATCAGTCTGACGTTTATAATCCGTCTCGACCAATCAGAATTTAGTATTCTATAAATTTTGAATTATTGGAGATTTTCAACTTATTTTAAATGATGATGATTCCTTCTTCTTAAATTAATATTGCCTACATTTTTCCACACACTTCGGTATAAGATAACCTATGATTAAGTTATTATTAATATGATTATTCCAATAATTATTATAAATTTGAATGTTTTCATTCTTAAAAAATAATACATAATATAATATATCAATAACATTTCTTTAACATTATATAACTCAAATTCACTAATCCTAACTTATATCTATAACATTTTTCAATAGTTTGTGCTATCTCATGATAGTTTTTGTAATCATTTTAATTATGATTTCTGCCTTCGTAGCAGTGTACGTTTATTCACTTTCACTGACGTTCTTGTTTTACACTTCTATTCTGATTACATTGTTGTTTATTATGTTTTACATTGTTTATTATATTATACTAACTATTATTTGATTTTTAATATTGTTTTTCAATTCCATATAATATCTTTTTATTAATCTTTTCTGATTTTCAATGTTCGGTAAGTTCTAATTTTTATCATTTTTATTGTTTAGGGAATGAAATCATATTAATATATATAGAATTAAATTCCTGTTGATTTTTAACATTTGGAAGTGACTCGGTCCAGAGATTGCAAAATTTGAGTGGTATGATTGAGAAGCCACAATAATATTATTCCTCATTTATCCGCAAATTGCAACATTTTGACAGAGTTGCAGTGATTTGAGTTAACATCCAAACTCAATGGTCCCGTTCCACTTGATTTTCTAGACTTAAAGTGGGTCTTCAACCAATTCAGGAACGAATCAGTTCGATGTAAACAGATTGTTCATAGGTATATACAACCAAACAGGAAGGCATTGCATCATTAACCTTCTTGTTTCTCACTCTGAAAATGCACGTAGGTGGTAAGCACGAACATTAAGCGTTACAAGAAAATATAACTGTAATAGCCTTTTTCTGATGGAGTGATAGCTACAGCATTCTCAGATCCGTTTTTAGCAACTACGAATTTTGCTTTGTTGTTCATTTGGAGGCCTGCCTTGTTCCCATTGAAGGTGTTAGCTGGTTTGTTGACCAGACCATGTTCACGCATATCCTAGTGCAAAAGCTGAAAATACATTCCCAATTTCTATTCTGCTCATGCCGTGGCAGCAGGCCAGTGAATCTGCTCTAGATTTTCGAAAACGAGTGTACCAGTCTATCCAGCTGATTCTTGGTCTTCGTTAAAATTACTGTTTCGGTTTATGCTTTCAGTCAAATGGAACGTTATCGATCAAACACTCCCGTGTCACTGCAAAGCTATGTTTCAAATTTTTTTTATATGAGCCTCGAATCTCTCTTTATTTTCTGCTTCCAACTGCGACGATGGTTTAATGTTTTCTCAAACATATCATTATTCTCCTCACCGTATGGGCCGGAATGCCAACGTTCATGGAGACAGCTTCGATACTCAGTACACCGATTCCAACTGAATCAATTTTTGAAAGTGAACCTCCAAGAGTCTACATGTTTCCTTTTATACTCAGTTGGCATCAATAGAAAATCAACTAACTATGAATATGAATAATTTTATAATTAGTCATCTATCTCTTAAAATGTGTAGTCATCGAATCCGTTAATGCGGGGAAGGATATAAAAAAAAACGAGACAAAAATATATATATTGTTATGATTTCATTTCCTAAACAATAAAATGATAAAATTAGAACTTACCGAACATTGAAAATCAGAAAAGATCAATAAAAAGATATTATATGGAATTGAATACAATGTTAAAAGTTAAATAATAGTTAGTATAATATAATGAACAATGTGAAACATAATAAACAACAATTTAATTAGAATAAAATTGTAAAACAAGAACTTCAGTGAAAGTGAATGAACGTACAGTGTTACGAAGACAGAAATCATAATAAAAATAATTACAAAAACTATCATGAGATAGCACAAACTATTGAAAAATGTTATAGATATAAGTTAGGATTAGTAAATTTGAGTTATACAATGTTAAAGAAATGTTATTGATATGTTATATTATGTATTAGTTTTTTAATAATGTCAACTGTCAAATTTATAAAAATTATAGGAATAATCATATTAATAATAACCTAATCATAGGTTATCTTATACCAAGTGGAAAAATGTAGGCAATATGAATTTAAATAGAAGGAATCATTATCATTTGAAATGAGATGAAAATCTCCAATAATTAAAAATTTAAAGAATACTAAATTCTGATTGGTCGATGCAATTTTATAGACGTCAGATTAGTAACAATGTAAAAGTTCTGTCAGTTTGCAACAATCAACAAAGTATTCTTGATAGGTAAACTAAGCACCTCATTGGTTATTTTTGAAAATACTTGGCGTCCTTTTTGAAGGCCTATAAAAGGATTCTGAAGATCAAGCCAAGTCAGTTAGCCATCAACATCTGAAGAGTCAAGATACTCAAGCTACTCAAAAGATTTCCATAACCTCAGATTATTGGATAAGCATCGGTGAACCCAAGTGTTCCAGCAGCTTCGTAAGGTTGAAAGTAACCGAAGCAAATAAGTAATTTATACAAGTCAAGTAGTGTTCCCAGTCTTCGAACAACGTTTTTTAAAAGTTATTATAACAATAATTCACAAGTAGCATCGTATAATAGTTAGTCTTCCACAACGTTCCAAGACATCATTTAAGGTTTTATATCTTTTGAAAAAGAATAAGACAAGTTAACAATTATCAACAGTTCCTGATTTCTAAAGAAGTAACCACATTGTTTACCTGTGATTTGTGTAATAGCAGAGAAATTGTGTACCTACGGGTTAAGTGAATTATCAAATTAATAAGAAAATCAAGCCAAGTGAACATTGCCTACATTTAAAAGAAACATATTCTTGGATATAAACTAAACGTAAGTTTATTTATTATTTCTCCATTGTATTATTATCTTCATGTAAATCTGGAAGAAAGATTGTAGATTATAACTTTGTAAACAAAGATAAATCGAAATAATCATTTTGAGGTTAGATCATAGATCTATTTGAACACAACATTGTAGAAGTTATTACCCGAGATAAATTAGAGTCCTAGAAATTTAAATATTAAAAGTTAGCATTCAATAAACCTTGTGTTCAATTCCATAGATATAAAATAAAAAGGTAAAAGTTCATTATTCAAATCATTAGATTGTTCAAATCAAAACAAACATAAGATTTAAAATACAAATAAAAGCTAGCCGGAAGAATTAATAATAATTCATAATTAAATAATAAACTCATAAAAGAGTTTAGTTAATAATTGTCTCTCAAACGTGGGGAAAAATAAATTGTTAAGAGTTTTTTATAATAATAATATATATATATATATATATATATATATATATATATATATATATATATATATATATATATATATATATATATATATATATATATATATATATACATTCAAACCTGGTCGGGGCTGCTGCGAGCTCCGACGACATCGCAGCAGTCGCGCCAGAAAAACCTAAAAGGCGGTTAACCGAAGCTACTCCTCCCCACCGGTCGGTAAGTAGCTTCAGGTTCCTAAATCGTGTGCCCTAAGTATTCTAATTGAACCCAGAATGACTGCCTTTTGCATCCGGTCTATCAAGATCTGCGCCGAGTTCCTACAGGCCGGAATGATCTTCAAGTTTGAACGCAGCGAAGACCGAATTCCGCCCAAAACACCGATGATCAGAACCACTAATACGACCTTGTGGCCTGGGTATAGCGTGCGGAGCTCGAACAGGAGATCTTGATATTTTGTCCATTTTTCCTCCTCTTTCAAGACTATGTTCTTCTCTGCCGGAGCGGAGAATTCGATGACATACATAGTCTTGATTAGTTTATCGAGGAGGACAACGTCAGGCCTATTTGCTTGTATGGACCTGACGGTCGGAAACGGATAATTCCAGAAGATCTGGCATTTTTCGTTTCCGACAACGGACTCAATATCTCCTGGCATGTAAGGCAGCACCGGCTCTTGGTCTATTCCGTACGAGTGCCTTAGATGGTAATACAGCACCCGTAGGGCCGCATTATGGCGATGGATGTACGCCGAGGCCGCTTTTGCCGGACATGCCGACAGAAGGCATATATATATATATATATATATATATATAGAGGAAGGGTAGTCGTTGCTGACTAGATAGGAATAAAACTAATAATAGTAGGATTGCGTAGCAAGTAAAAGAGAACTCTTTAAAGGTTATCCAAGCTTTCGGAAATATTTATTTCCATCCTCAGGGAAACTACAATAAATTTACAGTTACAAAGATAAAATTGTTATAAAATAACCTATATGACTTACAACTTTGATGAGGTTGATTACAGAGATGTTAACATTCTGATGGAAGACGTTCACAGCGATGAGGATGATGAGTAATAAATTATATTTGTGATTCATTTGAATTGAAGATTAGTATAATTTATAAGATTAATATATTCCAATTACGACAGATAATGCTACAACCACGCGGTTTTAGAAGTGACAACAGAATAATCAATCTAACCATAGAATTGACACGTCACACTGAAATATGTATCAAGAACAATGCAATTAATTAAGAAGGATGTCATCATCTATGATTTGATTGGATATTCTATTGTTCCTGTCAACGTTATTCTTTGATAAATTTATGTCTAAGGTCAATAAATAAGAGTAAATTTCACTCAAATGGTTAATGTCTGTTTTTTTATTTATGCAATTCTTTTCTTCAAAAATGTGTGCCATTTCTAAAAAGGATCTTTTATTTGAGAGTGTCTCACTAGCTAAAACTTTCACTGAGTCAAAATTCATACAATGGTCAAAATTATTAACATGTTCAGCCAAAGCACATCTTTCAGGATGTAATCTACAATCGCTTTTATGAGAAGTGATTCTGGCACTTAAGGTTCGTGCGGTTTGTCCAACATACTTCTTATCACAGTTAAGGCAAGGAATACTATAAACAACATTCGTTTGTGACGTTAGAGGAGTTTTATCTTTTAATTTACTATGTAAGGTTTTTATCGTTAAAACTGTTCTATTTGCTATTTTAAAATTTGAGAGATTATGAAAAATTCTGGATAATTTAGGAGTGATCTCTTTAATATAGGGTAAAGATGTGAACATTCTTTACCATACTTGAAGGGTATGCGTTATCTATGAAGAGGTTCAAAAGGATATTTAAATTTTTATTATGAAAACTGATGTCAGAAATTCTTAACACTCTATTTTTCATTTGTTTGACTAAATTCACTTTCATAGATTGTTTATGATACGACATATAGTTTATGTATCTACCTGAACTACAAGGTTTTCTGTACCAATCTATTAAAATTCTATTATCACTTGTTCGTATGAATTTTGTATCTAGAAATGGTACTGACTGTGCACAATCTTCAGTTTCGATGGTGAATTGTATATGAGGGTCAAAGCTATTAAGGGTGTCAAGGATTTCATCAATACAATTGTTAGGTAGAGAAATAATGATGTCATCTACATATTTTTTAATAAAATGTGGTTTAAACGATAAAACTGGTAATACTGTGTCCAATATATCATCCATCACATAGGCTGCTAAAATTGGTGAAATTGAAGCCCTCATGGGAGTTCCAAACGTTTGTTTATAAAATTTGTTATTAAATGAAAAATATGTGTTATCAAAAAGGAAGTTTAAAAGAGTTATGAAATGTTCTTCATTGATATTACACTGCATGCTAATACTGTTCCATTGTTTGTGGATTGCTCTTTGGCAAGCCTCTAAATAAACATTACTGAATAAGGAGACCACATCCAAACTGGCCAAAATATGATTAGGTGGTAATAATGTGTTGTTACATTTCTCAGTTACCTCAAACGAATCTTTTATGTAATATTCATTATCAAAATCGTATGCTTTAGTCAAGATAATTGTTAAGAAGGAGGCAATTGCTGCTGTAGGAGCACCAATTGAAGCGACTATTGGTCTGACTGAAAGAACTGGTTTGTGTATTTTGGGTAAAGCATAAAATTTCGGAGAAATGCCATTATAACACGTCAATTTCTTTTTTGTAATGTCATTGATTTGTTTTGTGTCATATAATTTTTTTATAATCGCATTACCTTTTCTTTGAATCGAAGTAGTTGGATCTTTAGTTAATTCCACGTAGGAAGAATTGTTATTAATAATATTCAATGACAGTGTTAGATATTGTTCTTTATCCATCACTACGGTTACATTACCTTTATCTGATAATGTTAAAATTAAATTTGAGTTATTTTTTAAGAATTTTTTTGATTTGTACAATAAGTTACGAAAAATAGATGTCGGATTGTTGAAATTATGAATATGATTAGTGATGATATTGGTTATTCTGGCTATCATGATATTTCGCTCAGTGGGGTCTGAGATAGTGGACGTAATGTAATCAACATCTGCTAAAATATTCTTGATAGGTATGTCTTTACCAATCAACGGTTCTATGCTAAATTTTGGACCCAAGGCTAAAAAGGCAGAAACATCTTCAGGTATGGTTGTATTTGAAATATTCTTTATCCATTTATTATTTGATTTTATTTTTATCCGATTTATTTGTAATTGTTTCAAATTATTTAATTTGTTTATATTTTTCATTTTGACTTTATGGAAAATTGTGTTATATGACTTTTGTTGTCTACTGCTAAAATTATGAAAAATTAATTCGGAGGTGAGTGAAATTATCTTATTTTTTAATGACAATAACAACAATGAAACTACTCAATATAGAAATTTCCTCAAATCATAATTTAGTGAACAAACTTCATACCTTGTTATTGTCATTAAAAAATAAGATAATTTCACTCACCTCCGAATTAATTTTTCATAATTTTAGCAGTAGACAACAAAAGTCATATAACACAATTTTCCATAAAGTCAAAATGAAAAATATAAACAAATTAAATAATTTGAAACAATTACAAATAAATCAGATAAAAATAAAATCAAATAATAAATGGATAAAGAATATTTCAAATACAACCATACCTGAAGATGTTTCTGCCTTTTTAGCCTTGGGTCCAAAATTTAGCATAGAACCGTTGATTGGTAAAGACATACCTATCAAGAATATTTTAGCAGATGTTGATTACATTACGTCCACTATCTCAGACCCCACTGAGCGAAATATCATGATAGCCAGAATAACCAATATCATCACTAATCATATTCATAATTCCAACAATCCGACATCTATTTTTCGTAACTTATTGTACAAATCAAAAAAATTCTTAAAAAATAACTCAAATTTAATTTTAACATTATCAGATAAAGGTAATGTAACCGTAGTGATGGATAAAGAACAATATCTAACACTGTCATTGAATATTATTAATAACAATTCTTCCTACGTGGAATTAACTAAAGATCCAACTACTTCGATTCAAAGAAAAGGTAATGCGATTATAAAAAAATTATATGACACAAAACAAATCGAAGACATTACAAAAAAGAAATTGACGTGTTATAATGGCATTTCTCCGAAATTTTATGCTTTACCCAAAATACACAAACCAGTTCTTTCAGTCAGACCAATAGTCGCTTCAATTGGTGCTCCTACAGCAGCAATTGCCTCCTTCTTAACAATTATCTTGACTAAAGCATACGATTTTGATAATGAATATTACATAAAAGATTCGTTTGAGGTAACTGAGAAATTTAACAACACATTATTACCACCTAATCATATTTTGGCCAGTTTGGATGTGGTCTCCTTATTCAGTAATGTTTATTTAGAGGCTTGCCAAAGAGCAATCCACAAACAATGGAACAGTATTAGCATGCAGTGTAATATCAATGAAGAACATTTCATAACTCTTTTAAACTTCCTTTTTGATAACACATATTTTTCATTTAATAACAAATTTTATAAACAAACGTTTGGAACTCCCATGGGGGCTTCAATTTCACCAATTTTAGCAGCCTATGTGATGGATGATATATTGGACACAGTATTACCAGTTTTATCGTTTAAACCACATTTTATTAAAAAATATGTAGATGACATCATTATTTCTCTACCTAACAATTGTATTGATGAAATCCTTGACACCCTTAATAGCTTTGACCCTCATATACAATTCACCATCGAAACTGAAGATTGTGCACAGTCAGTACCATTTCTAGATACAAAATTCATACGAACAAGTGATAATAGAATTTTAATAGATTGGTACAGAAAACCTTGTAGTTCAGGTAGATACATAAACTATATGTCGTATCATAAACAATCTATGAAAGTGAATTTAGTCAAACAAATGAAAAATAGAGTGTTAAGAATTTCTGACATCAGTTTTCATAATAAAAATTTAAATATCCTTCTGAACCTCTTCATAGATAACGCATACCCTTCAAGTATGGTAAAGAATATTTTGTTTAATACTTCGTCCGTCCCTGAATTGTTAACAGTGGTGAACTCTTCACACAATGTCATTGATGGCAGTGCAGTTAATATTGAACCAGAGCATATTACATTCACATCTTTACCCTATATTAAAGAGATCACTCCTAAATTATCCAGAATTTTTCATAATCTCTCAAATTTTAAAATAGCAAATAGAACAGTTTTAACGATAAAAACCTTACATAGTAAATTAAAAGATAAAACTCCTCTAACGTCACAAACGAATGTTGTTTATAGTATTCCTTGCCTTAACTGTGATAAGAAGTATGTTGGACAAACCGCACGAACCTTAAGTGCCAGAATCACTTCTCATAAAAGCGATTGTAGATTACATCCTGAAAGATGTGCTTTGGCTGAACATGTTAATAATTTTGACCATTGTATGAATTTTGACTCAGTGAAAGTTTTAGCTAGTGAGACACTCTCAAATAAAAGATCCTTTTTAGAAATGGCACACATTTTTGAAGAAAAGAATTGCATAAATAAAAAAACAGACATTAACCATTTGAGTGAAATTTACTCTTATTTATTGACCTTAGACATAAATTTATCAAAGAATAACGTTGACAGGAACAATAGAATATCCAATCAAATCATAGATGATGACATCCTTCTTAATTAATTGCATTGTTCTTGATACATATTTCAGTGTGACGTGTCAATTCTATGGTTAGATTGATTATTCTGTTGTCACTTCTAAAACCGCGTGGTTGTAGCATTATCTGTCGTAATTGGAATATATTAATCTTATAAATTATACTAATCTTCAATTCAAATGAATCACAAATATAATTTATTACTCATCATCCTCATCGCTGTGAACGTCTTCCATCAGAATGTTAACATCTCTGTAATCAACCTCATCAAAGTTGTAAGTCATATAGGTTATTTTATAACAATTTTATCTTTGTAACTGTAAATTTATTGTAGTTTCCCTGAGGATGGAAATAAATATTTCCGAAAGCTTGGATAACCTTTAAAGAGTTCTCTTTTACTTGCTACGCAATCCTACTATTATTAGTTTTATATATATATATATATATATATGTTTCTTCTTAGGTTCTCGCGGACGTAATGTGTAGAACTGGTCCTTTTGAGGAACGAAACCACACAACGCGGATCAATACCCGAGAATCCAGTTCTACATATATATATATATATATATATATATATATATATATATATATATATATATATATATATATATATATATATATATATATCCGAGATAGGAAAATCAAAAATGTTCTTCTGAATCCAAAAGACAGAATTCCTCTAGAATGCCAAGGAGTGTACGAGGTGCCATGTGGTAATTGTGTCATATATATATATATATATATATATATATGTATGTATGTATATCTGTATATATATATATAAAAATTCTGTTTGACGTTTCGACAATGTTTATTGTCTTTATCATTAATCGAAATCATCTATTCTTCTCTAAATTACATGGAAACACTAATTCACATTTTGATAAAGACAATAGACATTGTCGAAACGTCAAACAGAATTTGTATTTCATTTTCAGTATGTTTACGAACCAATATACCAAGAAAACATACAAATATATATATATATATGACACGGCTAATGTGTATAATCTGTCTATTCTATAGAATAGACGGTGCGAAACTCGCCAGTCGCGGCTAGGGTATGTAGCTGGCTAAAGTGTATAATCTTATGTTATTTGCATGTTGTAACTCGGGTATCCGTAGAAATCACACTATAATCCCTGAATGTGTTACAACATTTACGACAACGAAAAAAAAAAAAAAACAAATCAGCTATAAATCACATATATTGTCGAAAAAATCTACAGTAAGGATAATAACATTATATAAAGCAATTTTTTCGAAACCAAGTCGTTCGCTCAAACTACGTCGACGCACATATTTTCGATGAACCAAATTTTCGACAGCTCTAACGTAGCACTGAACGATGTCGACGAGATCGGAAAATTTTACATGCTGATCGAAATAATATTGAATATTTTCATAATCGCGATGAACAAGAATATCTTTATTGAGACTATCCACAAACTTACACATTCTTCTAGAATATTCAATTTCGATTTTTTCGTTAGACATATCGCGGTCGTCGAATTCAGATAATACATATCGTTCAAAACATTCGGACGAGACGTAATTGTAATAATCCATATTGGTCATTACCGTGTAATAGAATAGAAATCGCGTTTCGTTCAATCTTATGCGGCCATCGTGTAAGACTTCCACATAGCCGCCAATTTTTTCAGTCAAATTGACTACAAATGCCGACGACACGAGCAATGTGATATAGGACCACTCATAATCGTGCAAGCGGGATAGATTTTTGCACGACTCCGAAGAATCCGAAGACTTCAATATGAAGTATATGGAAACCCACGAACACAGTGCCGAAATTAGTCCGATTATTACGATCATCAGTATTATACTGGACCGACCACGACACGATAACGATCTGTTCACCACTACAGGTTTTCCAACTATGAAAGGACCCCTTTCGTATCTCGGTACTGCCGTATTGGGAATATTTTTCGTTAGTTCGAAATTATCGGACGGTGATGATTGCTTCGATCCCCACAACGAAGAAAAAGAAAACGACGACGACGACGGGAGGTCATTATCTCGATTACAACGACACTGTACCTGCGACGATTTGACGAAATTATCGTCATTTTCAATAGTTACCGAACGATGTTCCGAATCACTGCTAATACTGGACAATAGATGTTTTCTTTCTTGCGATGATGTATTTGAACATACTCCCGTTCGCGGTATATCATCCATACATTCGTATATATGATCTTTTTCGTCCTTACCAGGGATCTCTCCTAATGCCGACCTGCTATTCATGAGCATATAACTAGCGACAGTAACGACATCGCCTGCTGACTTTGTATCGATTCGATTTGTTTTCGGTGTAGAGTTTAAACGAGCAGCAAGCGACACTGGTAGCACTCCGACATTCTGATATGGACCAACCTCGGCAATCGTTCGATTCCCCGTCGTTAGTGTGCCATCGAAATTGGCATATTCGGACGGCATCGATGGCACTCCGATATTCTGATAACGATCAGCTTCGGCCATCTTCGCTCCTACATTTTGGTAACAACCATCTCCGGCCATTGCTGGGGATAATATATTCGATATAACAACAACGTTGAAAATATTTTCTCAATAACTTTGAACGACTTCTTATGGCGCGAACAGAACCAATTGTTATTATTATTATTATTATTATTACAGCTATTGAAATCTAGCGATGTGAAATACGTGAAAGTTGCGACGATACTGTTTCTTCCGTTGACATCGCAAGGCTTATATAACATGGTTCACAAATTATGAAATGCAAGAACGAAGTCGATCATTATTGCTCAATGTACGACTACATCGATAACGCGATAGGCGACGGAACCAAATAACAAACCGATATAGTGTTGTATTCACATTTTAATAAAATATTCGTTTGAAAATATAATGCACATTAGCAAATCGAAAGGTATAAAATAACGCGTTCCGTGCGAACATTCAGTCAGTCTAACATCATGAAACGTGCAACCAAGTTCATCCTATGGATATTGGGAAAATTCAATCAATTTTCGAACAATATCAACCGATTTCCAAAATTAATAAACGACAACGAATATTCATCGATGGAGGAAGATTTCCCAGGTCCACAACAAGATGTTAATATCAAATCTGATACAAGAAGCGTTAACGACGACAACGATTACGAAAACGACGAATGGTTCGAAGCAGCATCATCGGAAAATGGAGCAGAACCAAGTGATGAATCCCACGACAGCGAACGCAACATCGACGATAAAGGACAGTTATCGACCGACTCTGAATACCCGATCGTGAACGAGATAACAGTAAATACCATCGGAAATGAAATAACAACCCTAAACAGTTTGTTAGGAATATACGTGCAAAACAAGGAGGATCGTTTGACGGAAGAAATAGAAGAACCGGCAACCGCCATTGAGGAATGCTACAACGACCCGGAAGAAAAAGTATACATCGATACAATGAGGCTATGCAATACATTGATTGACAGAATTTTTTTCATCGATTGCGAATATTATAAATATTGTTCGGAAAAAATATATTTCGAATTTGCTGGCACACGCGGAGACCAAACTACTCATTTGAATGGCGCACCGTATAATTCAACAACTGGGAGAATTATTACAAAATTCAGAGAGCTGGGAGAACTGTGGGCCATGACAAACGATCAATTTACTGGTATGATCAAAAATTTACGTTGTGGCACCTGGGAAATAGAAGAGAAGACTGTTTCACCGAATCTGATTGTCCAAAATATTCTCACCGACCCCGAGCCATTACCGATCATCGTGAATTGGTACGAGAATGCATGCAAGGATTTCTTCGACGGATATTTTCATAAAACGTGGGATAACGATAGGGCGACGATAGTTCTCACGTTGGATCACCGGCAATGTTCAAAAAAAGTCGAGTGGTATACACTGAAAGGCACAAAGTTCAAATATATCGTTCAATATGAATTATTCCACCATCCATCCGATGCTCTGATATTGACTTATAACCACACTACCACCGATTATCATTTCGCGGGGAAATGTGAATTCTCTTTTGACGATTTCCACGATGTGTTAGGATGTGGGAGTGCCACCGGTCACGGACATCATGACCAGCAACAGTCCTGTGAGACTAGAAGCAAAAAATTACGATGTATGGTTAAAAATGTACTGAGTTATTTTATTTTTGAAAAATATATAATGTGATATTTATTGTAAATTTTTCGTCTTTCGTTCAAAACGTAAGTCGTGCTCGGAAAATGAAATTCATTCTATCGTAGAGAAATTTTATCGACTGGATTGTTCATCGACCAACTTCCACGATTCTCTCGTTCGGAGAATGAAATTGTAAAACATTTTATATGAACAAACTTTGTCGACTCGGAATCTATCGTCGAACAAATATCCAAACCGGCATAATTCTCGTTACGAAATTCCAACGGCGGATTTCTTCGAGCTGCGGAGAAACTTTCTCTCACATGCGTCATACGCACTAGCTCCATCGAGAAACAGTTTTGTCTCGAATGAAATTTGTTGAAACGAAATCTCACCGATGGATTTCTTCGAGCTGCAAAATCTTTGAACGTGAATCTCGTTCGAGAAATGAAATCGTGAAATATTTTCTGATGAACAAACTTTGCTCGCCTAAAATCTTTCGTCGAACGAATCTCCAAACTTATAAGTTCCTCGTCATGCGTACTAGCGTCATCGCGAAACAGTTTTGTCTCGAATGAAATTTGTTGAAACGAAATCTCACCGGTGAATTTCTTCGAGCTACAAAATATTTGAACGTGAATCTCGTTCGAGAAATGAAATCGTAAAATATTTTCTGACCAACAAACTTTGTTCGCGTAGAATCTCTCGTCGAACGGATCTCCACACTTATAAGCTCCTCGTCATGCGTACTAGCGTCATCGAGAAACAGTTTTGTATCGAATGAAATTTGTTGAAACGAAATTTCACCGGTGAATTTCTTCGAGCTACAAAATCTTTGAACGTGAATCTCGTTCGAGAAATGAAATCGTAAAATATTTTCTGACCAACAAACTCTGTCCGCGTAGAATCTCTCGTCGAACGGATCTCCAAACTTATAAGTTCCTCGTCATGCGCATTAGCCCTGTCAAGAAACAGTTTTGTCTCGAATGAAATTTGTTGAAACGAAATCTCACCGATGGATTTCTTCGAGCTGCAAAATCTTTGAACGTGAATCTCGTTCGAAAAATGAAATCGTGAAATATTTTCTGATGAACAAACTTTGCTCGCCTAAAATCTTTCGTCGAACGAATCTCCAAACTTATAAGTTCCTCGTCATGCGCATTAGCCCCGTCAAGAAACAGTTTTGTATCGAATGAAATTTGTTGAAACGAAATCTCACCGATGGATTTCTTCGAGCTGCAAAATCTTTGAACGTGAATCTCGTTCGAAAAATGAAATCGTGAAATATTTTCTGAGGAACAAACTTTGCTCGCCTAAAATCTTTCGTCGAACGAATCTCCAAACTTATAAGTTCCTCGTCATGCGTACTAGCGTCATCGCGAAACAGTTTTGTCTCGAATGAAATTTGTTGAAACGAAATCTCACCGGTGAATTTCTTCGAGCTACAAAATCTTTGAACGTGAATCTCGTTCGAGAAATGAAATCGTAAAATATTTTCTGACCAACAAACTTTGTCCGCGTAGAATCTCTCGTCGAACGGATCTCCAAACTTATAAGCTCCTCGTCATGCGTACTAGCGTCATCGAGAAACAGTTTTGTATCGAATGAAATTTGTTGAAACGAAATCTCACCGGTGAATTTCTTCGAGCTACAAAATCTTTGAACGTGAATCTCGTTCGAGAAATTAAATCGTAAAATATTTTCTGACCAACAAACTCTGTCCGCGTAGAATCTCTCGTCGAACGGATCTCCAAACTTATAAGTTCCTCGTCATGCGCATTAGCCCTGTCAAGAAACAGTTTTGTCTCGAATGAAATTTGTTGAAACGAAATCTCACCGATAGATTTCTTCGAGCTGCAAAAACTTTTACAGCAGTGATGACTCATATTCACGTGACGTATGCGTGACGTATCACGGGGGCAACGAAAATTGTGGAACGCAACATCCAGCTCTCGCAAGAAGCTAGCGCTAAGTCTAGACAGTCAAGGGGGCTCCACGTACCCCCATAGCACCCCTGCACCCCTATATATATAATATATATATATTATATATATAACCTCCGCGACGGCCTGCTCCTTCTTACTACTACGTTGTTCTTACTCTGGTCAAGGAGGTTTAGGATCGCGGGCGAGAAGCTTGCTGATTATATAGTTAATTTGGGGTCAGCTGAGTGAATACTCGATTCTCATTGGACTAGAGCCAATTGACGTCACGAAAATCCTAAAATCTACTGATTTCTGACGAAAATCACGGTAGAAGGGGTAAAATTTTGATCAGATTCAATTCAGAGTTCTGAGAGCGAAGTCGATTGAGGTTAGATTGTGCAAAATTAAACCCACCCCATCTACAGATTTAGTAATTTCTTGAGAATACATAGTATGTCTATGGTACGTTTCACACTGTACGTGTTGGATGAAAGTTTGAAAAAACTCCGCCAGATGGCGTTCATCTGCTTACTGTATCAAATTGATATAACATTTCGATAGGTGGCGCTCATCAAGTTATCACATCGGAATTGTATTATATTCCAAAAGATGGCGCTTTTTACATTACCTCAACGGGATCGCATTACATTTCAACAGGTGACGCTCCGTATGTTATAACAAGAAATTTCTATAACAATCCGACAGGTGGCACTCATCCGTACACTAGTCACAGTGTATCTCATCGAGTTGCCTCATTCTGTATAAAATGTTCGATAGGTGGTGCTCGTGTGTCACTTTCAGTCTATATGCAGTGTAAAACGTGTGGCGGTTTGGATCACGTACGTGCTAATTCGAAAAAATGTGCACATCGAATATTCAGAAAAAAAAAAGTCAAAAAAAGTAAACGAGTTTTGACGGTACCTGACGACAATTTCGAGGTGATCTCATCGGAATATATTATTGAAGAACGAATTGAGGACGATTCGTCCGTTATTCCGGTAGCTATCACAGAAAAGAGAAAAGTCGAAAATAGTGAACGAGTGTTGACTGTACCTATCATATGTGACGACGACGGTGTCGAGGTGATCTCATCGGAATATATTATCGAAAAACGAATTGAGGATGATTCGTCCGTTATTCCGGTAGCTATTACTGAAAACGACGAGGAATGTGCCGAGGTGACTTCATCGGATAGTTCGTCCGTTATTGACATTTTGGGTGTTTCGGACGTGGAAGATTGGTCGAGTACATATTCTGATTCACGAGATGCGTCGATGACTGTTCGATATGGTGATTTCTTCATCGTTCACACCCGCGATAAAGTCATCGAGGATAGCTGTTGGGCTCTGACCGAGAAAAGTTGCAAGTCTCTGATCGCAAACGCTGTCTTTATTAGTATGGAATGTTTACGTTGTGCTTCGAATGTTATATATATCGCCGCAGCTGTTAGGCGAGGGAATCTGACTACAGTTTTGAATGGCGTTCCACATAATTTGAATACCGAAAGAAAATTTCAGATTACTAATGACTTTGTATTTTTGCGAGAAATGTCGGATGATCAATTGGATCGTATTCGAAAGCATGTTTTGGCCGGGGTATGGGAAGATACCAGCAAGAATGTTTCGCCGATCACGGTGATTGATACTATTTGTCGTCACTGTCCGGAGTCACCGGCGATTATCGTGAGCTGGAGTGACGATAAAAATGAAGAATTTTTCGACGGATATTTCCGATTCGTATACGACAATAGAGGTTTGGTATTGCTAATTACTAACGACCGAATAACAACGACGGTTGAGTGGTATTCATTGAAGGGGACGACTTTGAAGAATTTGATACGATACGATTTATACAAATTTCCCGTGCGTACAATGGTATGGAGTCGCACGATCGTTACGAACGATGTCAATCATCGTGACTTTACTTTGGACGATTTCCACGACGTGTTAGGTTGTACAGACACACATGCGCGAGACGAACCGTGTGCAGATAGAATCGTGAAATTACAGTGCATGGTTAACATTTTAATAAATATGTAATAGGAAAATAAAACAAAAACATTTAAGAACATATTTTTTATTCGTCACAAACAAATGAACGCAGTACTCAGTTCCAATAGCCGAGTCGATTGAGGTTAGATCGTACAATATTAAACCTATCTCATCCACAGATTCGGTAATTCGGAAATTGAAACTGTAAAATATTCGCTACCGAATGTAGTTGCTCCAAATGTTTATAATGGTAAAATTCGTATTTCATGGCGGTCGCGTTGGAGGTAAATGGGTTAAAACAAACATCAGACAGTACAAATTTCACGATAAAATTCTAAAGTAATTATTATCACGTTGTAAAACGCAATTTTTTCGAAATCCGATCTTTCTTGAGAGTAGCGACGACGATTCTCCTTTCGATGTATCAAATTTTCCAAGGCTCTAACGTAACACTGAATTATATCGACAAGTTCGGAAAATTCAACGTTCTGATCTAAAAAATAATACAGCGATTGGTTGTCGTGATGTATCGCTAAAATTTTACCCAAAACATCAATAAATCGACACAGTCTCGTGAAACGTCCCAAATTATCGTGCGATGTTATTCTAACGTATCGTTCGTCGAATCCAGATACGATGTACCGCTCGAGACACACGGAGGGGACCCGATTATAATAATTCGCATTTGTCATTATGGTATAGTAGAACAGAAATCGCGTTTCGTTCAACGTTATGCGATTGTCCGATAGAATCTTCATATGATCAATTCTTTCTGTTAGATTTACCAAAAAATCCGACGATACGAGCAATTTCATGTACGACCATCTGTAGTCGAGCGGATACGAAAAATTCACGCACAATTCGGAAGGCGGGGACGATGGATTCATTATAAAATACACCGAAGTCCACGAACAAAACAGCGAAGCTATTCCGATCGTCATCGTGATCCATAATAAAATTTTATAATAATTGTCGGATTGATACGAAGAAGGTGCTGCTACTGCTGCTGTTGCTGTTGTTACTGTTGTTGCTGCTGCTGCTGTCGCTGTAGGTCCATCGATGATAAACGCATCTGTTTCGGATGTCAAATCGATCGCGTCGGGCAAATATTCCGTTCTTGGGTAATAATTTTGCGGCGACGTAGACGAAGACGCACCGTCATCGCTCTGATGACGATAATACTGGGATCGTGTCGGTTTTGTAATATTCTCACCGTCGGTTTCGATTATTGTCGAACATTGTCCGGCATCGCAAGCCGTATAGGACGACGACGACGACGAAGACTGTACAGCACCATGTGATGTTCCTTCCGACGTTGACAGTACATTGTCCATAGGTTCGTATATGTGATCAACGTCGACGGAAAATTTCTTCAAACGCGTTATGCTCGTCATAGGAATATAACCGGCAAGAGTGACATCGCTGTTTGCAGAACACCGAATGTCATCTCGATTCGACGTATCGATTTCTATCGAGCAAGCTGGACTCGCACATTCGACCGGCACCGCCGGCACTTTCGGGGTCGCGTAATGACCGTCGGATTTGGCCATCGCTCTACAGTTTTCGCACACCGCTCGTCGATTTTTTTTCGCACTCCCGTTCCTCGTCTAATTCTACACTGCCATCTGTATTGCTATACCATGCGTACAGAATCGAAACGTTATCGACGAACGACGGTATGTTGTAAAAAAAGAAGAATAGCGAAATGAAAATATGTATTATAGCTCCCGTGTACGTGGTAGTCATCGTCGTTATGGGACGGCGGTTCCTCGCTCGTGTCTTTTTATTGTGGTGCGAATATCGCATCTTTCAATATCGCGCACATTTTTCCGGCGTCAGTTCGAAATCCCACCAACGAACAAGCGAATTCCACGAACGTATCGGTCTTTACTCCGATATCGTTTAGATGTTCATTTTTCAATTCGTACCCTCCGATTCGACTTGGATGATCGTCACTTTCATAAAACGTCCGTAAACATAAACGATGTTGCGATACGATCGGTAAAGTTAACAGGTCGGTATGATACAAATGATTGGTTAGGAACGCGTCGTTACTTACGTTCGTCGCGGTCGTCGTAGGGGAAACGACGTTTTCTAGAAAGTCATCGTACGCCTCGTCGAATACGAAAATTTTATCCTTGCTTTTCCACGAGCAAGCTTGGATATTCGTCAGACCGAATACTTTCGATCTGTCGAATCGGAAATAATCCGCTTCCGTCGAAGATAAAACGCGCGGTGGTACCGTTCCGCGCGACTCCAATATCAGATCGTCGGTGAGGGACGTTGCGATGTTCTCTTCGATATTCAGGTACATAGAGAAACGAAGGAACGCGTACATGGATTTGTCTGCGGTGAAAGACGATATTACACGTATTTTACCCGTTTTGAATAATTCCGGCGCGTCACGAAACGTATGCAACGTTTTCTTCGACACCTTCCCACCGTCGTCTCGTGCGAAAATAAAAGAAGGTAATTCGTACTCGGCGATCAGTTCGTAGCGTTTGAGCCGTACAACGTCCATGTTCGTGCTAGCGGAAGCGTAGATTTTGGCCATGTGCGATTTATTCACGACCTCTCGTCTCGTCACAAGCGTGGGTCGTTGATCTACCAGACCTTGTCGGTCGAACGGAGTTCTCAAACCTCCGTTGCA
Organism: Endomychus coccineus; assembly: GCA_958510875.1. Lineage (NCBI taxonomy): Eukaryota > Metazoa > Arthropoda > Insecta > Coleoptera > Endomychidae > Endomychus > Endomychus coccineus. The sequence goes on from OY294068.1 coordinate 114,473,303, forward strand.
AACGATCACATCGCCCGGGTATTCTACTAGATTTATGCGATCTCGTACGTTTTGGACGGTGATCACGACAACCGTGTCTCCCTCGCCGAAGGCTTTGCCGTTACACTCGGGGTCGCAACATCCGTCTCCGAGTTCTGTCAATTTAGCGTTAACGTATTTAACGGCGCAATCTCTCACGTAACTCCGACCGCCGATACATTCGACGTACGTTTCGCCCGAATAGATCGTTCGCAACGACCGAGGCATGGCGAGTTTACCGTTGGACCTGTCGCGACATACGTTTTTCGATTCGCATTTCAAACTTTCGACCGAAAATGTTTCGTCTGATCCGCAAGATTTCTCCTCGTAAAATGGAAACTCGTTCGTACACTGAAAATATTTCGCTCGATCGATCGGATGTTCGATCGTGAACGCGGGATGACGCAAGCACGTTTGAGTGGTCTCGTCGACCGACAAGCATCTACCCGCACCTCCGTATATCGTGCGCTCCGGGCAGTCGTGTAAAGTGAACACGGCGTTGTCGTCGCCGTCGCAGCGACCGTATTGATTCGATCTATATTTCCATCCGATTAGACCGAACCCCGCCAAAGAACGAGACTCGGATAACGCCCTGTCGTCCGAGAATACTTGCAATATCGTGTTGTCGGAAAACGAACCGGTGATAGGAATCGGAAACGCGGGCGTGCGGCGAATATCATCACCCGCTTCGCATATATTCACGGGGAATAATTGTTCGTTGTCTGTGGGGTCGAATCGGTGCGGCAATTTTATCGTTATCGATTTATCTAGCCATTCTACGTGGACATTTTCGAGCGTGGCCGATACTTTGAAATTTTCCTCCTGTCCGATCGATCTAACGACGTCGAACGTACCTCGATCGAATCGAAACATATATTTTACGTTGAATTTTTTCCGTAGCGACCTAGACAACGACAAACGCGATCGCGTCAACGGTAAGTCAACGTATTTGTACGGTCTGATTTGAACGGTACTATCGTTATCGAGAAAACTCAATTCATATACAGGTATTCTCAATGGTGGTGGTGGTGGTGGTGGTGGTGGTGAAGACGAAGGAGAAGAACGAGAAACAGGGTCTGAGTGATCGGGAAGAACGACTGGAATGTACGGGAAATAAAGTTTTGACGAGCCTTTTAAAGACGGTCGTCGTCGTCGTAGATAGTGACAATAATTGATGATCGCTAATTTCGTTTGCCGGTCTGCGACGATCACGTCAAAATCTGGAGGCCGCTCGTCTAACGTAGATTTATTTGTAACGATCGACAAGATTAAAAACAACAAAGAACATAGTATCACGATTAATACGAGCATCTTACAGTAAGATGGAATCCACGTTGGAAAAACACGTTACGCTGTATACGGAAAAATCGAACGTGGTGATCAAGGCTCGAATATTCCACGATACGTTCGAAAATATCGATTGGACGACGATACTTATCGTTACCGATCAGATAATTTTTTCAATAGATCGACAGTGGTACGCGTACGAAACGTGGTATTACGATAATACCGTTTCTTCTTATTCTTCTTCTTCTTCTTCCTCTTCTGCTGTTCCTTCTGATCATCCTTCGACGGACGATGTCGATACGAACGGATCGAATTATACGTCGATACGATTGAACAGAATCGAACTGGACGGTGTCGATCAACAACAACAACAACAACAACGTAACCTCCTTGCCGATGACCATACCCGTCACCTACCACATTTCACGCTGGTCGTTTTGGGGTCGAGAAATGAACGTCGTCGCTCTCCATCGACACCACCGCCTTCCATCATCCTGACTAACGAACAGTTATTCTACGATACGACGAGTAATTTCCATAATAACGTCAGACCCGTACACTATATCGATGTCGTCGTCGAAGGTTTTCCGGAACCTTCGTACGTCAACAGCGAGCGAAGTATTCGATTGTTATCGTACGGCTTATTGCGTTGTTTCAACTCCGAAAACGCCGTCGTCGATAATAGCCATCCGTACAAATTCGGTACCAGATTGTTGATAAATTTTCACCAGTTGGAAGTTATTTTTGCGTTATTCGAAAATTCGATTTCTAATATATTGACGGCCAACGTTAGATGTCACGCCGATTATCGTCGTCATCATCTCCCCGGCTGTACGGTTATATTCGTAGAAAAAAAACGACCTATATTATTTTATCAATTTATTTGTGTCGATAGAATAACGAACGATACACAAATACCTATGGACGAAGAAACTTCACGTTCTAAACGACGAAGAAGCGGTTCGGATAAGCCGAACGAAAACGACGATAATAACGATATCAAACGTAGAAGGCGCAAAGAACCGTCTTATCCGTTTTCCGTATAGTCTCCCTCTAACCTACGTTCATACAACACCGTCACCGCCAACGGGACAACAACCACCACCACCACCACCATACCGTTATCACGGTAGTTCCGTTAGCGATTATTTCGACGTGGACCGGAGAGGGAAGAAAGTGGCTACATGCAGCAACTCGAAGAAGAGAAAGAACTTACGGTCACGTTACTGATGGACGTTAAAAGTTTCTACGATACCGGTCAATTCGTACTGGATAAATACGGCGACGACAAAACGTGGTGTTACGAAACCAACATCAGATATAGCGGAAAGGCGACGACGCGATTGGACGAGATCAAAAGATATGTCGAAGAAAGCGATTATGGCATTCGTACGGATCGCGACGACGATTACGATCGATTTCAAGGAATGTATCGTGTCATCGTTAAAGACGTTCAACCTATACCCTACGCAGATATAGAGAAATTAATCGATCCGTTACACGACGATATGCTAAACGATGCGAACATCAAACGGTTAGTATCGTCGTCGTCGTCCGCAACATTTAACGATAAATTCTCGTTCCAGAGGAAACGAACGATGTCCAGATCGTCGACGATAGTGCCGTTCACGTTAGACGAACGAACGGAGATATTGGTGGAATGTACGTGGAAACGTAGCTACGAAGAAAGTCTCACTTACGAAGAGTTCAAACGGACCGTGCTGGATAATTCGAACGATACCGACGGTTCGTTCATACCAATTTTCGGTCAGTCACGAATATGTCTGAGAAATTTTCCCGATAAAAGGGTACGTTTTTCGATCGGTAAAGGTTACAGTTTCGGTGGAACGCAACAAGGACGAAGACCCATGGACGAGTTTTACTATTTGGAATTCGAGAAAGAATTCGACAGTAAGCTATGCCACGATAAGTCGATGTCGTCCGCAACGATAAGAGCGTTCGTCGACGACGTACTCGCTCTGATACCCGTACCGTTGCTACGTGAAATCGTGGTGGGTGCCAAGCGTATTTGTATCGGCGAGGAAAAGCGTATCGGTGAACTGATGCAAGATTACACGCGAAATTTCACACACGAATACGGCAAGTTCATGTCGAAAGTACGATTCGACGCACGCTCGAACATGACCAACGTTTTCGTAGCTCCCAAATGGAACGGTATACGTGGCACCGGTGTATGGGAAAATGACAAAATCGTCGTGCGTACCGTGAAGGCGTTGCGAGAATTCGATTTGCCGTCGTACTGCTTACAACGATTGATAGTGCAAGTGGAGATGTTTTCGAACGACGACGACGACGATGCCACGACGAGCGGTATGAACGACATCAGCCAAGATCATATCGTAGTGACGGAAATATACGGCGTATCTTTATACGGTAAAAATCAATTACACGGATTCGCGTTCGATTCGAGCGATCCCAACACGAAGAGTCAGCCGTACGCCGAAACGGACACCATCACGAGAATCGCACGAACTTTTCACGAAATCGATCCGATATATTCGCTAGAATTGATCTCGAAATTTCACAAGCACGACGATAAACATTTCACCTATTATCATTACGATTATCCGTTACACTTGTTCGACGATTATTTTTTCTATTCGAAACGGAACGCAACGCGACACGACGAACAAATTGCTCGTTCGTCGGAACGGACGGACGGTAAATTGGCGATAGTTATATTCGGCGACGGAACGAAAAGTTTATACGTAAAATTGAAATTGTATCAAACGATCGAATTGATTTACGACTTGTGCAAATCGACGTTAACCAGCTACGAAAAGAACTTTGATTTCCTCGCCCGCGATCTAACGATACGCGATTTCGATGCTAATAAACTGCGATGGTATTCGACCGGCCTGGACTCCAACATCGTCCTGATCGAATTCGTCATACGAAAAAAACAGCACGTACCCGACAACCCGAAGTACACTACCACTACCACTAATCGTACCGCTATCGATAGTACCACCACGACTGCTCCCGTCGTCGTCGTTTCGAATAACGTAAAAGGAAAAGGAGAAGAAGAAGAAGAAGAAGAAGATATCGAAGAATTATTGTTTTTATTGCGACACGTAGAACTAGTACAATATAAAATTAGATATGACAAATTCGAGGCAGATAATAATGGTAAAATCAAAGCTATATTACGTAATCACATATTGTGAATTAATTTCATTGAATAAACGATGTAAAGGTGTATTTTTGTTTTTTCTCATAAAGTTCCAACCGTCGTTGCCATCACCGATGCTCCCGCGGTCGTAGAAGGCAGATCGTTTCGATAGAATTTCCAATATTAACATCCCTCTGATCGTACTGCTTTCGGTCGAGTCGATATCGTACAATGCGAAATGTCCAATTTTCACGGATAAGTCGACTTCGTCGTCGGCGTGAAAGTCGTCGACTATACCTCCGTTCGATGACACAGTCGTCACATTATCGAACGTGTCTATCGGAATAACGGAACGTATCGTCAGATTTTTCGCATCGACGTTGTATACGAACGCTTGGAACGTCATACTACGGTCTTATTTTCACGTTCGTTCAATATTAACGCGTGATATCGTATCTTTTGTATTTTGCGAAAACGCTTGAGCGAGTAAATGACGAATCCGGATAGGGAACAAGCTACCGAGAAGCACATGGCCAGCGATATGGCATCGCTCAACGTGATGTTGTCGAAAAGACCGACCCATCCAGAAGTGGTGTCGGCGGCACCAGCAATGCCGTTCATGATATCGGTGATATTTCTCGTGCCAGTGTTCATGTCTTATCTCATAGGGCCATACCGTTCATTTCCGCGTTGTAATCGGTCACGTTCATCCGTTCTAGCTCTTCTATGTGTTCGTTTATATCGTAACGCGGCGTCGCGTCGGTATATGTTTTTTCGACGCGTGACGACGGCTCGTTGTCCCGGTCGTCGTTATTCGCTGCGTCGAGAAGATCGGATATCGATTTTGTAGTGTTCGTATTATCGTCGCGGTCGTCGTCGTCGTCGTTGTCGCTATAATCTTCGGTACAGCTATCGTCGACGTCCGACTGCATCGTCGATACGCTGGACGTTTCTTCGAGGACAGCGTTGAAATTCTCCAATTCTGCGTAGATAGGTTCGTCGTCGACCGGTTCGATAGAAGCGGATCGTTTCGTACGCTTATGTACGATACGGTCGTTCGGAAGGATGGAGAACTTTATCGTCTTCAACCAGTCACAGTTGTCTCCGCGATAAAGAGCTAAATTATCTGTTCGATAACTTTCGATCGAATAGCCATACTTTATGACACTGTTCACGTCCGCCATGTAAACGTCGATTAGCGCAAATTTCTTTCGCTGAGAATGCCGATTGGTGTCCAAAGCGACGGATGCAGGAAATTCATCCAAATAATCGGTCCGGAAAGTTCCGTTCGAGTTGCCCCAATACAACAATGTCAAATATTGTGACAATTCGGAACGACTGAAGTCCTGTTCGAACGTTTTCATGTTATAATCGACATCGTCGGAATCGTTCAGTTGAATCGCGTAGGTGGCGTGCAAAAGGATCAATACGTCGGTCTTTAACGTTGGCGAGCTCGACCTTTGAACGACACCGTATTTATTCTTCACTATACGAACCATCGCGTTCTGCCTGCCCGTCAAGAATTCGAAGTTGTCGATGTTCTTACCGAAAAGTAACTTTTTCGTTTCGGCCCACAGATCGGACAGCGCGTTTCGATTCTTCACGACGGCCGCCGATACTCCTACCGACATATTCTTTTTTCCCGTCACGTTACACTTGAGATTATTATACATAATCAGAGTTTGAAGCTGGCTAGATTTCTTGTGTAACCCACCGAACACGTTAATAGCGTTACCGTCATTAATCGTACTGTATATAACGTTGTCGTTGTCGCCGGCAGTCTCGCTAATTAGGATGCCACACGTTAATAGATCTTTGACCGACCATAGTTCGTAGTCGGTAATTTCTAGAGTCGACGCCACGTAGGAATATTTGTTGGTACCAATTTGCGTTTTCAATTTTATACCTTTTGTCGATTTATCTGGGACGAGTTCTGTCCACGATTTCGTATTGAACGATTCGTGATTATACGGGTAGCGGTACCGTTCGATAACGATATTCTGATCGGTATTCTGACGAGAGTGTGCTACGTAATAATCGACGAGATGCTCCGCGCTTTTACGGATCGATATAATCGGTACCATATCTAATAGAACGTTCAAGTCTAATATACGACTCATTCCGTCGTGCCATATTATGCTACCCATCGGAGTATTTTTCGATTTTTTGCTCGACCACACGTCGTTCGGTTTATCGACGCCGCCGTTCGATATCGGAAACGACGACGGCAACGACGCTGTTGACGTCGACGAACGTAATCCGTTACGCGATTCTTGACGTCGTCGCTGATCGTAACGGTCCGATATATTTTGTGGATTATCCATCGATGACGGTCTGTTGTTCGATACGGGAACCGGAACCGAATCATATCGATGTGATCGATCGATTCGTCGTTCGTCGATCGATATTTGTCGCCGCCGTTGCTCTTGTTCTCGTCGCTGTTGTTGCTGCTGCTGCTGCTGCTGCTCTTGTTGTTGCCGGTCTCGTTCTCGTTGTTGCTGTTGCATCAGTCGAGCGTGTTCGTCCGTCCAATGTTTTTGATCGGAATCGTGAGACGTTTTATCTCTCGCAAACATAACGTAATAAGCTAGGAAAGTTAAAATAAAACATGCCACTGCGATCGAAACGTACTTGAGAATTTGTAACACGTTCGGTCCAGGACCGTCAATTTTGTAGTCGATATCGAACACGGAAGACTTATTATTCGCTTCGTTAGACATGAGAGTATTCCGTTTCAACATCTTATTATTGCTTCCGACTATTTCGATATAGCGTAGTCGACAACGGACACCACCAATAAACGAACATCACGAACACGTTGAACACGGAACACCGTCCGTGATCGTACGTGCACAACGATTTCCTCAGGTCGTACAGCGAGCGATCGTTATAATAGACCGATAGCGGATAAATCGTTTCGATCTTATCGTCCGTATCGATATCTATGATTTTGATCAATTTAATAGTGCCATAATCGATCGACGACGACTGCGACGATGCTATCCTGTCCAACAAACGCAACAGATTATATCGTTTATTCCAACCTTTCACGAAGATCACGTCGAATTGACTCAGAATATCGTATACTATATCGTCGGCATACGGGACGTGTCCGACCGATCCGTCGATCATTATGTAATTCGCCGTCAAATAACGATTAGTTTTACGTATATTGCTATGCCTGTAAGGAGATCTGTCGTCGCCGTACAACTTGAATTTGGGAATGGAAAACATGATGCTGCGAATGTCGTACGAACAACTAGTGCGAGTCGCTCCGTAATTGTAATCTTCGATGTCGAACGGATAGTTTACTTGTTTCCAGGCGATTTCTTTTACGATGAAGTCGCCCGTCGAATAGTCTTGAAGCATCTGAACATCTAGAAGACCTATTCGTGGGAAATAACGTACGAATGCCATCGTTCTATTCGTTTATATTTTCGTGAATACTGTACGTTTTAGCGATGGATGCGATCCGTACCTATCTTATATCTTGTTTCGTTTTCGTGATAACGAGAGATTCTTATGTGACGGCGTTCGTGTTATTCGCGATGGACGGTATGTAATTTACGATCGCTCCCGACGAAAGCAATTGATTTATAACATCTACGACAGTCACGATTTTCCGATTGTCGTACCGTTCGTGTGGTCTTATTTTCATTCTAGTGCGCACCTTACGCTTGAAATGAATCAACAGATCAGAAACGCTAACGGGCAAGCAAACTGTATGTAAATTTTGAAGCGAGTGACCGCTCGACGGATGTTTCAATTTAACAAATGTATTATTGTATCCTTCCGAACACTTGTTCGTATCGTTGGCTGACGTAGAATATACGTATATATTCGAATTCATATTCAATATGTACCAATTGAACGGGTGCACTATAACCAAGCGAGTATCTCTACCGGTACTGATATCGTTCGTATTGGTGAATACGTCGGCGAACACGCCGTTTTCCAATTTCGTGGAAGAAACGAAATGGGCCAACATATCGAACATGGGTATATCGGTCGAATCGGTAAGCAATATCGTATGAAAAACCCACAAAATGTGGACCGATATGAGAAATACTAATATGGAATTCGCATCGACGATCATCTATCGATTATGCGATTATTTATGGTATATTGGATATCGATATCTTACAAAATACGTATAGGAAAAAGAAATAAACGACATACGTACACATACACGCACACACTTTATTTCGGGAAAAAAATAGTAAATTATTTACATGATACAATATTGTACAATCTAAAGGTTCAACCGCAAACGTCTTGGCCCTCTTCGTCTTCATCGATGGAGGAAACGACGTTATACACTCTGAAAGGTTGTCGTAGTTCGGCTTCTTCTCGGTCCATCTTCCGCAACACCCGTCTCATTCTTCGTGTCGATACATACGTTCCAAGTATACACGCTAGCGTCGAACCGATAATCATAAAAGCACCCACAGACCATATTATATATAGATGTAATGTTCGTATGCCGACACAATGCGGATTGCTCCCGTCGACGTCACAATGTCCAGTCAACGTGATCAAATCGGACTCGTTACTCGTACAATATTTATCGACAAACGACGACGACGACGACGAAGAAGATGGGAGTGCTGTCGACGAGGGCAATGACGATGACGGACAAGTCGAATTCATGAAAAAATATCGACACGTGTATTTGGCGCACGTCGAACTAGTATTATCACGTCGCAAATATACGTTCTGCATGACGGAAACGTTGAACAACGACAACGAACGATTTTTATTTTTATACCACTTGTACGAATCGAAAACGTGCGGTATCTGTTTCGCCGTTATACTATCGTTGCACAAGATGCTATCGTGTTGGTAGCAAGTAGACCACGTATAACATTTTTGGCTGGATACGTTCCGACAAGAATCGTGGCTTCGCTGTATTCTGATCGTATCTGGTATATTTGCGACTGCGGCGGTGGAGGCGGTGGTGGCATCGGTGACGACGACGACGACGAGAGCGGTAGTATTATTAGTACCGGGAGTAATCGAGACCGAAGCAGTACCGTTGTCGATCGAACGAATCGCAGCCCTTTCTTCGTTGTTCATAAAATCTAGATTCGTGACGTTACGATTATTCGATTGTTCGACGACGATATTCGAACGATTTTGAGGTTGATTCGATGTTATCGATACGTTCACATCCGACGAATTTCCCATCGTTGTCGGCATCGATTTCGTCTCCGCTATCACGTCACTCGTCACATTTTCCTTCTCGATATTTGTCACCGAGGTCTTCTTCTTCTTCTTCTTGGGTATTATCCCGACCGACAACGATTTGTTCATGTCCAATTCTACGAATGTCGTATGTTCATCGTCATCGTAGATTTCGGTCGCCGTTTCATCGGATGTAGAGTTTCGTACAGAAATGGGCGGTTTCGCTAACGATGACTGTGACGATATCATGGTAGCTGTCAAGTGTTGCATCGAGATACATGTTACTACGCTCAGAACGACGAGATATCTATATGGTAATATCGACGACTTAGAACAACGTGTCATGATCTAAACCGAATATATACTTATAATAATCGTTTATGGTTTTGAGACCGCATTTATACGTGTCCGATTGTTGATGATAATCCATCGTGTTTCCGATCGATAACCGAGCCACTAACATATACGTCAGCGTATTCACCTCCCATACGCGACCTCCGGCTACGACCGATCTCATGTACGTCGGTGGCAACGAATTAACGACTTGAAACTTGAACGCCATTCTCAACAGATCGCTAACGTCACACTTGAAGAACCACTCGTTAACGTAGGAATCGAACAGAATCGGACACCACGATCGAAACTGCGGCCACAACGAGGACACCGCTTCGTTATCGGCCCACCATCTAGTCATTATGGCAACTTCGTCTTTGAAGAACTGTCTCAAGAAATACAATACTTCGGTGTGTTTATTGTTCGGCGATATAGACCATTTGACACCTTTCGCGACGAACGTAAAATAGAAAACTTTAAATGCTCGATACGTTTCGTATTGTGCGACTCTGGAGTACGTCAGAGTTTGTGCCGCATCGACGGAGAAAACGTACGTGGTGGCGTCGTCGGGCTTTATTTTTTGCAAAAGTGTGTCGGTCGCGTTCGTGATATCCGCGAAGGAAATGTTTATAGTGTCACCTACGTGCCGATCGACACCGTCGTTACGCGTTTTTTTGGCAACAGTTGCGATTTCACATTTGATATCGTCGTTGCCGTTTATCGGTACGTACGAACAGCTACGATGATGCTGATGTTGACGACGGCGGCGTCGATGCGTAACGGTAGAGGTGTCGTTCGTATCCGCGCCCGGTATTTTCGTTTTCAGAAATACGGAAAAGTCTTTTTCGAGCATATTGATAAAACTGAACTCTATCAAAGTCGTTAATATTACGTGAACGACGTCCAGCTGTTCGTTGTCCAATTTCAATTTGTGTATCACGTTGAAATTGTATACGTTGATTATCAATAAACGCAAATTTTTGGTGTCGTTATCGGGGAACCTGTGAATAGACGACAATTTGAACGGAGACGTTTGCAGTCCCGACACGTCCGATTTGACGTTCCGTTTCATTATACGCGATTTAGAAGTAGTTTTCCCCGATCGTTTATTGCCACCCTTCATCTGACGCTCGATGGTCGACATCGGGACGACTCGAACGCAATCGTAGTGTTCCGTCAGCGTATTCAACACGTTGAAAAACATATCGTCGCACACGACGAAATAATTGTCGTTGTCCAACGTCATCGGATCGACTTCGCTCAGTTTTTCCAGTAACAAACCGAAATCTTCTCTCACGCTATGGAAATCTAATAGTAAATCGGTATAGAGTACGTTGAGGATGCGACCGTTGGTCGTTTTAGGAACCGCACACGACAACAATCCATTCAACGGTTTACTGCATCGCCTCATCTTTCTTATTACGTACGTTGGTGACGAGTGCCGTGGAAAATCGAACGAAACACGGATAATGGAAATTTTCGTTATTCATCGTCGTCGAACTCTTATTTGCCACGTAACGCTCCACCGATAAGGCGATTCTACACAAATCGGTCAAAGATCTAGATATCAAAGCGTTCCGTATGACGGGATATTTTTGAACCGTTTTAATGTCGTTCGAAATTTGCCGTCTTTGTTCGTTTATCTTGATTCGTGACGACGACGACGACGATGACGACAGTCGCGCATCTAATTTGCCGATCGCGTTTAGAAATTCGTAATATTTTCGGACGAACGGGTCGTCAGATTCACGACCTCGAATCGACGTAGCGGAAACTTTCAAAGCGTCAACGAAATAAGGCGAAACGTATTTTTCGAATATGAACCGTTTACTGGCAAACTGATACGACGGACTCCGAATACGTTTCAATAGTTGTTCGGGAGCACATCCTTTCTGAAACAAATCGCTAACCGTCACAGAAATCTTATATCGAATTCGCGACGGAAATTTATACGGAGTCGAATCGAGCTTACTTATCAGTACGGGAACGTCGGCAGCGACGTTATCGTCGTCGCGTCGTATCACACTCTTCGGATTGTGCATTAAATTATACAATAGAATCAATTCGGGAGCACCGTCCGTCAAGCGACATTCGTTGACGATCAATATGACGAATTGTACGAGCTTTTGGAGAAATTGCGATTCCTCGTCGGCGGCAACAGCAGCAGCAGCAGCAGCAGCAGAGACCTGTCGCGGTTCGCAGTCTGGCAATAGAGCGGATATGATAAGCTTCAGCGAAGGATCGCGATATTTGTCGATCGTCAGCAAAGCCAATATACGATTAATATAATAACCAAAATGGAAAGAATCCGGTCTATTTTTGAATAAATTACACATATCTATAGTTTTCAATTGTTCGATGAACGATTCGAATTCACCATAAGTTGTTTCGTGACTGGTCGTTTCAACTTCACTCGGTGGCGTTTGTTGCTGCTGTTGTTTTTCTCGCCGTCGTTGTGTTTCCGTCGGAATATTATCGAATTCGTCATCGTATATCAAACCATCGGTATCGTTGTTATCGTCGTTTCTCAGCCAATCTCTACCGAAATATCGATCCATCGCCGTAATAGATTCTCCACTATCTCTATTTCTTCTGTTGTAATCTTACTTGTGAACGGTAACGTCACGATCGTGGTGTGGACATATATATTTACAGACACGCTGACGATCGATCATCGTTCATCGTGAAAGGAAATCGTAGAAATTACGATATCGAAAGTTTATGACAGAATGATTGCGTGTGTGTGTGTGTGTGTGCGTGTGAGAGCGTATCATATATGCATTTTCTGTGTCTATCTATTTATTCGTATGGTCTAACTTTGGAATCCACGAAGCGAGGAAATTGCCTAATTTGTTATTCAACAGGGTCGTATATCGTCTCAATACTATAATAACTACGTAGGAAATCAATAATACGACGACGATACCCAGTACGACACTCCACGGTTTGTGTGACATAATCGTCCAGAAAGAGTGCTTGTCTCCGTTGTTGAACGATGTCGATTGAAAATCTGGCAATGAAGACATGTTGGCAGAAATATATCGTGAATTACCACTACTCATCATATATATATATATATTATGTCTCGTTCTTATTATTGTTGTGATAATAGTCCATCGTGCGATACACGTGGTATGTCGTCGTCGTCGTCGTCGTCGTCGTCATCGTCGTCAGTTTCTCGTCGACCCACCATACAATCGCGTATCATGTCTCGGCACAGATAATTCTGTATGGTGTGTAACCAGTTTTTATTGGTGAACGCGTCGTTATCCATCTTTGCCAACATTACCGCTTCTTTCGTCGTCCATCGATCTCCACCGACCAGTATCGCAGCGGCTATTATCAAATCATTCGTTATAAACAGGAATCGCTTATCGTTCTCGGGCCACATAATCAATTTGCGCTTATCGCCCAGCGTGAATATCGATTCTAACGTTTTCCTGTCCGCTATGGGTTTTATTCGATCGTTCGTCGTTTCTTCGTTGCCGGCGACGTGAACGCGTCGATTGTCTTCGTAATCGTAGAATATCATCGGAAAATCCAATATCAACGTGAACGTTACATCCGGCCGTTTGTTAGTACTCACGTCCACCATATTTATTTTGCCGTCGTAGATCTTCTCGATACGAAAAATCACATCGACGGAAGTTATATGGCGATTCAATAAATTTAAATCGTTTTGAATATGTTGAACGTTCGAATTCGATCCCAAATCGTTCTCTTTCAGCATTCGATGATCCGTATTCGACCACGTTTTTATATAGTATCTTCCGTTTATCTTGTACGCCGACATCCAAACGTTACACAGGGGAGCGTAATTGCGCAGTAGCGGGGCTATCATTTGACGGTTCTCACGTGGTTCGATGGTTTTCGTCAATAACCCGTCTGAAGTTCGATAACCTACGGCCATAGTGCCTTCCATGATGGTCTTTGCGAACGTTTTGTAACCGTCCGGAAATATGTAAAATTGTAGTATATCTTCCGGCGACCAGTAATCCGTGAATACGGCTCGCTCCCTGCCGTCACCGTTCAACGTACAATACGCTATAGGTCTGTATAGTATCATCATGGTCGTAACGTTCAATTTATTCCGCATCGTCGCCATGTCCCATACGCCCCCCGCAGTTTTGGTCCACTCTACGTCGGCGATTATGTCGGGATCGAACAGAATTTCGTGAAAAGTGTACTTGTTTCCGGTGATCATCTCGCTCACACCGTACGGTATCAACGGCAGATCGGTGAAATGCGAGATATGAACGAAATTATCGTTCCTATCCAACGCGTGTAACATATCATCGATCAGCGCATTTTTCACGTACGCTAGTTCCTCTACACCGATCTCTTCCGGTATATACATCGACATGGCTAGTCTGTAGTATTTGTGGAAAGCGCTGAACATGTACGGTTCGCGTTGGACGTTAACGAATCTGCTAGACAAATCTGTGTCGAACACACAAGATGCGGGAATCAACGTCAACGTTAGATATACCAAAAATTTTCCGACTCGAAATCTAAATCGAACATCTTGAATATTTCCACCGTCCGGTATCATATGGTTACCTACGAGATTGAGGAATTCCGAAGTCATCAACGACCGTAACGTTCGCTCGGGAAACATCGAAATTATACCGTTCGTACCGAACAAGATTAGCGTACCCGCACGAACGGGCAACGTAGAACACCATTTCGCCATCCGTAACGTCGGCGATTCTATTAACGTATCGTCTCGAGATCGTGCCGCGACGGTCATAATTTCGATCGTTTTCATGTCGATCGTACGTTCGAAAATAACGCTCAGACTCCTGTCGTCTTTCACACCGATAACGACGAGAGCACTCCTATATATTTCGAGGAGTCTTCTATCTTCGTTCTCTAACACTCGTGTCTGTAGATGCGCTTCTATCGCATCGACCGCATCGCCGTAAGTAGTTTCGGCGCTCATCACGTCAATCGCTAGATTTCGAACGATAGCCTGGGTAGTATCGGTCGAAAGAAAAACGGGAAACACGGAGTCGTAGTAGAAGGTGCACGACGTAGGCGATCTACCGAACGCTAGACGACCCAATTTGATCAGAGTGGTAATTTTGGAAATGGACGATGAATTCGCATCGGAATCGATTACGACACGGTCACCACCTACACGTATCGTGCCATGCATTTGTCGTAAGAACGCAGGCGACGGTTGTGACGACGACGACGACGATGAAGAAACTCCATTTTCATCTGCCATTCTATTTCTTATAACTCGCTTTCCCATATATTGTCGTTTACGTCGCCATCCTCGCAATTATCGTCGTCCGTATCGTCTACGTCTATATTATCGTCGTCGTCGTCGTCGTCGTCATCCGTATCGTCGTTATTAACGTCGGCAGCCGTCCCGGGAACGTCACCGATAGCCAAGGTGTTTGCCAGAATTTTCGATTTGTCCATGCAAAGGACCGATTCGGTATTATCGACAAATAAATTTATCAGTTGCAACGTGTACCGTTTGTAGTTCGTGTGATCTACCATTTCACCGAACATGTCTTCGCTGCGATGATGAATGAAACTTTTCACGTTCCTCGCGTGATCCAATACGTCGACCAAATTCAATAGAGCACCGACATATTGACAAATCATATAATATACGTAAATGTCCATCAAAGCCACGTCGTCGTACGGCTTCAGTTTATATGCGATAAGGCGATCGTGCAACATGATCGGAGTGCGCTGCTGCTGCTGCTGTCGCCGATTGCGAGGCAATTCACAGTCCGCACGCCGCATATTCAATTTCCATATTCTATTTTGGTCGTCGGTCAGCGTGTGCTCCTTCTGAGAGGCGATATAAAAAATAAAATCTGTCGTCACGTCCAAACCCGACGGAGATATTTTCGAATCGCATAAACCGCTCAATCTCAAATATGGGAAAATATGTTCCATTTCTTATTTTTCAACAGAAAAAAATAAAGAGAGAGAGAGAGAGAGGGAGAGATTAACATTTAATCTGATACGTCTTTACGCCATACGAGTGGTTGTATTTGGCAGCGTTCTCGGCTTCTCGATTAGTCGATTGCCCGTCTCCAGATTCACTATTATTACCGTTGTTTCCAGTGTCGATTAGCTTATTGAATCTAAATTTATCCGCCTTTATAACCTCTACGTTCAATTCCGATTGTGATTTTTTGACGATACGAGGTTTATAGAGATCCAATTTGTCGAAACTGTATTTAATGGGTATCGTATCGTAGAATATAACGGAATCGCTGAATAAACCGCCACACAGCCCTATCAAGGGATGTCTGCCTTTGATCAATCGGATTTCTTTCGTTTTGCAGTTAAAATCGACAATCTGGTCAAAGTTTTCGATAGTATCGATGGCCTGAGATTCGTTGTTGATCGAATTTGTCGTGTTTGACATACAATGCAGAAAAGCTTCTGCTGACATAATGATATCTTATCTACTAGGGGTAGGAGAAAAAGAAAACGAATTATCGTATTACGATTCATTTATTGTACGATATCGGACGAACACTGATCGACTGTTTCGTCACGATGGTTGGCCATCTGGGAAAGAAAATTCGTTACTGAAACTGAAATCGAATTTATAGTTAACGACATACCGCAACGATCAACCCTCGCACATCTTCAAAAGTTCCATAACACATCGGTGGACACCGGATATGGTCACGACTAAGGATTGAACGTTTCAGTTCGGAAAATTCGTTCGGCAAATTTTCGTTCGAGCATCGATTCCGTATAGGTGTCAATTTAGACGTTTCGTCGCACCTGAAACATATCAGTATTCGACGATTCGAAAAAAATATATATTTACAAAATACCGTGGGTCGTTTGTAACGAATTGTACGTTCTCGGGAGAAGTCGATTCGTGGCATACATTCGTTGAATCGCTAAGTGGAACCGTACGATTTTCATCCACCACATCGATATTCGAATAGTCTGAAAGTAGTGACATTTTCGCAGTATACAGTATGCAGTATGAATGTAACACCTCGAACAATCCGGAACTACTATCGATCGTTGTCGGATACGACCGGTGTATATATATATATGTGCTCGATGAGGTGGGGGAGGGGAGTGCGTATCAGTCTATCGTAACAGACCCCAACTTCACTCGTATAACAAATCGACGAAAAGATTCGCACGGATACGAGGGGGGAACGCGTTGCCGATCGTTTTTATCGTTCTGGACGACGGTCGAGTTGACGTCGTACGAACCGTTGACTCAATACGGCCATGAATCCCGTGACGATACCCGCAACGATCGCGATCGATTTGTTGTTACTTCCTTTTGGATTACTTTCCCCGTCTACGATTACGAGATTTTTTTTATTTCCGATAAACGCGTACAGTTCCTTGAGATTGGACGATATCTCATCACTAGTTGCGTTTATATCGTCCGGTGTCATCATCGTCATATATTCTGGTTCCCGTGCTCTTATTACTGGGAGGTGACGTGAAAATCTATCATTTGTCGCGTTACGATAAGTAATACGATATTGTTCGAAATATCCGAATCGAGCGATACCGTCGTAACTCGATCATCATCATCATCATTGTCGTTGTCGTTGACAATAACATATTTCGGGGAATCTGCACTTATGATCGTACCGATTATCGAAAATACTGGATAATTCATATCGGTGACGGAAACGACGCGAACGGTATCGGTCAACGAAAAAGTAAGATTGGAAAATATTTTCTTCACCAAATCGCCAATTTTCGATTGTGAAGCGTTCGTTCGATGCATATCTGACGCTATATGTCGCATAACATCCTCGTTAACGTTCAATTTGGCCGAGTGAAACGAACGATGCACCAATTCGAGGTATTCTTGTGGAGTTTCCGGCTTGGACACGAGAATATTCGCAACCGAACGCCGGGTGATGGCTTCGTCTATATCTTGAAAAATATTCGTGGCACATATCATCAGTACGTTCGATTCGGCATCGGAGCTGCTGAACTTGTTCATTTCCATCATAAAAATTAATTTTAGCTTTTTATCGATGGGCTCTTCGCCGGCCGAACCCCTCCTACTGAATATCGAATCGATTTCGTCGATAAAAATGATTTTCGGAGCTACGGATCGGATGGCCCATTCGAAGATCGCCGTCAACAGTTTTTCACTGTCGCCCACGTATTTACTGAATAGTTGCGACAATTTCATCTCGTATATGGGTACGCGACAAAACGTGGCCAACGCTCTGGCCAACGAGGTTTTTCCCGTGCCCGGAGGGCCGTACAGAATGATCATACTATTACCGGTTATATCTCTGTTGCGTAGAATTTCTTTCGTTCTGCTGTTGCTATTCAACGAGAACATATGCGCTAGTTCTTTCAATTTCTGCTTCGTATCCGAATGGCCGATTATATGATCGAAGTCGTCGGTACGGGTTAGCGTTAGTTCGGGAATCACATGTTTGACGCTATCGTAATCGTTGTATTGCGACCCGCCGTCGCCGTTGTTATTCCCGTGCAAATTTAACGACATATGTGTGGCGTTCATCACCGATATAGTTTCTACGTTGCCAGACGAAATCGCACCGTCCAATCTCTGAATGCGGTCATAAATTTGTACGATTTTATTGAGAATCAATTCGATAATATACGAACGATCGAAAGCTATGAAACTTCTATTTCTTTCGTGCTCGGTCGATTCTGAAGGATTCGGTCGCCGCCGCCGTTGTTTCACCCGATTCAGTGGTAACGTTACACCGGATAGCAGACAGCACGCGTTATACAACACCGACTGAGCCGAGGCATATCGAATTATCGCTTTTTCGTATTTACTCTCGCGTTCGTAATCTATGGCGTCGTTCGTTATACGTGCGACTTTCGACATTTCTTCGAACAGCGTCATCATGATCTTATGCTTCCGTTCGGCATTTCTGTTGTTGTTGTTGTTGTTATTGTTGTTGCCGCCACCGTCGTCACCGAAACTTTCGTGGTTTTTCGTGTTCGACATTGCCGTTATCGTATGTCGTGTCGATGATCTTTTCGCTTGCGCTCTATCGCATCTTATAAACGCGCTTACGACGGGACGACTGGAAAGGAAAGTCAATTCGAACAAATACACACATACGAATAGTATCGAAAGATATTTATTTTCGAAATACATTCAAGAAATATCGCGTATCAACATATCGTACCATATTTCCCGACTCCACTCGTGTGACAACCCAAGTTGGTGTTATATTATCGATGCGATAAATGTCACGTTATGTTACTCGAAATGTTCATAAGGGTGAAATTCGTATCTCATGACGGTCACGTGGACTGTAAACGGGTTAAAACAAATACGTACAAATAGTGTCGAAAGATATTTATTTTCAAAATACATTCAAGAAATATCGTAGGCACGTGTATCGTGACGCGAGAGATGTAGCATTTCGTCGTGTAAGCGTACTCTCAACGACTCCCAATATCTTTGGAACAAACAATAAGTATATCGAACGTCGCCTGTCGAAGAATGAAAATCCCCGTGCGGTTGTAGACACTGTGTCATCGAGTGTGCTTCTGAAAGATTCAATTGGGGTCCACCTCGCCGACTGTCAGATTTGACGTGATCGCTTCTACCCAACACAACGGTCATCAGAATTATTTCATTTTGGAACATAAAATCCAGCACGTATCGTTCGTCTTGCAGTTGTCGACTGGACAAGTTGATCCATAACGGTTTTACCATACCCGATACGGCTACGTCGTGATGATGGCCGCACGTCAAAATCGGTCTGTCTCTCGAGAGCGAATAGTAAGCTTGAGTCGATGCCTGAACGGGAGTATAATTGTTGCATACGTTGACACAATGTGCACATCTGAACTCTCGATTGTCGTCGATCGTGTGTTTTTGTAGGAACATCATATCGAATCGACTTTGCCACGTAACGAATAACGGAACATTATGTTCACGGAGACATACTTCGTGTACCATCCGAATCATCATTAAAGGATCCACGTTATGAGTTGACTCGTAACATCGATTAACTTCCAAAGTTTTCAATATATTTCTTTTGACGATCGCCGGTATAGAAGCGTCCGGATACATCGTCGTTAACACGAAATCGCTCGGTACAAATATGTCGTTTTGGACGAATTCTAATTTGTCCAATACGTAAGATTTTCCTCGATATTCGACTGCGATATTATCGTCACATATCGATGCACTAATGTACGCTATTCTATCGATTTTGTTCACGAATTCCGTATCTAAAGCAAACGGCTTCACGAATTCCGATAGCAAACGTTCTGCCATAAACCACAACATATTCTTTCGGTTATTCATTTCACCGCCGACGATACCACTTGACCGGTTCCTATCGTCGTCGTCGCTATATCTACTGGTACGTTGTATCGAGTGTCTGCTTATATGCGTTCGTCGATGACGACGATTACGGCGCGAGTATCGTTGCGATTGTCGTCGTATTCGCCTTCGTCCACATTCCCGTTGTTGTTGTTGTTGTTGTTGTTGTCGTCGTGGTTCTCTTTCGTAGGATCTCGTCGGGTACGTATCGCTTCGAACAACTTTATCGCGATATTCCCGTCGTCGTTGCCGTCGTAGTTCTCTTCCGTATGATCTCGTCGGGTGCGTATCGTTTCGAATAACTTTATCGCAATCTGAATCGTCAGAGAACAGATACTCTTCTTCGTCGTCGTCGTCGTCGTCGTCCGATGACAAGTCACGCGACACCTTCGATGTAACAGCACCGTTCACGTCGTCGTTATCGTCATTACTCTTGCAATTATTCTTACCGTGATAATCTCGTGACGACTTCGTATCATCACCATCATCATCATCATCGTTTGCAGCGTCAACATTGGTAACTTTACATTTTATGTCGACTTCGCTGAGCGACATCTCACCATCGTCGCTATCATTCAATAAGATACCGTTCATATCATCGACGAGATCGTTCCAGTCTGGCTCCGTCGTCATGGTCTCTTATTATTATTACTATTATCATCATCATGATCACGAAACTCGATGAGATCGGATCGAATGGAAAGTCATACAAAATAAACGCTAACAAAACTTTAATATAAATGTATTTATTCGTTCAGTAATCGCAATATATCAGTCAACTTATGAGAATGTACATTCACAGGAAATGATTTGAACGGTACGTCGTTAAATCTCTGCTGCTCGGACGAGGACGACGACGACGACGATTTGCTTCCCAGACACCTGTAAATCGTGGGCACTTTATTTTCACACAAATTGACGAAACAAATATACGTGAGGATTATTTCGTTTACAAAAAATTTATAAATACTATTCGAACTGGGTATATTTATGAATAAAATGTTCCTTTCGAATAACGTTCGCCTAACGTCCGTCAAATACAGACCGGTCTCCGCGTGGAACGCATCTTCGTTATTCTCGTATACAACGATCAACTTGTTCAAAAAAGTTTCTTTTGTGATATAAAACAAATCGGTGACTATATCGAAACTCGGCAAGGTAGTTTCGAATTGTTCGAAATAGCACAGTTTTAATATTAACCAGCTCGCGTTAATTAATACATCGTGACGCCCGACGAATTCGGCAGATTGGAAGTGTTCGGTTTTGATACGAGAGATTTTTTCTTGAAAATTGCGGATGACTTCTTCGTTCGCACTTGAGATGGATTCCTTATCGTGGGAGCCATTAGTTATTCTCTCACTACTTTGATCGTGGCTACTAGTTTCTCCGTTCGATTTGATTTTATTCCGAGATGTAGGTTGCTTGCGAACCTTTTTCGCTTTAGCTGCGGGTTCGACGACGGCTGACGCCTGTATCTTGCCTTCGCCTGCTGTTTCTGCTTCTAGTCTATTCACGTGTACATCTTTCTTCGTGGTCACGGCGACCGTCCGCGCTTCAATCGATCGCTCTAATTCGGACCCTTCCGTATCGTTCCCAATATCATCGTCATCTTCCTCGATCGTATGTGTGTCTCTTTTCCGTTTTTGACATCGCTTCTGATCAGATTTACCATTTTGTTTCTTTTTCTCACGAGCTATCGGGAGTTTGACCAGAAGTTGCGGTTTTATCGTTGCAGTTTCCACGGTCGATTTCGTTTTCGATCTTTTCGACGTCGATTTTTTCACCGGTGTCGTACCAGTTGGCTTAGTAGCAGTAGCAGTAGTAGTAGTAGTAGTAGCAGTAGTGGTATCGTTATACGAATCGGTATATTCACTCGTTTCCCCGTTCGTGATGGCGGTTACAGCGACGATAGACTTACTTGTTGGACGATATGTCGGATGCAAATTGTTCTTCACCGGGTTTAGCGGCTTGACGAAGATGGCATCGTCGGGATTGTACTCTGGAACGGCGTTGGCGGTGGCGGTGGACGCAACATCGAAACTGTCAACGTGCTGCTGATGCTGCTGCTGTTGTTGTTGTTGTTGTTGTTGTTGTTTACCCAGCACTCGTTTAGTTATATTCCGAAGTTGATTCAACGTATCGTCGGTAATGGTCAAATCAGAAATGATCGGACCCATTTCCATGTGTTTTTTTAGCTTGGCCAAACTTGCCGAAGACATCGTCGATGTTTCGCTGGTGAAATATTCACGTCGACTGACTGCCTCCCATCGTGACGCATCCGTTTATATAGCACCACGTGCGATCGTTTATTGGTCAATTATGTTTCATAACTCGACCTGGTAACCGTTCCAAATATACATCTATATGACGATGTCGTCGTTCGTCGTTATCGTAATTGGCGATGTTATTGCCTAACCAAATCGGTTCTACTACACCGTCGAGACGAAATTTCAAACACCCCGTTTTCGATATCGAATCGTATCCTCGAAGCACGTCCATATTTGGAATTATCGGCATTCGTTCGGAATTCGTGGAACACGCCACGAATGCCGTCCCCAACATCGTATGGATGCGTGGAGCAGATGTGAGCGTTGCGAACGCTCCCAAATACACACGTGGCCATTCGTTAAAACTGAAATATCCTATTTGATCGCAATGGCGTATCGGTACTTTATCATTGAAAATGCGACAAGGTATAACTGGGAACGGCGTGAGGGCGTTACATAATCCGGGTAAACCTTCCGCTCTACTCGATCCGTCATATTCGTATTCGAAACGTAGAGTATCTAAAGGGAACGGTGGTGTAGCATAATCGTCCGGGTACGGAGCGTTATACACATAAGCGTATAGCCACTGGTCGTCGTCGTCGTCCTTGCCGTTGGATGTCATGATCGCGCCGCGGTCTTACAAGTTGCAGCGCATCGATCGACTTCCGACTGAC
Organism: Endomychus coccineus; assembly: GCA_958510875.1. NCBI lineage: Eukaryota > Metazoa > Arthropoda > Insecta > Coleoptera > Endomychidae > Endomychus > Endomychus coccineus. The sequence continues at coordinate 114,496,496 of OY294068.1, forward strand.
CCGTCACGTTCCGTAAGCGCACACGAACGTGTCGCTGCACCCTCGAAATCCGTCCGATGTCGACGAGATAAGAAGCACACCGGTGTCATAATTTCGAGGGTGCCACACGGGGTACAGCGTACCACGTGTGGCACCCGCGAAACCGGTACATATCCTCGGAATTCGTGCATTTCGAGGGTGCATCACGGGTACGCGGTGAACAACGATGCACCCGCGTCGATCGATCCGAGTAGACACCGGTGTCGACACCGGTGTCGACGCTGGCGTAGGCACCGGTGTCGACGCTGGCGTGGGCACCGGTGTCCACACCAACGTCTCAAAATCTCGAACGATGTGTGCAATCGCGGTTACGTTTGACGGCATCGCGCGCAGTTTGTGTCACGTCGCAGACAACGCGTACTCGACGGTGCGACGTTATCAGCTCCCGGTGTTCCGTCGAGTTCCAATAGTAAGACACAGAAATGAGCGGCGTGCCGGTATGTTTTCGATTGAAACCTTTTTATTGTCACATGGACAACGGACAAATTTATAATATAGGTAACACCACCGTGAAAATAACGATGACGCGGAAGGAATTGTTGGATATTATCGACATTTCTGTCGGTGTCCTCAAATTATACGAACCACGTAGTTATAAAGCGGCGACGACGACGACGACGACTACTACTACACCGAAAGATCGTAATGGTGCATCACGAGATGATTTTACGTTGAGTGCGATGAAGCAGCACGTCCGGCCCAAAATACACAATTTATGGAATAAAATAACCACCATAGTTGAATCGAACGAATCTTTACGAAAAGTAACGAACGCCATTTTAATAGATAACGTGGACAGTATCGAGAACACGTTAAATTACATATACTCGTGTGTGATTTTACAAAAAATATGCGCTGGTGAGGCGAACGACGAGAACGATGCCAATAAAATTAACACGCCAGCGCCGTCGTCTCCCAGCTCACTGAAATGTGACGAATTCTACGATTTGATATCGCACGAAAGTTATAATAACGATAACGTGTTGGCGACGACCATGGAACACCTGTGGACGCTTTTAGACGATATTCTCTTCTTCAAACCGATATATTCCATTCTACAAAATTTATTAGTATTTTACATACAAATATACATCTTGAGTAACAACTCTATATCGTTCGAAGAAGGAACGCCATCGGTCACGAAGGATATTACCACCGCGGACGCGTTGGGCAATCGAATGGGTTGTTTCATAAAACAATGGCTGTTACAGGGTAAAGACACGAGCGTTCGCAATATTTATACGTGCGTTTTGAACGACGACATATTCCACGACTTGGCGAAGCAACTACGAAAATACATATTGCACAATCGCGATCGATATAACGTGCTCATCAGCCGAGACAATTTCGTAAGCGAAGAGGTGTTCACCAATACCTTGCTGAACGACAAAAAGGGCCTGTATCGGAATATGGACGATCTGTCGATTTTCGTGAGAAATCACTTGAATTCCGTTATCAGTAGAAAAATTAACGACGACAACAACGACAACGGTAGCGATAGCAGCAGCAGCGGCGGCAGCAACACCACTACCACCAGGCTCGTAGAGGACATTCAGACGGACGTCCTTATACCGTGGCTATTATTCGAGGGTTTTTGTGGAGCACCATCGTCTTCGTCATCGTTTTACGATAGACACCTGAGTGTATTGAAATCGCATTCGTTACTTCATCTCAAGAACATTTCGGACAAAGATAACGGCAATTTGGTGAACAAATGCTTCGAAATTATAATGGCCGATTCGTTGGTCGTTAATGATACGATCAAAAGTTGGATCGAAAATAAGTATATACTGGCGTTACAAGAAGTATACGAAATGAAGAAATATATCACCAAAGTATTGGAAACTGACAAAACGTGTACGATGAAAAATAAAAAATTTTCGAAATAAATTTTAAATATTTTTATTCATAACTCAACAAATTATTACAAAAAATCGAAACATCTCGCATTTTTTGTGGTAGTTCGCCTCACTTGTTGGATTTTTGGACGGCAAATTTTCTGGCAGACCAATTCAGCGATTTCATCGTTCGTGCGAACCACATAAGGTTCACTGGAAAGATTTATCAATAACACGGATATTTGTCCGCGATAATCTTCATCTATTATTTCGGCTCCTACTGTAACACGACGATTTACAGAAAGATCCGATCGGGGAACCAACCTGCCACAGTAACCGCGCGGTAGTTGTATACGTATACCTACATCGACGAGCCTCTGACCTTTCGCTGGAATAATGCAGTCTTCGACGCTACGCAGACACATTCCCGACGCTCGACTTGAGGTTCGATCAGGTAGACGAGCCTCCTCGGAACACAATTGGACACGTAATGTCTGACCCATTTTTCGATGTCCTATCCAAATAGAACGTCAGCTAGTCGTGCGAAAAGAAATACAGCTTCGTCAATGTAATATTGGAGGACGTGATGATAAAACATCCAATTGGTGGTGGTTGTGTTCATTGTCGACACACGATATCACGTATAAAGTGTACGATATTTCATTCGTTTCGGCGAAGATATAGTCTGACGCATCCCCACTATCTGCATTGCACTATATAAATTCCAACGACCTATTGTAACAATCAGAAAATGTTCTCCCGCTATCGCCATCGCTAACGGAGAATAACTCACGCTCGTGCGACAGTATTAATTCGCGAAGCATGGAAACAGTGCGCGTATTACGACGAGCCATAGCAACAAAATATTCTGCACCAAACGGCGAACATGTGGCCATTTTTGTATTATCTCGTTTCGATAACCTTTTCCACGTGTATAATACGATATCGCTGAAGGTGGACGCAGCTGTAGAAAAATTCACGCTTTATCACCTGCTGGACCTATTTGCCCGGCTAACGAACCAATTCTATCATAATTTTGATTTGCTATCGAACTATTTTCCATACACCGTCAAGAATCACAACGATTTTCTATGGGGTAATCCAATATTTATCGTTGCGTCGCTGTCGAGTACGCCCCACAAAATGTGTCGCTGGGTAGATGAAAAGATTCTCCTTGGTCCATTGTTACGCGCCGTAAGAAAACCAATCGGATATGTGCAATTGTTCACATCCACCAACACCAGATATTTTACGTTTGGAGTCAAACGCAATAATAATTCATCGGCGCAGCCGGAGGAAGAATGTGAATATAGACTGTTGTTGATCACGCCATATCGAATAGTTTCGAATACCCTGTACTGTCGCGTACAATGTGTAATATTCGTTTGATGAAATAAATAAATACCAAAGTGACATAGTCTTTTTTTGGGGGTGATGGTGGTGGTGGTGGTAAAGAAACAACAGAAAAATAAAAATTATAAAATCAATTTATTCATATCGACCGAAACGTTATATGTATCGTCGATGGCACTATAATATCGAGTGAATTCCTCGTGAAATGCATCGGTCAATTGTTTAGCTGCACCGAAAGGTTGTCCGTACCTATTTAAGGAATCTATTATCAAATCGGCCGGTACTCGAGCGTAACATCCATCTTGCGCTTCGATCTGAACGGTATCTTTCCATTTGTAATAGGGATTCGTTTGGATTAGCCATTGCTTCCGCCATGCCGCCGGTAAACTGGGTAATTTTTTTACGTCAATATTCACTGGTTTGTTGATGTCCTCCACGTATCGAAACCAAGAATAGAACATACTGATACTTAGCAAACCTTGTTTTATGGCGTCGTCGTGTAAGCCTGATGACACGTAAATTTTCGTTTCTCGATTGAAGAACACGAACGGTAAGGATCCTTCGTTGTTGATAACGCTATTGGTCACCAGTTTGGATTTGTTGTGGAAACAATATTTATAGATGGCTTCTCGTTCTTTACTGTTGAAATATCGGAACTGAGCAACTTCGGGTTCGGTGATGTTGTCGTGCCAAAAATCGACTTTGATGTGAAGAATACGCTCGACCACGGCCGAATCGTACGGACACGATGGTGGATCGTTACACGTGTACCACAACTTCGATAGGGCGTAGATGGCCGCGAACACGTTGCCCACGTTATTTCTATACTCGATTTTACTTTCCGATATGACTTTCTTGAAGCCGCTCGTGAACGTCGCAATCTCGTCCTGAACCAACATCATGTTCGTCACGTACATCAGCATGGCCGGTTGGTTTTCCTTGTTCGTGTCCGTCGGTTCTTTTGCCGAAGCCGAAGTACGGCCGTACTCTCGCAATATGTCGAGCAATTTAGTTTTACCTCCGTGCCTATGACCGCAAACTATGGTACACAACTTGGACCATTGTCCGGGAAATTCGATGCTTAGAATCAACTTTAGCATTAAATCTAACGTACCGAAATCGAACGAACATAAATAGAATAGGTACGTTAACGTGAGTAATACATAGTCGTATTTCACTTCTTCGGAATTTTGTTGTAAATAGTAATTGGCTCGTTTGTATCGATTCGGATGCGATAGGACGTAACGTTTCAATATGTCGTCACGGCGTTCGTTTCGTGATCCCACGTAAAAAGCGTACGGTAAAAGAATTTCCGCTTGCTCGTACAACCACCGTATCACGTCGTATCGCCCGTTTTCTATCCAACTCAGTATACTGGCCGGTAGGACGGATCGACGGTTCGAGCGACGCCGACGGCGACCTAATCCCCAGATGAACGACGACGACGACTCTTCCTCTCCGGTGTTTCCACTTTTATCGTTATCGCGTTCGTCCCCGTTATCGTCGTCGTTGTCGTCGTCACTATTCACAGCCTGTATCAAATCGGCGAACGATGGAATATCGAACACCGTCCATTTCGGTAAACGTTTATACATGTGAACCGTCACTATGAAACATATCAACTTTAATCGGAACGGTAACGATTTTTTGTTTCGTACCGCGCATTCGGCGATATTAGTCATCATACGCGAATCGAATTCTTTCATGATCTTGGCGAAAGTCGTACGTAAACTTGACAATATCGCTAAAGATTTCACTTTGGATTGCATCATATGTTTATTGGACGAGAGTTTCTTCTGATTGGTATTATTATTATTATTATCGTCGTCGGTATATTGCGGGTGGAGAGTAGTCGACGATCCTTTTCGTACGGCATAATCACGATATAAATAGTCTTCTTTGCTATCTACGTTATCGTTATCGTTTTCTTCGTTGTCGCGTAACGCTGAAGACATACGCCGGCAAAAGTCCGAGCCGAGCGTATCTATCCCGGTAGCTGTCGTATGTTTCGACCGAGACGAATCGTGACCAACGGTAGTGCTAGCAGCAGCAGCAGCAGCAGTAGTAGTAGTAGTAGTAGTAGTAGTAGACGCGGAAAATTGTCTTTTCTTCGTAAGCCATTTTAATCGGGTGCGAACGTCTACGATTCCCCGGATGGCTGCGATGTCACGACACAAGTCACCTTTGGTATATATCTGATTGGAGTAATTACGTTCGACGTTATTGAGCAGAGGTAAAATCGTAGTGGATGTGGTTTGACGAGAAAGAAGATATTCGTTTCTTCGTATCGGTGGAACGTAAGTGGGATGACTCGATCGTTTCTCGAAAGTCGTCCATCCCAATTGTATCGATGATCGCCTATCGAAAATCGCGTGCACCACTTGACTAACGTCCAGTTCTTCGCTAGTCACTATTTTAGCGTTGATCGCTTTGACGACGATACTTTGTACGATGCAATTGATTCTGGCGAAATTTCTTATATGTTCGTTCTGTCTGGAGTTCGACGATGACAATGATGATGATGATGATGATGATGATTCGGTGAAGATCCCGTCTAGGAATACTTCGATATCTTTGTGCGGTTTCTTACCGAGCAGATCTACACACATCCTGTAATCTTTGATATTCAACGAAATATGACCGGCTGTTTTCGAATCGAAAAAATCTCGTACGTCGTTGTTCTCTTCGATAACCAACGGTACTACCGGCTGCGTCATGACGAATCGCAAAGACGACCGATCGATGTCCGCTTCCATGTCTATCAGAGCACGCATTCCGTCCACCACGGTATCGTAGATCGACACGTCCGCCCGTCCCACTTCTTTTATCGGATATTCTCGCATCAACAACGATTGCGAACCGCCACAAGTGATCTCTCTGAGTTTCAGCACCACGTTAAAGTAAGCCGGAGTTTTTATTTCGTCGTATACGTGATTGGTCCTATACAAGTAATTTCTACCGTGTTTCTGGTCGAACGGTTTGGCATTGAAGATATCTTGCAAAGCGGATTGACTACAACCGATTTTGTCGGTAATAGTTTTGTATGCCGTGTGCACGTTAACGAATTCTGTGCCGTTATACATGTACGGTATGCCGTTCAACGTAAACGGACGCCAATAGTATTTTTTGAACATCGTCAACAGATCTCTATTGACCGTCGTCATTTTTTTGGATTTTTTTGCGTTCTTTTTCTTATCGTTCTGTGGTGGACATTTTCGTTTTCTGCTACTGCTATCGGTCACATTCGAATTCAGTTCTTCGGTCCTGTTTCCGCTAAAACTGTTGAAATTTCCGAAGGTGTCGTTAGCATCGCCGGCCGAATTATTCGATGTCGTCGTAGCACCATCCTTGTCGACGTACAAATAACGAGGAAAATGTGTTTTGAACAATTCGGCCGGTGCCCACAGCGACAACGGATCTCTAGAACTCGCCGTGAATTTGACACAGGCAAATTGGATCACGAACGATATCATAGCGGTGCTGTCGCTAAATTCTGACATCAATTTGTTCATCGTATCTTCCGGTATATAATTATAGTAATATAGGTAGGCTTGCAACTGTGTCGGATGTATGGATGTTTCGTGATGATACATTAAGGACGCACAAAACGAAAACACGTTGTAATTGGTATGTTTCAATTTCGCCAATCCGCTGTTCGTTTCATCGTAACCGATGTCGAATTGGAAAGTCGGGAGATCGTTCGCTCGGTCGCGCACCCTCCATCTGTTCTGTCTTTTATCTTTTTTACGACCATACGGTTCGTCTAATTGCTCTTGTCGATTTATGTCGGTCATGATGGATACGTAAGTTCCATAAATATCGCTCAATACACCCGTAATCATGTTCCACTTGATGCACTCGTTAATGAGGATTTTCATTTTCTCCAACTTAACTTGTTCGGTGTATCGTTCGCTTTCGTCGGTTTCATCGTCGCCACCGCCGTCGCCGTCGTCATCGTCGTCGTCGTCATTTCTGCAACCGTCGTCCCCGTTACGACGACCGGAATACCGATGGCTGTTCGCGTTCGCTATAATATAATCGAAAAGTACCATAACGTAACGATCCGACAACGTTCTATCGAAATATTCGATCAACAATATTTGCCACATATCTTCGCTGATGATATCACACTCGTAGATCGTATTACGAACGTAACTCAAATCGGTGATCATGCTAAACACACGATTCGTATTTTCGTATCCCTTCTCGTCGGTATACTTGAAATGACCCTCCAATATATCGATATTACCTCGTTTTTCTACAACACGTTCGGGACCGGTGACGGTTACGGTTGGGACGGATGACGATGTAGCGACACCGGCAGCGCCAATAATCGTTCTAACGCCCTTATTGGCATTTTTCAAGTCTGTTTTCTCGTCGAAATAAGGCAGAGCCACGTCGTGTTTACGTGACATTTCTTCTTCTTCTTCTTCTTTTTCTACGATATCTTCATCGCACGGTGAAACGGTGGTCTGCTGCTCAACTTGTTGTTGTTGTCGTCGTCGTCGTTTCCGCTGACATCTTTCCGTCCTAGTATTCTCGTCGATGGACATCTCGTTCGATATACTCGTGGAATTCGAAGCGATGAGATCGTCGTCGTCGTCGTCGTTATCGTTAGAGTTGGAATATTCGAGATTATGGGACGACATCGACGACATCACTTCTTCGTAATTTTCGACAAACAACCAGCGACAAAAGGTTTTCTTACGATTGATCATTCTATTCGGTGTAATAGTGTATAGAATATCGTCTCGATACGATTCTATCTCTCTGCGATTGCTGTGTATTTCCATACATTCTTTATCGAGAAAATATTTCTTTTGAAATTTGAAACGAAATTCTCCGTCGAAGCCACACCACACGATTTCTTCTTGCGACGAATTACGTTGATATTGAGAACATTTTGTCGCGTCCGTTCCGTCGTTCGTATATTTCAAACTGTAGAATGGGTATACGTATTTTGGGATCGGTGATAAAATATCCACGTCTGTTATATCGTTTTTATCTGCAGATGTGAGCGTGGACGTATCGAAGTTGTACAGGAAAAACGTATCGGCGTGATTTCGACCGTACGGCAGTACGAACGAGGTACACGATTCGTTCAAAAATAAATCTAATTCCTCCGAAGAACTCGTCTTGGCTCGTACTCGATTCAACGTGCGTATTAATGCGTACAGCAAATGATGGTACATACACCGATCGACGTTCACATCGTGAAATATCATATGAAAGCCGTGCGTTTTCCCAACGGTTATAACGACCGTTCCCACGTATCGTATATGTAAAATTTTCTCGAACATTCTTCTCACCACCTCACATATAAATTCCACGTGTTTTTGGGATTCGCACCGCGCCTCTCGAGTCTGTGATTTTTTCTTGCACTCGATACAATCGAAAACGAACACCAATCGATGAACTAGTTCGTACGATATTACGACGCTACAATTATGTGGAACATCGATCGCTCGAATCAGAGTTTCGTAATTTTCGTGGGAAATTGTAAACTTCGTCTTGGCATCGTCCGAAACTATCATATGAATCCGTGCGATTCCACGACTCGTCAGCTCCCCATCGTTAACGTCCAATTGTCGTAATACGCCGTCCAGAAGATATCGCTTATAATCGACTTTCGGGAACTTTTTCAATATACTGTTCAATTTCAACGTTCCAATCGAACAATCGACGACGGTATCACTTGGAGAATTACAGATCGTTTCGTCTTGCGTGTTAGTGTTCGACATGTCGTTAGACAATATTAGCGGTAGAGGTGAAGGTAGGGATGCGACTATCACCAAATTAATTTCGACGATGACGGTTTGTCGTACGTCGGCCTGTAACTTTATTTTCGTCGAGCGAAAAATTAGCCAACATATGCGATATGCACAGCACAATGAATAATAAACTACTGACCATATAGAATACACAGTTATGTATATTTATAGGTGATCCTAATGATGCGAGCGACGTCGTTGTATCCGCGTCACGATTATCGTCTTGTAATAGTGACAACATTTCAACGGGCACATCGACGATCGTTCCGTCGTCTTTGTCTACGCGAACTACTCCACGATCCGACCATTCTGTCGTGCTCTCGAAAAATTTCATCAGACGATCGACGTCATCGGGATACATGGCACCGATATTATGTTTACATCGTAACAACCACCAAGTCCAGAACATTTTATACGCCGATTCGTTGGCATACCGCGAACCGTTCCCTTTCGTCATCATCAATTCTAACAGATCGTTTCCATCGTCGTCGTAGATATTGTCACGGTACGCGATGAGCGAAGAAACGTCGACGTTCGAATTAGCGTTTGAATTCCTCTTCTTTACCAACCGAAATCTAATCGAATTCGCTTTCAAACGCTCAGACGAGATAATCGAGAATATATTACACCAACGCGAACAACACGAACGGGATATTTCTGGCATTTCTTACTGTTACTAGCGCGTGTGATTCGCACGTAATTCTCGTTCGAAAAACTAATATGTCTCTCGTCATGCACTCTAGCGTTATCGAGAAACAGTTTTGTCTCGAATGAAATTTGTTGAAACGAAATCGCACCGGTGGATTCCTTCGAGCTACAGAAAATTTGAACGTATATCTCGTTCGAGGAATGAAACAGTTTTGTCTCGAGTGAAATTTGTTAAAACGAAATCTCACCGGTGGATTTCTTCGAGCTACAAAAACTTTGAACGAAACTCTCGTTCGCAAAATGAAATCTTGAAATATTTTTTGATGAACAAACTTTGTCCATCTAGAATCTCTCGTCGAACGATTAGTTGTCGAAACGAAATTCCACCGGTGGATTTCTTCGAGCTACAAAAACTCTGAACGAAACTCTCGTTCGCAAACTGAAATCGTAAAATATTTTTTGATGAACCAACGTTGTCCACCTAGAATCTTTCGTCGAACGAATTTCCAAACTTATAAGTTCCTCGTCATGCGTACTACCTCCACCGAGAAACAGTTTTGTCTCGAGTGAAATTTGTTGAAACGAAATCTCACCGGTTGGATTTCTTCGAGCTGTAAAAACGTTGAACGTGAATCTCGTTCGCAAAATGAAATCGTAAAATATTTTCTGACTTTGTTCGCCTAAAATCTATCGTCGAACGATTCGTTGTTGGAACGAAATTCCACCGATGGATTTCTTCGAGCTACAAGAACTTTGAACGTAATTCTCGTTCGAGGAATGAAACAGTTCTGTATCGAATGAAATTTGTTGAAACGAAATCTCACCGGTGGATTTCTTCGAGCTGTAAAAACGTTGAACGTGAATCTCGTTCGCAAAATGAAATCGTAAAATATTTTCTGATGAACAAACTTTGCCCGCTTAGAATCTCTCGTCGAACGAATCTCCAAACTTATAAGTTCCTCGTCATGCGCACTAGCTCCATCGAGAAACAATTTTGTCTCTAGTGCAATTTGTTGAAACGAAATCTTAGCGGTGGATTTTTTCGAGCTACAAAAACTTTGAACGAAACTCTCGTTCGCAAAATGAAATCGTAAAATATTTTCTGACCAACAAACTTTGTCCGCTAGAATCTCTCGTGGAACGAATCTCCAAACTTAAAGTTCCTCGTCATGCGCATTAACTCCATCGAGAAACAGTTTTGTCTCGAATGAAATTTGTTGAAACGAAATCTCACCGGTGAATTTCTTCGAGCTGCAAAAACTTTTGCAGCAGTGATGACTCACAGTTACGTGACGTATCACGGGGGCAACGAAAATTGTGGAACGCAACATCCAGCTCTCGCGAGAAGCTAGCGCCAAGTCTAGGCAGTCAAGGGGGCTCCACGTACCCCCATAGCACCCCCTGCATCCCTATATATATAATATATATATATTATATATATAACCTCCGCGACGGCCTGCTCCTTCTTACTACTACGTTGTTCTTACTCTGGTCAAGGAGGTTTAGGATCGCGGGCGAGAAGCTTGCTGATTATATAGTTAATTTAGGGTCAGCTGAGTGAATACTCGATTCTCATTGGACTAGAGCCAATTGACGTCACGAAAATCCTAAAATCTACTGATTTCTGACGAAAATCACGGTAGAAGGGGTAAAATTTTGATCAGATTCAATTCAGAGTTCCGAGAGCGAAGTCGATTGAGGTTAAATTGTACAATATTAAACCCACCCCATCCACAGATGTAGTAATTTCAAGAAATACATAGGACATCTATGGTAGATTTGATACTGTACACGTTGATTGGAAGTTCAAGGGAATTCTACCAGATGGCGCTCACCAACTTATTGTGATAAATTGATACAACATATCAACAGATGGCGCTTATCAAGTTGCTATACTCAATCTGTATAGGATGTTCGATAATCGGATTTGTCTCGCATTCATATAGATGTCGCTCAGTTAGTTATAACAGTGAAGTTGTATGACAATTCGACAGGTGGCACCTGCTCAATTACTGAAGTTAAATTGAATTACATTCCAATAGATGGCGTTTGATTGAACACTGTGACAAGTCTGTACATCCATCGATTAAGTAGCGCTTAATTGAATATTACAACGGAGAGATGGCGTTCGTTCAGTCATTATGACAAGTTTGTATATCACCCAACTAGGTGGTGCTCAATTGATTGTTACAACAAACTTGTATGGCAATCAAACAAGTGTCGCTCATTTGGAAACTCCCTGGGACAACATCAATTAACACGGATTTTTTTTTTGATTCGTCACTCGATAGCGGTTGTCGTCAACATTTCAATCGTTCCTATGTTTGAACGTTACTCTCGATTGAAAAATGAAATTGTAAACCATTTTCTCGTGAAGAAATTTCGTCAATTAGATTGTTCACCAGCCAACTTAGGATTTCTAATTTTGTTGAAACGCTCATCGTTTGAAACGGAAGATTGTTAACGTATCAACCATTCATATGTCTAAACGTTAATCTCGATCGAGGAATAGGATTGTAAAATATTTTATGAAGAACAAACTTTGTCGTCGGTCAAAATTCTCACTTAACGACTTCAACGATTCAGAATTTTGCTACATTACCTATCGCTCGTAACGAATAGTCGTGGTCAACGAATTAGTCGTTTCTCTGTTGAACGTTATTGTCTTTCAGAATTTGAAACTACAAAATATTCGCTGGTGGATGAAATTTGTCGAATTCATTTCTCAGCGACTCTGAACGAAACTCTCGTTCCAGGAATGAAATCGTAAAATATTTTCTGATGAACAAACTTTGCCCGTCTAGAATCTATCGTCGAACGATTCGTTATTGAAACGAAATTCCACCGATGGATTTCTTCGAGCTACAAGAACTTTGAACGTAATTCTCGTTCGATGAATGAAACAGTTTTGTCTCGAATGAAATTTGTTGAAACGAAATCTCACCGGTGGATTTCTTCGAACTACAAAAACTTTGAACGAAACTCTTGTTCGCAAAATAAAATCCTAAAATATTTTTTGGTGAACAAACTCTGTCCGCTAGAATCTCTCGTCGAACAAATCTCCAAACTTGAAGTTTCTCGTCATGCGCACTAGTTCCATCGAGAAACAGTTTTGTCTCGAGTGAAATTTGTTGAAACGAAATCTCACCGGTGGATTTTTTCGAGCTACAAAAACTTTGAACGAAACTCTCGTTCGCGAAATGAAATCGTAAAATATTTTCTGACTTTGTTCGCCTAAAATCTATCGTCGAACGATTCGTTGTTGGAACGAAATTTCACCGATGGATTTCTTCGAGCTACAAGAACTTTGAACGTAATTCTCGTTCGAGGAATGAAACAGTTTTGTATCGAATGAAATTTGTTGAAACGAAATCTCACCGGTGGATTTTTTCGAGCTGCGAAATCTTTGAACGAAACTCTCGTTCGCAAAATGAAATCGTAAATTATTTTTTGAAGAACAAACTTTGTCCGCTAGAATCTCTCATCGAACAAATCCCTAAACTTATAAGTTCCTCGTCATGCGCGCTAGCTTCGTCGAGAAACAGTTTTGTCTCGAATGAAATTTGTTGAAACGAAATCTCACCGGTGGATTTCTTCGAGCTGTAGAAACCTTGAACGTGAATCTCGTTCGAAAAATGAAATCGTAAAATATTTTCTGATGAATAAACTTTGTCCGCGTAGAATTTCTCGTCGAACGAATTTCCAAACTCACAAGTTCCTCGTCATGCGCACTAGCTCCATCGAGAAACAGTTTTGTCTCGAATGAAATTTGTTGAAACGAAATCTCACCGGTGAATTTCTTCGAGATACAAAAACTTTGAACGAAACTCTCGTTCGCAAAATCAAATCGTAAAATATTTTCTGATGAACAAACTTTGTCCGCTTAGAATCTCTCGTCGAACGAATCTCCAAACTTAAAGTTCCTCGTCATGCGCACTAGCTCCGTCGAGAAACAGTTTTGCCTCGAATGAAATTTGTTGAAACGAAATCTCACCGGTGGATTTCTTCGAGCTACAAAAACTTTGAACGAAACTCTCGTCGAACGAGTCTCCAAACTTAAAGTTCCTCGTCATGCGCACTAGCTCCGTCCAGAAACAGTTTTGTCTCGAATGAAATTTGTTGAAACGAAATCTCACCGGTGGATTTCTTCGAGCTGCGAAAACTTTTGCAGCAGTGATGACTCACAGTTACGTGACGTATACGTGACGTAGTACGGGGGCAACGAAAATCGTGAAACGCAACTTTCAGCTGTCGCGAGAAGCTAGCGCTAAGTCTAGACAATCAACGGGGCTCCACGTACCCCATAGCACCCCCTGCACCCCTATATATATAATATATATATATTATATATATATTATATATATAACCTCCGCGACAGCCTACTCCTTCTTACTACTACGTTGTTCTTACTCTGGTCAAGGAGGTTTAGGATCGCGGGCGAGAAGCTTGCTGATTATATAGTTAATTTAGGGTCAGCTGAGTGAATACTCGATTCTCATTGGACTAGAGCCAATTGACGTCACAAAAATCCTAAAATCTACTGATTTCTGACGAAAATCACGGTAGAAGGGGTAAAATTTTGATCAGATTCAATTCAGAGTTCTGAGAGCGAAGTCGATTGAGGTTAGATTGTACAAAATTAAACCCACCCCATCTACAGATTTAGTAATTTCTTGAGAATACATAGTATATCTATGGTTCGTTTCACACTGTACGTGTTGTGTGAAAGTTCGATGGATCTCCGCCAGATGGCGTTTATCCACTTACCGCAACGAAATGATATAACATTACGATAGGTGGCGCTCATCAAATTGTCACGACAGAATTGTATTACACTTCGAAAGATAACGCTCTTTACGTTATCCCAACGGGATCGCATTACATCTCGAAAGATGGCACTCTTCACGTTACTCCAATGAAATTGCATTAAATTTCGGTAGATGTCTCTGAATACTATTTTCGATCAAAAGTTATCGTACTAAGTCGCGGGTCACCGAAAAAATTGTTTGAGGCTCATGTGAGCGTTTCCTTGTGTCGCTAAATCTATTTCTGAAACGATTACGTTAGAGCGAATGAGGTAATCTTCGATTCGTCGTATAAAGGGGAAATTGAGGGTATAAATCTCGGCAACATGTGAAGGATATTCCATTCAAGTCAGCGTTTGAAAGGGTGAAACATCATGAATAACCATCACCTGCATAGATTCGTGAAAGCAATTACTGGTACGAATGAGCATGATTCAACAACTATCGAATTCATCTACGAACAAATAAATGAGGCCATGAGCAAACCGGCTAATGAATTGAAGCGTAGAGATCTGATGTTTTTGCCGCAGGCGTATGTGATGAAGCACGTACATTTGCCGTCATTGCGTTGGGAAGAGACACCGGAGCACGTAAGAAAATATATATATATGTTTTTGCCATGTGAAGATCATCACAATCAACCACATCAGCTTACACATTTTGATGGTTTCGCACCTCCACGAAATCGTTGTATTGAATGCCTATTTGAAAATATTATTGATATATTAGCAAACGTGGAACTGGCTGAACAGAAAAAGGCTACTATGATCTCAAAAACATGTGAGAAATTATCGAACCACGAAAAATCGATATTGCGCGATAAAATTCGTGAAGAGGTTCCGGATTTCAAAGAATTGTAATATTGATGAATAAAATTTAAAACAGATGAAACGTTTTCAATTTTTCCCTCCTGTTAACACTGATCTCAATGATATCGTGCATAAAACAGAATTGAATATATTATTTGGCGAACAAAATTTTTCGGCTGGATTTCGCATGGAGCAACTTCAACGATTCATCGATAGAAGGGACGATCTATCGTCGAGTTACTCGTTGCTCCATACGAATCGTAATCAACATATTGGATCTGCACAATAAGACTGATGTCCAAAGTAAACGTCTGCCCGTACTTGTACGAATCGTATCACGGGGATAATAGCGATACGAATGATGACAACGAGGACGACAACAACGATAGAAACAGATACACCCGTGTATTGGGGAACGAGAAATATGATAAGAAATATAGGAGAAATATCGGTCGTCGCGTTTGTAACGTGTACCCGGTGAAATCTCAGACGAGTAACGGAGAAAAAAATGCATCGATTTTGTATTATCATCGATACGAAGCGACTAAATATAGTGTCGATCCTTCGACGGGGATACCTCTGTTCGAAAGTACAGACGAACAAGTTATAGATTCGATACTAGTTTCTTCGTATTACATGAACACCAATCGATGTGTGATCGAGTCGACGCCGTACGCTTTGCAAGATTATTCGCATATTTTATCGTACGTAGTGAGTAACACGGTCGAATATTGGAACGTCGTGTACAATTTCAAACGATTCTGGTTGGAAAAAGTTGTCAACAAGTTACATTCGAACGTCGGCGGATCTCTCACCGCTCCGAATAAACCGTATATATGGCCGACGAAAAACAGTTCGTTGGACGTACTGATAAACAGAATAACTTCGGACAAATGGCAATTATTGAGA
The DNA here is from genome assembly GCA_958510875.1 of Endomychus coccineus. Classification (NCBI taxonomy): domain Eukaryota; kingdom Metazoa; phylum Arthropoda; class Insecta; order Coleoptera; family Endomychidae; genus Endomychus; species Endomychus coccineus. The sequence continues at coordinate 114,512,668 of OY294068.1, forward strand.
CCGATCGAATTCGATACGGAATCGATCCAATTCTATAGTGCTATCCAAAAACTAATGTACGCGCTGTTCTGTAACTCCCTCGATTCGGACGGTATACGAATATCGTATCAACGAAACGGCTCGAGTCGGAAACGTCCTCGTCGCATGAGATGTGGCGACGCGTGTAAGATGTATACGACCGCATCCACGCCGTGCTATAACGTTTTCGGCAAAGGGAATCTAATACATAGCATTTTGTGTACGCCACACGAAGGATGTCTGAACGACGAATGGTGGGCTCTTACCGATGCTTATATCGATTATCGTTGGTTAGCGGCAGCAGAGGATCCCGACGTGGACAAGATCGTCGATAGAGATGTTAATCATGCGAGGGAAACGAACGTTCTTAGGAAATTGAGGTGTCGCTTTGACAAAACCATGCAACGCGATCATATGTAAATTCGCACATCACCGTCGTCCGAACAGGGAGGTGGTGGTGGTGGTGGTGGTGGTATATATATATCGTTATAATGTACAGTCACCGATGTATTCGTTTATTCTTCGTTATGGCTGAAACGTTCACTTTTGTCTGCGACGATGATCAAAATACGCCAACGACGACATCATCATCATCATCATCATCATCATCGATCGAGAACAATACGATCGAAAGAGACTGCGATAACGTCGTGTCGAGACTACCGAAAGTTGTGAAAGTCTTCTCGTATCAAAATAAAAAATACGAAATTGTAAATTTATGGCGAAACGAGCCGGTGGGTGAAAATCGTCCGCGATGTTCTTGCCATTGGAACTATGCAGACGACGTACGATGGTTTTTAGATAAAAATTATGATACGCGTGAGGTAGTGCCGGGTTGTGAAATGATGGCGTGTTTGTCGGGGAACGTTAATGCAGAATGTGAATCGTGGTGTACGTTGAACGACGAACAACGAGGATTTGCGAATTTGTTGAATACAATTTCGATCGGTGAATTATATGAACGTGATGATGGTAACGATGACGAAAAAAAAATTATTTCTACTTCGACGTTCCCAACATCTTGTGTAAAACGAGAAGGAATTTTCTTGTTTGACACCAGAACGAAACGACCGAAAACGTTCGACGGGAAATACGTTCGATCCGATACGGATGGCAGCGAAGACGAAGAAATACAGTACAATAGTCGTGCATCGTCTTGTCGCCTTTCGCCGTTCTATTTGTATAACAAGCAGAATCGCGTTACGGTGGTTCGATTGTACGGATTAGGTGGGACGGGGAAGACTCAATTATTGAAATACGTACAAAAACACGTGAACGGTACTTTTCATTATGTCACTTTGAAACATTTGCTACTGTGCAATTTCTACAAGGATACGTGCAAATATCACGCTGCATATAATGGTGGTTTGGTTCATCAGACGTCGCCAGATTCGATGCACCACTGCGTACAAATGTCAACGCTGGCCAAAACTATCGGACGAAGCGTTAATCAGATGAAATTCACACCGGATACTCGCTACCTAGATTTTTGCGAGTTACTGTTAGAAGAACAACGTCAGTGCAGAAAGAAACGTGTGAAAATGGTTCGACCGAAAAACGACGAATTCTACGTGTGTGTCGTTGACGAATACACGATGATGTCGCCACCCGCTTTCCTCGTCCTACTGAAATTATTGTGCGAATCGTCGCACAATACGATCGTTATTCTGTGCGGTGACGAAAATCAGTGCGGTCCGATCGATTTCGATACGGTGAGCAGCTCAAATTACGATCTGGACGAAACGAACACCGACGAATACGCATACAGCGACGAGGGTGCATGTAGCCAGGAGACGATTACGCGGGGCGAACGTCGAACGAGTGGAAACGATACAAGATATACGTACGTGAACGACGTTCAGGCACAAACGAGGAATGGCCGGGTCTATGGCGACAACGTTGATCTGACCAAATGCCGTGAACAATTGACTTATAGCGCTTTACCGCCATCTAATGTGATTCTCGCAAAACAATTGTTGGGATCGAATCGAGTGTTTGAATATAAATTGAGTAAGTTGATGCGTTCGTCTGAAGATTCCAAGCTACAACGATTCATCGTCGATATGGATAGAAATAAAGACGCGGACAGTCGGAAGGAATTACTAAAACGTTTCGTGAACGATAATAAAATTAACACTATCAGATCGATCGATATCACGGAACTGGTAGATACGTACGTGAAGATGATCGAACGATGCGAGGACAACGTATCGCGGGACGATTGTGTACCCATTAAGAATTTCAAAGTACCGTTTAGAATTCTTGTCGTTTCGAACAGACAATGTTACGATATAACCCGGGAATTGATCGATTCGCTATTTCGACAATTGTCCAAGCGATTCGACGTAAATATACTAAGCAAATATATCGTTCGTTATCAGTCGTCTGTGCGACAACATTTCACCCATTTAGCGGTGGGATTCTCGTACACTTTGTTGACAAATTTCATGGGAGCTACGAAAATACCGAGTGGTAGCGTATTGAAATTGATAAAACTCGAATACTCGTCGGACGATGGTGAATTGACGAGTATCGTTATGTTGGACGAATCGATCGATCGTTACTATCGCATGTATCCCGGATCGGGAGCGGTAGATAGACGAATCCAATACAACAAAGCACCGATCAAGCACGTGGGTTTTCCGATACATCTGAGTTGTATCGAAAATGCATATCAAAGTCAGGGACTGACGATCGAAGAAGACGGCTACCTGGACTGTACCGGTGCCGACGGACAACACATTTATGTTATGGTCACTCGATTCAGAAGTTTGAAGCAGTTCGGATCTATCCTCATTTGATTGTTACGAGTGTGCGAATAAACGTATCAATGAAAAACTTGTTGTTTTATTATCGTTTATTATCATTTATTAGTTTCGAAATAATTGCATTTCATCGTTCAAGAGTCCCATTTTCAGAGGCAAATTGACAAATATTCTTTCGAAATAACTCTCGATCAGGAACGTTTTCTTGGCTAGCGACGACGACGGCATCTTCTCATCGGGATTCCCGTCGGTTTTCGGGTAATCGGCCGTTCCGGTGAACTTGGGCGTTTCTATCAGACCCGCTTCGGATATGACGAATGCGAGCGGACCGACACCACTTTTTGCCAATCCGTTACGTTTCAACGAATAACCTCCAATTTCGTAACTGATCATCGAAACGAGTTTTACCATATAGTTTGTAATGTCGTCGCTGATATTTTCAAAGTCGGGCTTGTATCGGTCGGTAATGAAACAATATAGAAATATCATCGAATTCATTACGTTCACGTGTTTATCGTTGAAATATGATCGGTTGCTAGTGAAAATTAGACGCAGCCGAGACGTCGTCACGTCGGGCTCGTAGTCTGTAGTCGTATCGTCGTTCGCCGTTTGCTCTTCCGTTTGTAACGATAAAATTGGCATGGAATATATTCGAAGTAGGAAACTGGTTTCCATTTTCGGTAGAACGTATACGACGAAATAGAAATTCTGTCTAGATGCGATAGCGGCCGGAGGTGTTTCCGACGACGGTTCGACGTTCATCAGACGTACGCACATGGTATACGGAAGGATGTATTCGACGATGTTACGTTTGAAATCGTCGACGGTGCGAATCGTTGACGTTCGCAATAAGAACGACATGTAAATTGTGGCATTTTTCTTCATCGATAATAACATTTCCGTTTTCGCGATGGACATGAATTTTTCGACGGGATCCATCCAGGCATCGTTCGAGTAGAAATCCGTACTGGTTCCTTCTTCGACGTTGAACAATTTCGGTCGTTTAATGTCGAAATTGTCCTGTTGTCTGGGCTCTAGGAACGTCTTGCACAACAATATACCGAACGGTGTGCCCGGCTCCGGAATCGTAAGATGATAACATTCTCGTATAGTTTTCAATTGGCGTTCGTTTAATATTTTTGATCGAGGTTGTGACCGTCCGTTCGCTTTCAATTGTGTCACGAACGTACACAACGGTAATACCATATCATCGTCGTTCTGGGCATTTTCACGGACGAACCGTCTAGATTCCGAATCTAGCGAGCGGAAAATAACGTTTCCGTACGATCGGTTGTTCGTCATCGTAGATATCACGAGCACACCGAACCGTGTCGATGTTCGTTCTGTCAGACGGAGATATCGATCAACAACTATTGTCTACGGCGATCTCCTCCACCACCCCCGCCGTCGCCACCACTACCACCGCAGTCGCCGTTTCCGAATCGGTTTTTTCGTCATCGTCGTTGTTGTTGTCTTTGTTGTTTTCGCTATCGTTATTCGACAATACTTCATTTTCTGTCGATGCGCGTTCACTGTCGTCTATTTGCGGCGTCACGTCGACCGATATTTCGATATCGAACAAATCGTTCAACTTGGATATGGGTGTTGGCGGTTGACACGACGATAACATGAACGACTCGTCGTGACCGTCGCGTTCTTCGACTATTTCATCGTCCCCAGTCGTGACAAATGAACTAGACAATAAATACGGATCGTTCTTCGTATCGTTCTGTGTGATTACGATCGACGGTAACGTAACGAACAAGTTATCGTCGTCATCGTCGTCGTCGTCGTCGTCGTCGCTGCTATCGTTGTCTTTACAACTATCGTTATCTTCATCGGCACGATCGTAATCATCATCATCATCATTGTCTCGTTGTATGACATCAGCGTCGACGATGAATTCTCCGGCACTTCTATGATACGTGAAAGACGACGTTGATAATGATGATGATGATGATGATGCCGAAGACAACGAAGGCGATGGTATCGGTGACAATTTACAATGTTCTTTATGGATTATCACCGTTTCGTTAGTCGACGATGACGACGACGACGACGACGACGACGACTGCGATAACAAAGGTGACGGTATCGGTGACATCAAATCACGTTCTCTATGAATTATTACCGTTTTGTTAGTCGATGATGATGACGACGACGACGACGACGTAGACGACGACGAAGATAACGATGGTGGCGAGGAAGGAAACCGCACACCGTCGTCGTAATCATCGTTCTCGTAATTTCGCGTAGCGTTCGTCACGTTAATCGGATTGTTCGTACGAATATCGTTTAATTTATTTCTCCAATCGGTCGTTTCGACTCGCTTGCTCAAAAATTGAGATACGATAATATTATCTTCGTCCGTCGTATTATCAACGGTGTCCGAAGGTGACGCTTGCCGTTGGTCACCGATGTATAAATCGATATTTGTCACCACGAAATCGGCAAAGGACACGATTACGTTCTGAAAAATATTCTTTACGCTATGTTTGAAGATGGAATTGTGAAAATCTGGTTTGTACGTCCCGTTGACCACGTTCAGAATATTATCCAGATATGTCGTGATCTTATCGTCGCCCACAGACACGCCCGACGCGGACAACGATCGTATATAATGCGATTTCGCGATAAACATCGTCACGTCTCGATCTTGAATGGTGGACAAACGATTCTGAAATTTGCTTATGATAGATTGCCAGAAGGGAGAACAGTCCGTCGGTTTTACGTGATCAACAAATTGCATTACGATCCCTTGATAGAACATTTGCTCTCTAGAAAATTTATCGATATCCTTGCAAAGTAGACATAAATTCGTCACGTCGCTCGACGATCCCTTTTCGATAGCTTTTATCAGGGAAACTTTCAATTCTGCCGGTACGTGACGACAAAGAAGCGCTTGCTTCTGGTCCGATTGATCTACGTACGATCGTAGTACGTTCATTATGGAATAGGAATACGCATCGTCTAGGTTAACGCGATTCAATACACGATCGTTGGCCGATTCGTAACTACGACCGTGCTTGTCTTTGGGAGCCATTACTTACATTAGCAGGGAGCGAAATAAAATAAAACATGTTGAAAATATATTTTTTTTATTCCTTGCGAACAAACGAATATAGTACACTGCTCAATATACATTTCAATTTTTTACTGTTGTTAGCACAGCACTGTTCAACGTCATACTTCCCATGATTATCCCTACAGCCTAATACGCGGTGGTAATCGTTGAACGTGAAGTGAGTCTTGTCGACGAAATACTGATTGGTAATTTCGACCGTGTGCGACCATATCATACGTTTTCCAGGTAAACGATATAATTCGTACCGAACGAATTTACCGCGTTTGAATCCCATCATGGCACACCATTCGATTTTCGCAAATTCACCACCCACGTCCACCGTAAGTCTGTCGCTATTGTTGGTGTGAATGTGTCCGTCGAAAAAATCCGTATCGTTTGAATCGCGCCAGCTCACGATGATAGGGTCAGACGTATAGCGACGCGATAAGAACGACCGGTAGATGTTGTCGACAATCACAGCTGGCGATACCTCCTTCGTCTTATCCTCCCACATACCCGAACGCTTATTCGTGATCGTGCGAATATATTGATTTTCTTTGACGGTTTTCAGATTACCCAATTCTTCCAACTCTGAGATATTCTTCCTGCTGCACAAATTGTACGGCGCCCCGTTCAGATGCGTGGTGTATCCGTCACGCGTCATCGCCACCGCCAAATATATCGTATTTTCGCCCTGGTTCTGATATTCTGTATCGAAAAAGTAGATGGCGTCGACAAGATCCGTATAGCTGCCTTTCTTACACGACTTGAACAATTGTTCCATATCATGATTTCCATTTTCTCCATACAACGCATCTTGCCACGCTCGAACGTCTTCTTCCTTCTTTGTGTACGAGTCCGACGACCACGTACCGATATCGCCCTCTATTTTTTTCGTTTCGCATAACACAGCTTCGTCGACGAGATCGCTGTTTTTTTGGATGCACCCTTCCGATCGTGCCTCGCTACGTTTCTCTTTCTCCGTCATCCTCGTCGCCTCAGATGTATCGATATGCTCGGACTCCTTCAATTTTAATTCTTGGATTATATTTAAAAAACGCTCAATCACTGTACGGTTGGAAATATTCATGATGACGCGGAATACACGATTCGATGTTTCAAAGTCGGATGATACTGATCGAATACTGACTGCTATGTGCCAGCAGCTGCCTTTTATACTGAAAATTGACAAGAATATCGTCAGGTGACTTCACGTAACGTGATACGTTTATATGTGTTATTGTCACGTCTACACGTACATCTAAAAATAGACTGAATAACTTGTTCGTTTATAATTGTTCGACTCGATGTTATCGTTAGTTGAAACGCAGAAAGGTTTTTCGTTGGGTGTAGAGAACAAAAAGTACATATTCGTTAGTGTGTAATATTTATTTTATTGTCTGTCAAATTTCATCAGCGTGGACAGTTGGACGGCTATGTCGCGTAGCAAACTTTCACGATCGACATCTACGACGTGCGTGTGATTCGTGTCATATTCGTAGTAACGTCGTATATCTTTCACGATATCGTATTGATTGACGTTATTATTGTTATCGGTCGATTTTGCGATCAAAACCATCGGACCGGCCAGTAACGACGACCGGCCGTTACGGAATAGATGTTTGCGTAGGGTTAAAATCGGTCGATCGTTGATGCAATCGTACTTTGTGGCGGTCACGTATTGGTCAAACTCGAAGATCGACGACAACGACGACGACGACGACGACGACGACGATGGTAAACGGTTACGTGCTAGGGAAATTTCTGTTTCGTTGCTGGCATATAAAACGACGTGATTATCGTGGAAATATTCAACGAAATTGTCGCGCTTCAAACGCAGCAACAGATCCATCGTCGACGGGAATATCCTTTTGAATTGATCGGTCAATACCAAACTGACATCCGATATTACGAACGTGACACAAGCGAGAAAAGCGCGCTCACCGTGGTGCGCGTTCGACGAAAACACGTTTGTCGACTTGTCGTTTGTGGCGACGGCGGAATTCTCGTGATCGGCCGTATCGTGTGAAGGACGAGTCGGTAAAGTCGAATGAATTCGACCGGTCTTGCTGTGACGTTGTTTTTTGTACATGCCGTTTTTTTTATCGTTAAAAAATTTTACGGAACGAGCGTGGCGTAATACCGATTTGTTTTTATTCTCTGTCGTCGTGGACGCCATCGATGTCGAACGGTGAACGTTCGAGGGTGAACGAGCGTGAGATGGAGATGGTAATAAGATTATTTCGTCCATGTCTTACCACCCATTACTTTTATAAAATCCAGTCACCCGGTAGGGGTTTTTTCGGCAATGTGGACTGCAACTGCGTATTATCTGGTAACGGCAACGGTAACGGTTCGGGATCGGGTCTAACTAACTGGAATTTGGGCGTACATTTTTTCAGATCCTCGTTCGATATGAGACTGGTGTTCGTCAGATCGATCATCGCCGTTCCTAAATTACTTAGCACCATCGGTAGAACGACCGATCGCGTATCGTGACTAACACCCCCCAATTTAGCGTAAGTCATCAAATGTTGACGTGGAATCGTGGGTATTTCGTTAGTGGCAACACCACCACCACCACCACCACCACCACCACTGCTATTTTGTTGGCCTCCGATAACTGGGGCGTATATTATGGGCCCGCAAATCGCGAAAACTCCGACGTTGACTTTTTTATTCGTCAATTGAATCATCGTCACGTTGGCGGGATCGGAAAACGATTGAGTTTTATCTTCCAGCACGACCGCAGACGTGGGCAATATCAATAACAGCGGTGTATCGAATATCGTCAATTGATCTACCGTTACGAACGAAACGGTATGTTTATCGCTGCCTTCCGATTGATCTATCAATTGATACATAGTTTTGGGATTTAATCCTCGTACCCACGCCATCTGATTCGCTATCCATTGATTGCGTATTATCGTGAATATCGGCGATTCGGTGCAAGTGATCATCGCCAATAGCCCCTTGGCCATCGCTTCCGCTTCGTCCGTTTTTGTCGTCTGGCCGAAACACGAACTCATCAACGAAATAATCTTTTCCTTGTTCTTCGTCAAATCTTTACGACTTATGGATCGTACGATCGGTGCTATGGGAAGCGTAGCTTTAGGTAGCACGTTCGTAAAATACGGCGTCACCTTGTCGTGATAGGTTTTCGACGAACCGTCGTTAACGTTATCCAGTACGCGACTCGATACGCGACAAAAACCGATGTTCATACATTGCCAATGATAGGTGCATATGCCGCCGTATACTAGACCGGCACACGACGTTCCCTTGAAATTTACGGCGAACCTGAACAGACATATCGCTTCGTACGTTCTCAGAGATCGTTTGATTTCGATCAGTTCGACGTTGCGTGTCACGTTACTCAGCAGCATATCTACCATGTATACGTGATCGTTGTACCAGTTTGGGTGACCCATTGGTGTTGCGGGTGGATCGCGGTTATCTTCTTCCATAGGAACCTCATCGCCAGGAAGGCTCGGTTCTGTGTCGGTGTCTCCGTCTTCGTCGTCGATAAGTTTATCTAAGCCGTTCCGTAAGTCGGGTTCGTACGAACGCGTAAGTACTCCTGAACGCATCGTCATGTCTTCCTCTTATATGAACGAAAATCGTCCAAGGTCCGTTCTCAATTTACCACCGTTATTGTTCCGATCTGAAATTCAATTGTTACTAGAAGAGATTCTCGTGCGTACGTTCGATTTGCGTATGGAATTGAGAAAAATCGAAGGAACCACTCGACGACCGGAATTCATCATGGAACTACTCGACGATCTGGGAAAACGAGGCGTATCGTACACGTTACGAAGGGGCGACAAACTGATAGATCTATCCGGAGGGTTTCATTTCAAACTGTAATCGAGAAGAGAGAGAGAGAGAGAGAGAGAGAGAGAGAGAGAGAGAGAGAGAAAAGAAGAGAGAATCGAAGCGGTCCTTTGAAATAATTATCGTGCCTTATAAAATTAAAGAGTATCGACGATTTGAAATGTAGCGTTTTTATTCGTATCCTACAACCACCACTTTTTATATTCCTCTCGTAGTTGAGCGTGCAAGTCTCGATAATCTCCGTACGGATTCAGATATCGCAATTTGGCGTCGTGAAGTCGGTCGTGTCTCGATCGTATCAAACTGTGAATTTCGACAAGAAAATTATCGATCGGAGCGTCGACTTTCAATTTGCGATACTCGAACGTCGATCGAATACTTTCGAAGTGTGCTCTACACAAGTCGCACTTGATGAACAAGCCGAAATTGTGAAACAGTTCTTTCAGGGAGGCGGCCGCGGCACGAAAATCGTCATAAGCGTTGGCGAATTTGCCCGCGGTCAAATGGAACCATAACCAATAGAACGGACCGAGGTTCGTCCAGAATTGTAACAACTCGTCGGGGCATAATTCCGTTTGGAATTTATTCACGTTCAAATTTATTCCCTGGCGCCGTGCTTGTGTGATGCTCTGTTCGTATAGAGAGTCGAACAGATCGCGTATCTTAGCGACCATGATATTTTTACTATCGATCTGAAACTTTCGCATTTCGTACAGTTTGTCTCGCGCGTTCGTTTCGGACGACGCGACGCTCGTGGCAGTTTCGTCATCTTCGTCATTAACGCCCGACGCGAATAACATCGCGTACATCTGATCCGATTGATCGATCAAATAATGATTGATATCGTTCAATCTCAAGTCTAGTATTTTCGTGTCCATGGTGTAACCGGCAAAGTCCGTACTAGCGGAAAATGCTAACGCGACGAACGTGTAGAACAACTTATCGATATTCGAATTTAGCGTTCGTTCGATCGTTTTCAATTTCAGAAATTCCTCCTTGGAAATTTCGTTATAGTTGTGTAGTAAGTGCAAAGGCAAATTGACGAAGCCGATTTTCTGATAGATAATTTGCTTGGCCACCGCGATCGTAACGTCCCAATAAAAACGACGTTTATCGTTGTGCTCGATGACTCTCTCGTAGTAAACTTCCAACATGTTTGCCCACAAACGGTCCCACGTAGGATCGCTGCCTACGTTTATCGTGCCATGTATCGTAGCGCCTATAAACGAATCGTTCGGCCCGTAACGTTGCAACACGTCTCGCAGAGACATTATCATTATTATTATTATTATCGGAATTTCTATTTCCGATCATCTCTTATCTATACGTGTATCGGAACGTATTTCAGTTGGGGAGCAAGGAACGAATAAAGGAAGGAATAAAGGAAAAAAGAAATAACAACAACAACAACAACAATGATAGATACCGTTGATAATATATTAAAGAACCAAAATACGATCGTATAACATTCGAATAATATACGTTCGACAATAATTCGTTATAAACCGATTTCACTTGGCAATTGATAATTACGAGTCTATCGTCGTGGATCCGTTCGCCGCTCTGCTGCTCGTCAGTCGTAACCAATTGCCTGTAGTCTTTTCCGTTGCGAATGTGTTTTATCAACGCGTAAATACAATAGGTGGCATATTTTTCGCGTGTATTATTCCGTTCTGTTCCGTGGCACTGCGATAGATCACCGTTATCGGTAATCGTATAATTCAAACAGTTTCCCCTCGACGGTATCGATAAACGTATATTAACCCATTCGTCGTTATTTCGCGTAGTAGTCGTCGTCGTCGTCGAATTATTTTTGTCGCCGACGTATTTATTAAAACTCGCAATATTCCCGTTTTCGCTGCCGATGTTCGTTTTTATTTTTCGTTTTTGATTCTTCCTAGCTACCGTCGCTTGCGTCGTTGTCATCGTCGTCGTCGTCGTCGTCGATTTTATGCCCATTTTATTGTTGCACGATTTATCGTACGTCACGATAATATTATAATCTTTGTTGATGTGTCTGAAAGATTCGAGTGTGCTAAAGAGATTACCGTCGTTGCCGTGGCTCTTGCGACCGCCACCGCCGCTACCACTGCCGTTGTAACTATCTACGTAGAAAAGTTGCGATGAGTATCCCATACCACATAGATAACGTAGTACGTAATATTCCCATTTGTCGTATACACTTTCGAACAAAACGTTCACGACAGGAATCAGAGTATTATTGCGATCTTCGAACGTTTGCTTGAAATCTGTCAAATCCGTGTCGATATTTTTATCGTGAACGTCGATATGCCTGTAGCGACGATTGCTATCGATGTCGGTAATGATGTCACCACCATCGTAACGATGTTCGATAGTGTTCTTTATCGCGATTTTTGATGGCACAGTTACTCCGGTTCGTAGGAAATTATCTATCGTGTGGTTCGAAGTCGAAGTCGTTTGTGTCGTTACAACGTCAGTTCTCTCCATCGATAGCGATTGCAATACACGACCGAACAGCGATTTGTTTCCACCGGCATTCGATGCAGTCCCGGCGATTTTCTGTTTACACGACACGGATAGCTTTTTCGCGGGTGCTTTCATCAATTGACGACGTGGTTTCGTTGGTTTTCCAGATCGGCCGTGTGCCGTCGCCATAGTTGTCTTGGAACTACTCGTTTTCAGCTTGGAATCGTGTCTGAAACGACTTGTATTACTGCCATCGGTGTCGTCAACGATACCGTTCCCCTCGGTAATATTAACTATGGTTGCCAACGTGTACGCCGTATTGGCGACGTCTTTTGTTGTAGTCTTCATAACTGTCCGATATCGAATTGTCGTCGTTATTGTTGTTGTTGTTGTTGTTGTTGTTGTTGTTGACCCTATTATCGATCGTGACTGTAACTGGCGGTTGTCTCCCGTGAGAATCGTATTTCCCTCGAAGATCGGCACTCGAAGACAACGACGAAGCAGAAGAAGACGTGTGAATTCTTGAAATTTTCGGACTGAACACGTCCAATAAACCGAATTTATAAAACGACGACGTACCTTCTTGTTGTGAGTTTCTACGGTTCCATATAGACAAGCGCGTATCGATCAATAAAGATTCGGTGATCGAGATGAGAATTTTATCCGTATATAATAATGTGAGAAATTCGAGTATTTCTTTTATACGTGTATGTTTGTACCCAGTGGTTATTGACGAATCGACTCCCTCGGCGGCGGTAGCGGAGGCATCGTCGTCAGAAGGTCTCTCGTTAATATCGTGAAGATCGGTAGAATCGAAGAACGGATTCGATGGACGACGTTGCGAGTGGGCACGTTTCTTTCCAAGTCTCTCTGTCGCTGGTGGCGGTTGTGGTGATATGACGGTGGTGGTAGTAGCAGCAGCGGCGGCGACGACGGTCGGTTTGACGGTTCTATTAGCGTTCGTCGTCAACGATCGTAGAATTTTTTTAACCTCCGTACTGATGGGGTCTGAGAAACACCGAGTTCTGCCGTCGTCGTGAGCGCTCGTGGTGTTACCGTTTCTATGCTGTTGTAGAGTACAATGCGCTCCACCGGTACCGGGTCGATCTTTAAATATCACATTCGTGTCACCGTGTAGAGACTCTCGATCAACGTATAATAGGAAAAATATCAATAATTCGAATTCTTTCATGTCGACGATCAACTGTAGAACGTTAACGGTGGTAGCGTTCACGTTGTTCGAGTTACCAGTTTCCCTACGTTTACTTCCGATTCCATCGGCTGTCATCGAGGACGACGATATCGCCGATATAGAACCCAAGTCGTAATTGTTTATTAGCGATTGCGTGTCACGTCGAAAATTACATCGCTCTCGTGCGATATTCTGATCTATCGTACGTTCCGTCAATATGTCACGCTCTACGCTAATCGTATCTCTCCGATCTTCGTTGTCCGATCCGCCGCCGCCGCCGAATAAAACAGGCAAATCGTAATCTTCCCCAGATCTTTTACTCGAATCGGAAGCATCCGTCATCATTTTCTCTATCATTCGCTGATACTCATCGAATTTTGCGACGAATCGATCTCGTCCTGCGTCACACAAAGACGACGACGCGTTTTTACGCGCATCACCGTTATCGTTGTGGTCGCCGTCGTCGTCGACATCGTCGTCGTCGGCTTCGTCTAGATTCATCGGAAGCGTCACGTTATCCTTAGTAATTTTTGGTATTTCGTTTTCTACTACGAATCCCAATAACCATTCGTTACAAGTACAGAAAATATCAGCGTTTAGTATCTCCACCGAATCGATATAGGAACAATCGCCTTGTTCCGTTGTCAAAAATATTCGTAAACCTGTGCTGATACACTCGACGATAGCGTGCATCAGATCTATAGGTTTCTCGATTTTATGTATTATATTTTTGTATCGCGATACCAGCCATTTGGTCACCATCGTCCGATCTACTACGAAATCGTCGGCCGATACAGTGCCTAAGCGAATTAATACGTCGTCTATCAGACGTTTTCCACGTTGAGCGTCTTCCCGTTCGTTTACGGAATTCAACAAACCGTACGACGGTCGTTCGTTATCGTCTCGCGACAGAAACGTTTCGGTGGCGGCGGTAACGGGTCGTTGTAACGGGCACGAAGATTCCGACCGCTCGACAAATAATGAAACGTCGTTCTCCGTGAAAGATGTTGCTGCTGCTGCTGCTGTTATAGACAGAGGTGGCAATTCTATATGAGAATTTCGCGCGACGGTATCGGGAGACGTAACGGGTCCGACGTCGGCGTAGACTTTGTCGTCGAAATCGTTAACGTCGATTTGCGATAACATCCTATATCGCGGCTCTTACTTTTTGGACGACTTTTTTTTTGCCCCGTCGCCGGCGACGTTATCGGTCAGAACATCGTCGGGCGGTGGTAGTACGTAATATTTACATAAACGCGTATTGCACAACGTGAACGAATCCAATTCTTCGCTATCGGCGTCGTTTCCGTTCGTCGCGGTAACTACAACGCCGTCATCTTTTTGTATTATGTTGATACGTCGGCATACGTTGGCGAACGAATTCGTCTGTTGACGTTCCAGCTCACGAATTTTACCCGCGTGTAATCCGTGTTTGGCTATTACGTTGCCATAGACGACGAGACGTTTCGTAGATCTGACACCACCACCACCAACACCACCATTATCGTTAGAAGGACATTGCGAAGACGACGACGAATCGATAAAATAAATACTGGGGAAATTTACATCGGATATAACGTGTTTGACGATTTTCATATTGGCACCGGAATCGATCGTATATCGACCGTTCGGTAGACGACGCCCCACGAAACCGATGATCCTATCCAAACTCGCATTGAACAATGGCAGACCGAACGGTAGATCGACGTTTCCGTAAAATGTACATTGTACGGCAACTTTCACGATATTATTATATAAACTGACTACTACCGCTTTGATGCCACCGTCTACCGTAACCTGAACCCACGTATCCCCGATGGGGATATAAAACACGTCGTTATCCACCATCATACATGTCGGTATGGAAGTTATCGATTGACTTTGTACGTGTTTGAAATGATTACGCTTCGATCCGCTTATATCGTGATTGAATCGTATAGGTAATCTGACAATTTTCTTGTTAATGTACGAAGTACATTCGAATAAGTCAGACGACGACGACAACGATGACAAGTGACCGTTGCTAACATTGATAGGTACTTCGATTTCTCTGATGGTCCACTTGAAGTCGCCGTACACGTATTCCGACCGATCGATCCAATCGGTGGACGTGATAAAATTCATAAATGTATATGTAGATTTATCTCTCATCGTTATTTTCGACATGTTTCTCAACGATATCTTATAAGTAAACTGTACAGGGAGAGCGAGAGGTCGGAATACATAGAGTATGTCGTCGTCGTCGTCCTCATCGTCATCATCAACTTTCGTCTCGTTCGATACGTTCATGAACGGATTGAAATATCTGTTCGACATGATTCTAGTCAAAACTGCACCGACCGTTATCGATAAAACAAAAATCAAGAAACAGATCGATCGATATATCGACGACATGTTAGACGACACGGGCCAGTGGAAAGATTTCATTCGCACTTATTTCGAAGAGCTGTTCGATCACATACTCGACAGCGGTATACGACAGATCGAATCGTACAAAAAATCGAATGGCGCCATACATCTCGTTCACATATTCCTTAGATTCTATCACAAGTTCGTAGAAGAAGTGGCAGAATACGCTTATCTGCTCGAAACGAACAAGCATCATCCCGAACGCTACGCCCAGACTCTATCCAATCTAACCAAGTATGTCATCGACTATATCGTTTTTCTCCATGGCATGTATGTCACAAACGACGTTCGATGTATTTGCAAAAACACATTTGTGAACGGCAACGACGACAATAACGAACACGCCACGAGCCCAGATGAATATTACGGCAACGTAACGTTCGTTTGTGAAGCACAACGAAACGAAATCGTCACACAATATACAATACCTGTGACTGTTATTATCGATAAATTGTGTGCAATATATAATGAAAAGAAATAAAAATCCGATATGTAAACATTTTTTTATTTCATAATCTAATCGAAATGTCAAAGACGTTGACGATGAATGGCGCGTTTCTTGCTATTTATTTTCTTCGTGGAAAAAAGTTCAGACACTACCATATCCCATTAACGGCCAACTTGACCGTCATGAGATACGAATTTCACCCTTACGCAAGACATAATTTTGAAATTCCGTCAAACGAACAAATTCATCTGACGTTTTACAACGATAATCGATTAATCCGAGACCAACCAAAATGATGTTACGTGCAGCATTGACGTCACGATTCCAAACGATTTTACATTTTCGGCAAATCTGAAATCTATGATCGTGACGTCGTCGTCGCTTCGTATCGTCTCTATTTATAATCGTGTTTTTGGGTGGTAACGGCATTTTACCGAAACATTTCGAGCAAGATTGTGTAGTCAGATACTCATCTACACACATAACGCGACATTTATCGCGTCGACGATGAAACGCTCGTTTGAGCATTTCGACAGCGGGTTTTTTATTTCTGCCATAACTGAAATTTTTTTTCAGTGTTCCATCTCCAAAACAAACCAACACGGAATCATCATCATCTTTGGCGGGCAATAACTGATTTACCAACTTATCCTCAGCTGCACGCCGTGAAATGTACGAATTCCAGCCCAAGCGCGTATATTTCCGTGTAGCGTAAATTTCGCGACTGGATGATAAGAAATTCAGTCTGTATAGAATGTACTCCACGTGAGAGTTGAAATGAGAACCACACTTCGGCGAAACAATTAATTTTTTCTCTTTTTTTATACTTTCGCGATATTCAAGCAGACGTTTTTCAAAGTTTCTCGACATTTTTTTCCGTTTACGTCGTCGAGCACGTTCTCTACAGAAATGTTCCTTGAATGTGGCCGATTTTAACACGAAATTGGTTTCTGTTCGAGTTTCCTTATCGATATAGCACGCGCCGATATAATTAACGACCCCCGGATCGATTCCCAAATACTTGGTGAAACTTGAACTAGCCACTGTAGTCTCGGGTTGTTTGTTGGTCTTCTTTCGTTTCTTCTTCTGCGATTGTTGAATTGTAGATCGCTCATATCTATTCATCATGATGGAACAATCGATTCCGTTGGTGGAAAAACTCATGGCGAATGACGTCCGCTGCTTGTGGGGCTCGATGTGCATAGTTGTGTCGTCGAATTTGCCATAAACTGAGTGAGATAGATCGAAATATTGCCACCAATATTTTGGAGTTTCCATCCTAAATACGGGAGCGGTAGTTTTGTCCGGCAGCAATTTTACACTACTCAATAATTCGTTTAAAGCCATAGCGTTATAAAGTAAATGTTTTCGACCAGACGAAAATACAGGAAACGCCGAGAAGGATTTCAACTTTCTCTCTTCGAACCATCGTCCCAATTCGAAAGTGATCGGTACCAAACTCCACCAGTCATTTTCTATATTGATGAATTTTTTGTGATAGTCGAAACGGAAATCTTCTAAAAATTCTGCAACTTCTCGACTGCGGGCAACGTGACGTGGTACGAAGGCGAACAATTCGTCGTAAACTATCGTCTTCCATTCGTAGCGTTTTCGATTACACTCTTTCTTGTATTTTTCATAGAAATATCGGACGAGTCGATCGTAAAAATGGACCGTGATACAATTTTTCATATTGGTTTCGTGTTGCTTGACACACGAATTAATCAAGTATGTTCGTAATCGGCCGTCGTATAATAACGTTTTGTTTGGCCGCATAGCGAAATATTCTTCGTCCAACGCAACGCGTTCTTTTTTTTGTCGTTTGCCCTGAAGATGGTAGTAGAAATCTTGTAGGTGACTGATGGAGAACTGTCCAATTGGAAATTCGTTACGATGCAACAATTTTGTATAATGAAAACTGACATAGAGCGATGCTTCAATGGCTAGTTGAGAAATTTCCAAAACGTCATTTTCGATTCGTTGTCGTAACTCTGAATCTCGACAAAACTTACGAAAACCGCGTTTTATGGTGAACGTCTCGGTACAAGTATTTACTGTGCTGAATCTATGTTTTTGCTTCAATATTCGATTTGCACACTTGGCCGAAGAAACGCGACTGTGGTCTAAACGACCACATGTTTTACACGGCATCTAGACTGAAACTGAATCGACATGTGTGTGTCGCAGCCGTATTTATACGCCCGAGTGGTGGGCGGTAACGTTTCGGTCGTTCCTCGTTCTGAACGTATTTTGCGTGCACGTACCGATCGTTTCTATTTCAGCACGTAGTTCTCGTTCGAGAAATTAAATTGTGAAATATTTTATGAGGAACAAACTTTGTCGTTCGAGATCCTCATCGAACGATTCGAGAAATGGAACCGTTAATCGCATAAAAGTGAAATTTGTATCTCATGACAGTCACGTTGGGAATGAATGGGTTAAATAAAACTGTGAAATATCTTATGTTGAACAAAATTTTTCGGTCCGAAATTTCTCGTCGATCGAATATCCAAATTGATATGTTCATCGTCATACCATCATCCATAACATCCTAGACCACAACGGAAATGGGGAGGAAATGAAAATGCTATTTACAACAGTTAATTTTTATTATTTTATCTAGAGCAATACAAATATTATAAGTGTTAATCGTTTAACGAGAAAAGTTCACAAACAGCCCGATATATTCGTCGAAAACAAGACGTGTCACATGAAAACAAGTTGTCGTTGGTCATGTACTCGCTGATCGTCAGGCTTCGAATATCGTGGTATTTGAACGGGTTTTGTATTGGGATCGAAAACATATTTGTAGTTTTTCGCTTGAACGGGGTCGCACTGTAGCACAAATACCACAAATTCATTTCTATCAACTGTTTTGTATCGATATAGTTTTTAACCGCATAATCACTTTCCACCGGTTCGGTTTTTCCTAACCAAAGCTCGTCTTGAAACGAGGCCCAAACATCAAAAAACATATTTTTGTTAGCATTCGTCCCAGTATCGAATACTCTAACGTTCAGCAAATAACAGTACACATATGCCACGATGAACGTCAAAGCTATCGTCCAGTCGTGCGGCGACAACTCCGACGACGACTCGTCACCGGTCCCGAACATAATTCCGGCCACGTCACGTAACTGTCCCCGTAGCTCATCGTCCGGTACAGAAAACGACCCAATTTCAACCATCACTGCTTTCATGCTATACGTGTAGATCGTATTGACGGGAGGACAGTAATAATTTCCATGCAAGTTCAAATAATATACCATCAACAAACGTTGTAACGGGAACGCCATCGTCCAGTTGATGAGCTTCGACGCAGCACGCTTGTCGTCGTCGTGTTCGTCGTTCGCTTCCGACCAAATACAACGTATCGTTCGATGAGGCATGCCAAACGCACCCACCACGACATCGTACTCGTTCGCCACGACGTACGCTCGATCGGGGTTGTCCAGCCAAATTTGACGAAGACATTTCCACTCGCTTTCGCCCATCGTTTGCGATCGATCGTAATGGACGACGAACTCGTACGACATGTCGGCCTTGAACTGGCTGACCACGTCAAAAAACGCATCCTCGATTCGATTCCGCACTCGGTTCGACACAACTTTATTATAGAATTTTCTAGTTTGGGTCGATCTGATTTTACCGGTCGGTGGACGTCTATCGGCGCCAATATAAATTTTCCTAACATATCGTAAAAATCCCATTGGCAAATTAGCTAATACCTTCCGTCGAAATACCCCGACAGCAATCGCAGTGAACGACAATTCTTCTTCACATCTTCTGAGAGCCAACTGCTTCTGATACGTATCATCGTATGAGCGACGTTTGATTTCGTCTTTCTTCTGTATCACGGCGTATCGCAGCGCGTCGTGCAGGATACCGGTAATGTCGATGTAAAGACATTTTTTTGTAAGCGGATCGATATCGATTTTGTCGTTCCAATCTTCGAACACGAAATCGCCGATCGCATCCAAAATATACTTTAGTGTATCAACTCCCATACTGCACGTTTCGATATTAGACACACACACACGACTCGACTAACTGAACGATGAATTACGACTGACTGGATGAGCGGTAGAACTTTAATTTATATATACGGTATTCCGACGTACTCCCGGAATATTCGGTGATCACAAGTACATTTACAACGAGAAACAGAGCTGATATAGCAATCCCAATTTGTTCCATATTTTATTAACGCTCCCAATGTGAACAGGGAAATGAACATATCAAAACAACGCAAAAAATATTCATAACTACGACGGAGATGGGAAAGAAATGAAAATATCGTTTACAACATTATTTCCTTTATTATGTCATAAATGTTCCATATACATTTCGAGTCACACGAGAAGAGCGACCGTTTATCCGTACAATTGAACGTTATTTTGGTTCTCGGATCGTCGTACCGGAACGGCTCTTTCATAGGGATGGAAAACATATTACTTCTATCGTGAACTGTAGCGACGATGTCTCCAGTGGTACCGTCGCCACCACCGCATTGTTTGAAGGGATTCACGCAATAACACAGATACCATAAACACATGATTACGATATTTTTGCGATGAACGTGTACGCTGGAATCGTTCAAGTCTAACATGTCGGGTTTTTCTTTCGATAGACGCCGTTCTCGCAATTCGTCTCGGAACGAAGTCCACACGTCCAAAAACTTTGCTCTTTTGATAGATTGAGGGCAAAAAAATGGCAAATTCAATAGGTAACAATAAACGTACGCAATGACGAACGTCAAAGTCAACACCCACTCGACCGACGACGGTGATGATGATGATGATGATGATGATTCGGTCGTGTCGAACAGAATGCGGGCCACGTCGCATAGATTATTCAGTAATACTTCGTCGGGAATGGAAAAATTCTCTATATCGTTGAGAACTCTTTTAATATTTGCCGTTGTTGTTACCAAACCCGGAACGTAATCGTTTCCGTACACGTTCAAAAATGACACGATCAACAGGCGTTTTAGAGGATCCGACGACGTCCAATTGATAAGCCTCGAATGAGGATCGTAATCGCCAGATTCTTTCGGCGGTTTTGGCCAAATACAACGTATCTTTCTTCGAGGCATACAAAAAGCACCCACCACTACATCGTAGTCGTTCGCAATGACGTATGCTCGGTCGGGGTTATCTAACCAAATTTCACGGAGGCATTTCATTTCGCCTTCACCTATAGTATCCAGCCGATCGTATTTCACGACAGCCTTACCTTTCACGTATCTTCGGATCAATTCGAAAAATTCATCAGATACTTGATCTCGAACACGGTTTGGTACGACTATACGATTCAGACGACGTTTTTGCTGTGTTCTGTATTTGGCTATTGGCGCACCGTTGTCAGCCGCGATGTAGATTTTGGTGACATTATCGAGGAAATCTGTAGGTACGATAGGAAATATCTTGTTCATTATAACGTCGGTTGCCACGTCTATACAACGACATTGGTCTATCGTTTCTTCGATATCTATCGTTGGTTCGTTAACGTAATTTTCCCGTCGCTCTTGCAATTCTTGCCTTATAGCCGATATCACGGTTCCGTATAGCATACCGGTAACATCGATGTAAATACATCTCGTCGTATTCGAACTGCAGTCCCGATTCACGTTCCATTCTTGGTAAACGTCATCACCCATCGCATTTAAGAGGTCTCTCACTTGAGGAACGCCCATTGTTGGATAATTAACGAGACTGCACACCGGCGATCAGACTTTGACTGATCCAAACGGACGGGAAACTTTTTATTTATCCCAAGTTTGGATCGATTTCGTCGTTGGTCGAATCAACGACAGCACAACACCCCGTACTATTATAAGTAGTATAATGTCGACATCGAACGTCAAACAAGAAGGTGAAAGTCGGTCGCCGTCGTCGTCGTCGTCATCTTCCGATTCGCAACAACAACAATCACGAACGACCGCGTCGTTGTCGTCGTCGCTCGATAATATAGGAGATGTATATCGATATATATTCGCACCCATGTCGAATAAAGAGATAACTTCCTTGAAAATTATCGTTAGCGTAACGGTCGCTTGTGCGATGTCGTTTTTCGTTCCGGATCTCATTTCGAAATTGTTCGTTGTCACGTTGATCGTGTTTATTTGTATTTTTATATCGACCGTAATGTGGACATTCGTAGAATTGCCCAATTACAAACGAAAACAATTTTGTACACGTATAAAAGATATTCTCAAGTATGCGTTACGGTCGTATCTATTGGATTCGCCGCTGACAACACAACAACAAGCATCGTCTTCGTCGACCAAGACCGCACCACCAGATGATAGAGCGTCCGGCGTCGATACTCCGTCGATTCATAAATTTTAAATTGATAAGACGCGACTTTGGATGATATCACCGACGCATTACTATAAATTGTCAAAGATCGAAGATAAGTTGGAAACCATTTATTTGAGAGGTATTCACGTAAATAAAATTTATATAATCAGATCGTTTTTTATTCGCGATCCCGGAAACGGTTTATTTCCGAGATACGTGCGAATATTCGAAAGAAATCACGTGTACGCCGCCGTTATGCGATACACTCCGTACGGAGAATACTGTCCGTTTTTTGCGGACACGATTTCGGACGTGGACGTCGTTTGTTATCGGAGACCGTTCGATTTTTCCGCACGATATCGCGATTACGACGACGATAACATAAGGAACGTATACGTCGAAGTTATATTGCCATTTTTACCGAAGCTTTCGATTTTACGCCGGTTGAACGTAATCGGCGTGTCGACAAATTATTCTATCGACAACGGCCTGTACACGCTCGTATTCGTCGAACATTATAACTCGAAATGTATAAAAGAAGTATTACGATCCATCGTGTCGAACGTGCGACATCACTTGCCCTACATACCGATGATCGTTTCCAACGTCCATCTGGCTTACTGGTTTCTGCGTTGATTCCCCTCACGACAGTAAGACGTATTACGGACGATGTATTTATCGTGGATTTCATCGATAATATCGACAATATATGCATACTTTCAAACGAGCGTACGTTGCGACAGAGAGTCCAACGAAGCGTTCGGACAAGCTAAATCCGAATCTTCAAAGTGTTGCATCTGCTGGGAAAATATGCGACCGAACGGCGGCGGCATCGACGTTTACGCCGATTCGTCTTTTCCCACGTGGAAACTCAAACTCGTCACTCAATGTAAACACGCTAACGATTGTCACGATATTTGTCTGTGGCATTGGGCCATTCGACAACTGGCAGAATCTAACGAATTCGAGGATTATACACACGGAGAAATTATGATCAAACGATCGTTGTTTAGTGGATCTTTTTCTTGTCCTATATGTAGATCGAATATGTATTT
The DNA here is from genome assembly GCA_958510875.1 of Endomychus coccineus. NCBI lineage: Eukaryota > Metazoa > Arthropoda > Insecta > Coleoptera > Endomychidae > Endomychus > Endomychus coccineus. The sequence continues at coordinate 114,536,203 of OY294068.1, forward strand.
CTGAACATTGTCTGCATGTAAAACTAGTTCCGTATCTGCTACAATTTCTTCAGTTCGAGATGAACACAATTCATTATCTCGCGCCCCACCGAGCGTGGCGAATTACTATATAAATATTTCGTGGATATGCCAGCCGTCATATATCGTTCGAACGTCGTGGTAAGAAAATCGAGTAATATAGTATCGAGTAAAAGTAATCGAACAAAATGTCGACCGAGCAACATTTCCGTATGAAATTTAGAAGACAATCAGACAACACGTGGGTCAGTTCCATCGTAACTATCGACAACGAGGCGACCGCTAAACGTATATCGGATGTGACAAATCAACTGGACTATTTGGTGCAACAATTCGAGAGGTTTACTTCGTCCGATCCACACCAGGCAGCTATTGGAGTCGAAGGAGCCACCACCCAGCATCTACTAAATGCGGCAGTTGTGTTGGGGCACATAGAAAACGATTCCAATAATTTTATTTTTCGTTAGCGTATAAAATAAAAGATTTCAGCTATTATACATTTTTTTGTTCTTCCCAATAGTAAACTACGAGTAGAATACTCTTCTTGTTTTTATATTTCACTCGGACAAAATAAATCCGAATCTTCAAAGTGTTGTATCTGCTGGAAGAACATGCGACCGAACGGCGGCGGTATCGACATATATGCCGATTCGTCTTTTCCCACGTGGAAACTCAAACTCGTCACTCGATACAAACACGCTAACGATTGTCACGATATTTGTTTGTGGCGTTGGGCCATTCGACAACTGACAGAATCTAACGAATTCGAAGATTATACACACGGAGAAATTATGATCAAACGATCGCTGTTTAGTGGATCTTTTTCTTGTCCTACATATAGATCGAGTATGTATTTCTGAATGTCGTCGTACCGAAGATTCGAATTGTAGTAATACATGTAAAACTAGTTCCGTATCTGATACAATTTCTTCCGTTTCAAATTACTATCTCGCGCCCCTCCGAACGTAGCGAATTGCTATATAAATATTTTGTGGATATGCTAGTCGTCATATATCGTTTGAAAATCATCGCGTGAACATACGTAAAATCGAATTGTGTAATAAATAGCGATCGAGTGAAAATGTCGAACGAGCAGAAGATCAGAATAAAATTCGTTAGACAGTCGGACAACACATGGGTCAGTTCGATCGTAAATATTAATCACGAGGCGACCGCTAGACGTGTAGCGGGTGAAATGGATTTTCTCGTCGACGAGTTTGAAAAGTTCACCCATCACCAGGCAGCTATCGGAGTCGAAGAAGTCCCAGCTGTTGCCAGCAGAGCCACCACCGAACATCTCCTGAGTGCGGCAGTTGCGTTGGGGCACATCGAGAATAACCCGGAAAATTTAATTTTTTGTTGAAATACGAATATAAAATAAATAATATTTACTATTATATATTTTTTCTCTTCCCGATAGTAGACTATACGTAAAAAACTCCTCTGCTTTCAATGTTCCACATCAATTTCAGAGCTGTACGAAAATCTGTAACTGTATCATCGTACATGCTCTGCGTGTCGAAATACGAGCGAAGGGAAGACAAATTATCCAATGTGCAGGCGGCACAATCGGAAAATATAATATCGTTTTCGTTAGTGTTCCGAGACGAAATGTACGACGTTCGTAACTTGAACAGCGTGGCGTTACGAAATTGATCGCATCCTATAGCGAAAAAAGTATGTAGTTTGACGTATATGGTAGACATTACACACGTCAAACTCAAAATGATGACGCAAATGAGTAGCAAGATATATTTGGCCATTCTTACAATGATCGAAACTTGATCTAAACCATTTACGACCAACGTGACCGTCATGAGATACGAATTTGCATCTTTGAAGTTGTTCCATAACAAAATTTAGCTGAAAATTTTTGTTCGCCAAAGAATATGTACAATTGTGAAGATAGATCCAGCGATACAAGGAACCAAGCATGTGAGTCGCACGCTATTTTTCGATGAACTGCGACTCAGTGGAATGATTTCGAATCGAAAATAGCATTCGGAGATATATACCGAAATGTAATGCAATTCTTTCGGAGTAACGTGAAGAGTGCAATCTTTCGACATGTAATATAATTCCGGTGTGGCAACTTGGTGAGCGCCATCTACTGATATGTTGCATCAATTTATTACAGTTAGTGAGTGAGCGCCATCTATTGATATGTTGTATCAATTTATTACAGTTAGTGAGTGAGCGCCATCTATTGATATGTTGCATCAATTTATTACAGTTAGCGGATAAACGCCATCTGGTAGAATTCCCTTGAACTTCCAATCAACGTGTACAGTATCAAATCTACCATAGATGTCCTATGTATTTCATGAAATTACTACATCTGTGGATGGGGTGGGTTTGATATTGTACAATCTAACCTCAATCGACTTCGCTCTCAGAACTCTGAATTGAATCTGATCAAAATTTTACCCCTTCTACCGTGATTTTCGTCAGAAATCAGTAGATTTTAGGATTTTCGTGACGTCAATTGGCTCTAGTCCAATGAGAATCGAGTATTCACTCAGCTGACCCCAAATTAACTATATAATCAGCAAGCTTCTCGCCCGCGATCCTAAACCTCCTTGACCAGAGTAAGAACAACGTAGTAGTAAGAAGGAGCAGGCCGTCGCGGAGGTTATATATATAATATATATATATATATATATTATATATATAGGGGTGCAGGGGTGCTATGGGGGTACGTGGAGCCCCCTTGACTGTCTAGACTTGGCGCTAGCTTCTCGCGAGAACTGAAAGTTGCTTTCCCAATTTTCGTTGCCCCCGTGATACGTCACGTCTACGTCACGTGATGACGAGTCATAACTGCAAATGTTTTTGCAGCTCGAAGAAATCCGCCGATGGATTTCGTTCCAACAAATTTTACTCGCGACGAAACTGTTTCTCGACAGAGCTAGTGCGCATGACGAGGAACTTGTAAGTTTGGAGATTCGTTCGACGAGAAATTCTAGGCGGACAACGTTGGTTCATCAGAAAATATTTTACGATTTCATTTCTCGAACGAGATTCACGTTCGAAGATTTTACAGCTCGAAGAAATCCACCGGTGAGATTTCGTTTCATAAATTTAATTCGAGACAAAACTGTTTCTCGATGATGCTAGTACGCATGACGAGGAACTTATAAGTTTGGAGATTCGTTCGACGAGAAATTCTAGGCGGACAACGTTGGTTCATCAGAAAATATTTTACGATTTCATTTCTCGAACGAGATTCACGTTCAAAGATTTTGCAGCTCGAAGAAATCCACCGGTGAGATTTCGTTTCAACAAATTTCATTCGAGACAAAACTGTTTCTCGATGGAGCTAGTGCGCATGACGAGGAACTTGTGAGTTTGGAAATTTGTTCGACGAGAAATTCTACGCGGACAAAGTTTATTCATCAGAAAATATTTTACGATTTCATTTTTCGAACGAGATTCACGTTCCAAGATTTTGCAGCTCGGAGAAATCCACCGATGAGATTTCGTTTCAACAAATTTCATTCGAGACAAAACTGTTTCTCGATGGAGCTAGTGCGCATGACGAGGAACTTGTGAGTTTGGAAATTTGTTCGACGAGAAATTCTACGCGGACAAAGTTTATTCATCAGAAAATATTTTACGGTTTCATTTTTCGAACGAGATTCACGTTCCAAGATTTTGCAGCTCGGAGAAATCCACCGATGAGATTTCGTTTCAACAAATTTCATTCGAGACAAAACTGTTTCATTCCTAGAACGGAAGTTGCGTTCAAACTTTTTGTAGCTCTAAGAAATTCACCGGTGGAATTTCGTTTCAACAACCAATCGTTCGACGAGAGATTCTAGGCGGACAAAGTTTGTTCATCAGAAAATATTTTACGATTTCATTTCTCGAACGAGATTCACGTTCAAAGATTTTGCAGCTCGAAGAAATCCACCGGTGAGATTTCGTTTCAACAAATTTCATTCGAGACAAAACTGTTTCTCGATGGAGCTAGCGCGCATGACGAGGAACATTGCTTTTTGATATTCTATCGCAAACATGACAGTCCAATCACATTGGCGTTAGAGGTAGTGGATATGGTGTGAAAAGTGAAATAAAATATTTTTAAATCATTTTATTACTCTTTATTTTGTTTGTGTATAAAACATGCATCAATAAATGTATGCAACAACAGAGTGTCGAAGATACGACTGAACGAACGTCGTTCGGAATTATTACCTTTGGTAGTCATATATTTGTGAACGATATTCGATTGACAAAAAATTTGATATATGAATTTTCGGTACATTTTGAGAAAGAAATAATAATTAACGGTAACGTTTTCTTCGGTGACCGTTGTGGATATGTTGTTGGTCAGTTTGTTGTTACGTGAACCTATCTTCTCGAAGTCGAATTTTCCAAATTCGCCAGCCAATTGCGGATTGTTGGCAGCGGCGTGAGCGGTGTTGTTCCTAGCTGCCCCATCGCGATTCGTAGGATAATCTGTCTGTAAAATCAATATCGGCCACATGTAGACAAATTCGCTGCTAGATGCTGCCGCAGTATCATCGTTTACGAACAGATCATGTGCTGCGTCCTTAACTATTCTATCACAGCCGATATCTACGAACGACCTATCGTTTTTCGACGGTACGTTTTCGTCGTCTGTGAGTCCATCGTAGGTGTTACAACGTTGAGCAACCACGACGAATTGTTCTTGTTCTGGGAGCGAGAATAAATACGCGTAGATTTTCTTTAGTAATTCACGTAGAATCGGTTCGATGTTTTTGATTGCCTTGTTATCATAATCTCGCTCGGAAAAGTACACCCAATCACATATGAAAGTAAATACTCGTAATATAGCGTGTGGAATATACTCGGGGTTAGCATGAGACGAATCGAATCCGTCACGACGATTATCGGTATCGTGGTCAGCGTCGAAATCGTTACAATCGTACTGACTGGTAACGATGCAACCACACTTGATGTCAATTCTATACAGATCGTTGGAATTTACCGGCGATCGTTTGTCTCGCGTGAACTCCTGCTGCTGCTGCCTTCTGTTTTTGATGTTTGAAAAGGTCACGTGAGATGAAGTATTGACGATCATTATGGCGTCGTAAACGGCCACCGTGCGAAGTTCTATTTTAGCGTTCTGCTTTCGATCGTCGTCGTCGTCGTCGTCGTCGTTTAGCGGACGGTCGCGACCATATATGAACTTGTCGAACGTCGTTTGTAGAAGACTTCTCACGCGAGGTTCCGTCGTTCTAGGAATGCGACATATGACGGTATCGATGTTGACGTACAACGCGGCCGCGACATCTGGTCGACACAAGTTTTCGATGATCGCCACCAACACGGTAATTAACATTTTACATAGAATCGTTATAGTTAGAGCCACCGACGGCGAGTATACGCACGAGTTTTCTTTATTCGTCAGCCCATATAGCATGTTCGTGGTCAATTTCAGTACGTTTCTTTTCCCTTGCATAATCATCTTCTCGATTACTTTTTCATCGATGATATTTCGTCGGGTTCCGTTGTACGATGTCCTTTGTTCGTCATCATTACCCTCGACGCTGTTATCGTCGTTATCGTCATCTATATCCACGACCGTATCGTCGTATTGGTATCGTGTCGCCAACGATCTTCGTTCGGCGATCAACTTGGAGAATAACAGGTTCAACGTCGAACACGTATCGGCACCATCGTAAATGACGATAATACGATTCTTCGACGGATTTCCCACGGACAGTATTTGTTTCAAGCGTGTAATTTCGAATCCGGATATTTGTACGTCGTCATCGTCGTCGTCGTCGTCGTCTTCATCGTCTTTCGATATTAGGGTACGAGCGCGACGCAACAAATTAATAAATTCCGATTTCGTATCGTTCTTACTGTCTTCCGACAAGTTATCGCTATCGTAATAGAACAAACGAAAATATTTACTATTCACCATATACCGATCTCGTTTCGCGTTCGATACGAACATCATGTCGAATAGATAGTGACAGTGTTGGTCGGAATTTTCACATCGACCGTATCTACGCGCGACGCCCGCGAAAGGATCGTTCGATCGGACATCGTCGGCACCGTTATTATCGAGACCGTCGGGTATTTCTCGTAAACCGAGGCTCGTCAATAACCACTGGACCGGTAGGACGGCCGTATTTTCGAAAGATACGTTATAAACGCTTCCGATCGAACCGTACGCGCTGGTGAAATTCATCTCTATATAGGTATACTTTCCGTCTCCGTCCGTCCACAATCCTTGTCGACCGAAATGCAAGGTGCGCAAACCTCGTATCGGTGAATTTTTCCTATTCCACACGGGTGGAGTACACAATCGTTGCTCGGCCAGAAAAACATCCATAATTTCTCCCTTTTGTTTCGCACACTTGTTATATGTCTTGGTTAACTCGTCGAATCGATACCGTCTAGTTGTTGTGGTAGCAGCAGCAGCAGCAGCAGCAGCAGCAGCAGCAGCAGCAGCAGCATCGACATTCCTATTTTTCGACGACGCAGACAACGAACACGGCACACTCGAAAATACGTTACCGCGATAATTATCGATAATGTTCGATAGGAAACTCTTCGATTCGTATCGTCCGTATCGCAGACATTCGTAATGTACGAAATTTTGTAAGTGTCTCACGATTCGATTTCGAAACGCACGACACGTTTTATACGACGACGCCGACGACGACGACAACAACGCTCCGTCGTAATTCCCGTCGACGGAATATCCAAACACGTCTCCGATCGACGTATTCAACAATTCCGAGACGAACAACATGAATTTACGAACGTCGAAATCGCTCCAGATATATTCTAAAACGGTCACTTCGAAAACGGTTTTGATTAAATCGATCCAACCGTTCTCGACGGCAGTAGACTCTATCGATTTTTCGCTATGGCGTTTGCGGAAGATTTTTCTGTATTCCTCGGCAGCCTCTTTCGGATAGCGTACGTCGCGTAACAAACGTTCCGAATCGAATCGTACCATATCGACGGTGCGATCGAAATGTGTTGGCAATAACATGGGCAACGACACGTTCAAGTCGAACGTCATCGAGTTCGAATCGAACGACGGCTGTCCGCTAAACACGTTCATCGATATAAACTCGCCCACAACGTCGAACAATTTTAAATCCATCAGTCTACCCATTATCGGTAGCCATACCGTCCGATACATATCGTATCCGACGAGAGTGTGCAACGTCACGTCCGACGGGATCAAACATATTTTGGACATTTCCGCGACGAATTTCGTGAGCATTATTGATTCCGAATCGAAACGTAGAAATTCGATACACACGTCCGACACGTCACCGCATCTTCTACTATTTTTTCCGTATAACTTCTCCACGAGATTGCACAACGTTCGTTTATAAAACTCGCTGGTATCGTCGTCGTCGTCGTCGTCGCCGTCATCGCATTCGGCGCCCGGCGGTTTACGACTATAAACGTACACGAAATAACTATTATGTTTGCGACGAGGGTGACTTGACGTCGTGACGGTCGCAGCCGTCGTTTCGACAATTTTCGGAACCAAACTCAAAACACATATAGTGTCGATCGGTGACAAATATTTCCCGTGTCCACCGGCTCGTCCTCCGTCTATTCGTACGACACACGTGGGCAAATGTAAGAGCGGTTGACAAAGTTCGTTCTTTTGACATAGCGCTCGTCGTCGCTGCGAATTCACGTCGTCGGCCTGACAGTTCTTGAATATGTATCCGTTGTGAGTCCAATAAGCCCAGAAATGCGGCGATCTAGATATGATGGATTCCGTTATGGCATGCACGGGTAACGCGTTGTCCATGCGGTGAAATTCGTATTCGACGATGGGCAATCCGCCATCGTTATAATCTTCGATCATGTTCGTTAGCAAATTATATCGGAACACTTGCCGCGGGTCCTCGTTCAACGAAGATATCGCATATAGGTCGGCGTGCGTCATGGCGTTTTCCAACAAGAATTTTAGCACCCGAGAACGCTCAGGCAACGTCGACGGTCTGTATTTGATACGATCTTCGTTGTCCGCGTCTAATTTACTCCGAGACGTTTTTCCACCGTCGAACGGTTTTTTCGATGCGGAGGGGTCGCCGTCGCCACCGTCATCTGCCAAACTAGCGAGAATATCTAGCCTGAACAAAATTCCGTGTCGATAATGAGGCTTATGTCTGATCAGCAATTCGTACAAGGAGGAATTCAACGCGTGCATCGACAATCCCGTATTTTTCAACGAACATTTGAACGGACGAAAAAGGTTACGTAGAATTTTCTCCAAGCGAGCACATTTAATGCGAACGATATCGAAAGGTGACAAGCCGTCGTCATCGTTGTCGTCGTCGTCGTCGTCGTCGTCATCCTTATCCTTATCGCAGTCCGCGATCCCACCGCGTGCGGAGCATCGTACTTTATCTGTGACGCATTCGCTACTTATCATCACGTAAATCGGCACGTTGACCGCGGCCAACGTCAAGCGTTTTAACTTTAATTCCCCATCGATAAATTTGATATCGAACGTGTTCTTCTTGGTGTTGTAATTGCTATCTAACGAAACATCTAACATGTAGTGCAACGTCGAATGGTCGATTTGCTGACGATCGATATCGTCTATATTCCAAGTATCGTAATCTTCATCGGAAATTGTCTCTTCGTCGTTGTCGTCTTTCTTCGGGTACACATCGGTCGACATCGCACACATCTGCCCATACGCACTCGGACGATAAGTACCTTTTCGCGATAGACACAGTGTACCACGTACGGTGACCGTGACAGCTTCTTCGTTTTATCGTCCGGCGAGGATACTTCGCGCGGTACAATTTCGACCGAACGTGGTGATAACTAGATGTCGTCGGCACAGCCGTCCAGTCAAATGAACATTTACAACTATCTGTTTTACGATTGTCCGCGTAAAAGATCACGCGGTCCGTTTCATATTACGATATGTCGATCGTCGACGATATTTTCCTTAATCCAGAAAATTGTTACAAGACGAGACAACGAGACAGCATCCGGTTCGGACGGAACCACGCGTAATACTGATGCCCGCAGCATACGTCGTGACTATATAAACGAATCGGCCAATACGAAAGATGACGTGGAATGTGTGAAGAAGATCACCGACGATCGCGATATATTGTCTCAGCTCGCCAAACGTGGTATTTCTTATACCGCGTGTATGCAAGACGGACGACGTATCGAAGATGACGCCAACGACGACTGTACGAAAACGGACCGTTCGCTACAACATCAATGTGACATTCATCTGATTATGATCGGATCCAAAGTCGAAGAATACATATTCGAACGGTTGAGATGTTTTTTGAAGAAGACGGATTTACGCACGAACGAAAACAACGATAAACACGATATCCTATCACGAACGGGATTAATCGATCGTTACAAACATCGCATATTACGCGGATCGTTCCTGTCGAACGGAAGCTTACAATATTCCGTATTTCGAGAAGTGAATAATAATATGATTTGTCACGAAGTCGGTATACAAAAGGAGAGCACTTTCTACATGTACGATACGGATTTCAACAGAGGTCACAAATTCCACTTGGGCAAGTTGAATAAGTTCAACGGTAACGACGACGACGACGACGACGATAAAGACGACGACGAAGTCTTGATGTGTAAAAACAGAGACGGTGACACTATTTCGAAAGTGGACGCTACCACGCTATCGTTGTACTACGATCGTTGTACGCCTAGCTCTTGGCACGATCATATTCATCCCGACGTCGATTCGCAAATCGCCTACATGAAACAAATTAGACAACATTCGCGACCGATAGACAGTCACAAGAATAAACGATACATTTGTTACGCGCAATCCGTACAAATATGTCTGGACAAATTGGACGTATTCGATGGAACGGTTATGGCTTCTTGCAGGGACGTCATTCTCAGAGGTTTAACCTTTTGGGGTATTTCGCACACGCTAAAATACGAACAATCGAAGAGCGAACACAACAAACATTACAATAAACGCATGATGATGATCAATATGAACGACAGATATTCTCAAATTCCGATAAAAGCGTCGTCGGATGGCATGTTCGTGGCGGCACATCGAACGTCGCGAAAAAGAAAACGAAGCACCGCCGTCGACGTGACGACGAACGCGGTCGCGGATAATCTTTCGTGCGGAGAAAGGAACGACGATAACGCACGCGTCGACCTCGACACCGATCGCAATTTACGGAACAACAACAGCTCGAAAAACGGCGGTTGTGGTAGTGGTGGTGGTGATGGTGGTGCGAAAAAGATGGATACGAAAAAGATGGGATCGGCAGAGTACAAAAATGGAATTATATTCAAAGCGGATCGACGACAAGACCAATATCATTCGTTGTTCGTACAACCCATCCATTCGCAATTGCACATTCTTCAGGAACTCCAGATGACTTGCCAAAAGCTCCGTGCCACGCACGTGTACTCGTTGTCGGCTAAAAACGTACCGAACGATATCATAGGCTACATATGTTCGCAAGGCATCGGTAATATCAGTACGGCCGGCAAAAATATGCTATTCGATAAATCCGTCGAAATTTCGTTCGGTTGCGAAGATCGTATCGGTGCGCGAATATTAGATTATATGGGCAGAGAATCGTCGAAGCTTTCGAACCGCGACCGTCCACCGTCGCCGTTTTTCGTATACACGAACGGTATCGAAAAGGGAAGGACGAATGGCGACGACAAACGCGATGGTCGAAGTGATGCTACTACGATCGTCGTGATTAATAATATCGTGACGAAGTATGCCGTAACGTTCGCACGGGCCGACGTATCGGGAATTTCGCACGAGGAACGACAACGACGGTCTTCGTTGTATCGCGAAATCGTGAAACGATTAAAGTCCGTACACAAATTTGCTGAAATTCTATTACGTATCGACGAAGATGCTCGGTTCCTATGTATCAACGTGGTGGCGGGTATTCCTTTCCGAAAATTTAGCGTTCTCCGACGATTCGGATGCGACGACGTATTCCTATCTCGCTCGGAATTGGAAGCGTTCTATAAATACGTAATTTACGACGGAAACGTTGTCGGCGCCGCCGTCACTTCGAACGATATCGCGAAATACGAGAAATTAGTAGAGACTACCAATTCGTTTCTTTGCGATTCGTTCGACGACGAGTGTGGCGGCGGCGACGGTAGTCCGTCCGGAGCCCACGTATTACCTTGTTCGAGTCTCGCGGAATACGTCAATCACAAGGCCGCCTTCACGTTACCACCGAAAAGAGTCGTTTCGGTGTGTGCCTACAAATCGTCGCTACCCAATAAAGCGTACATTTCTCTGGCTAAATTGGTAAATAGGAATTTCCAAATCTACGTGGATCCCGAAGCGTTCGAACGGGACGAACTGTCGCGCAACCGCAGACATTTCGATCGTTTCGATCTCATCAAACGTTCCTTCGATAATGCGCCTCGTGTACATAGACCGGCGGCGGCCAGCAATATGTACTTTTTGAATTCCGCCTTTGGTGACGTCGACGGCTTGAACGTGGAGGACGCTTACGTGTTGGATCGCGACTTGGACCTACATTTGTGGTGCGTGTTTTCGTATGCCGTTATGTTGGACGAGCCACGAGATGGATATTTCGTCGTTAATTTGCCGTCGATCGCACGATCGGTGAACGTATCGACGCGCGACAAACGAGGTAACGCTTTGACCGTACTATTTCTCATGGCTACCGTTTACTCGGAGAACGATATAACGTTTCCCGTATTCAAAAATGTTATCGTTCATAAAATATCAAATTTATACGTGTTCTATGTGACGATCGCCGACGAGGCGTTAATACAGGCGGTACGTGAATGTGAAACGAGAGGTCAGCCGTTGCACGAGGCTTTCCGTCACGTTTCCCTACAATCGTTTTCGTTCGATCCGTCGGTTTCTAATAAAACGACGACGACGACGACGACGACGGCGGCGACTACGTGTAACTCGCCTAGACGTGAGAGACGTCGACGATTGGAATTGACGGTCGTTTTGAAATCCAAATCGTTCGACGGCGTCAAATTGGTAAATTCCTTCGGACAAAAAGGTCTGGCCACGACCCGTACCGATCTGAAGCGCTATCGAACGGTCGAAGGACCCGACGATAAGCCGGGCGACAACATCAACGTGGTAGCTAATAATTGTTCGTTAATTTCACGGTGTGCCAGCGGTCAATTGTTACAAATGCAACAAAACTTTCCGTGTACCATCAAAAGAAACAACAAAGTATACGGTATCGCGGGTCGCGTACCGTATTTCATAACCGACAACGTACCGTCGTTATCGCAGACGCCGATGAGATTCGACGAATTACAAAAAACCGCTTACGTCGCAAATACTCTGCCGTTAGCGCTGAACTTGCGAGGTAAATATAACATTAATAATCCGTCGGGTCGGCTATATCCCAGAGATAGTCAGCACGTTCTGAATTTATACGAAAGTTTCGTGAATTCCTCCTTTCGGATGTATCGATCCACCGGCCCCATCTATACTACCGCAGATGCCATCGAAACCACCTCCCGAATATTCGATCGATATACAACAGATTCGAACTATATTAAAACTTGTATGCGAGAGAAAAAAAAATAAAATTATTCGTATCATAAAGTGTATTATTATTTATCTGCCTCACAACATGTTATCGATCGCTTTTTCCTATAAACTCACGACACACACACTGTAAGAGATGCTGGTCGTGATATTCATACCCGGACTCAAAGGTAGTTCGATCGAGAAAAATGGTGTTCGAATATGGCCACCAAAATGCTTTACATATAAACCGATATTCGATATGTTTGCGAACGGTAACGTCACCTATCTTTCCGAAAAGGAAGAACAATCATTGGAACTCACAGAAAATGACGACGACGACGAAGACGTAATTGTCGAAATAATCGAAAGCATAAAGATGTTCACCGTATTCGATGTCGATATTTATGAACGCTTTCTTGTTAAATTACGTGAACGATTGAATCGAATAAGTCCGCATTTTAGAATAGTCACGTTCGCCTACGATTGGAGACGGTCTGTTGTGATAGGAGCGCAACGTCTAAGCCGATTTATCGACGAACTATTAGCGCGTGACACGACGAGTCGGTTCGTCCTATTAGGACATAGTTTCGGGGGGCTGATCGCTAGATATTATACAGAATGTATTTTGGATCGGAATCGAAGGACAGCAGACAGTACGATTCCCCGCCTTGTAATATGTGTTGCGACACCTCACGGCGGAACATTAGACGCTTTGTTATATCTAATTGGCGAGAAATATCTATCGTTCCTCTCTCGCCGAACATCACAACGCATCGTAAAATCTTACAATTCCATATATGAACTACTGCCGTTCGGAGAACTCTTGAACAAAATCGATCGTGGCCGGAATAATAATAATAATAACGATGATAGTGGTGGTGATGATGATGATGATGATGATGATGATGATAACGGTAACGATGAAAACGTTATCGAAGTTTTAATGAGTCGATTTCCCAGCCTGATAGAACGTCATGTTCGAAACGCGTTCACAATTAGAAAATCACTGGATTATTGTAAACGACCTTCGAGTACTCGATATCTATTTCTCAATGTATCGGGATATCCATCGATCGAAACTATTCGTTCTGATGGAACGATTATTTATTCGCCATACGGTGGTGATGGAATCGTTCCTGTAACTAAATCGAATATACGACATTGTCGTAACAACCGCGGCCGATTATTTTCCAATACGTTACTATCTTTCGATTGTAGCGTACATTTGTCGATGTTGAAACGTAATCATACCGTACGAATGATTTCTTGTGCTATCGAAAGTTTGCTAGTTCCAATTTTACAGTCGCGATTCACTAAAGAAATTCATTTGTTCGAATGTGAAAGATACGTAGATTGGGTCGACGAAAAAAATCTATACGATTTCAAGTGGCGTTTCTCTTCTTTTGCAAACAACAAGCAAATGAATGTTCAAATTTTCCAGGTAAACGATATCGTTGTTGTGCGAGCGATATTACGCTATCATATGGAAAATAATCGCACAATCGTCCCCATGAACGATATGAAACTCTATTTGAACGATTCGAAGTACGCCATAAAATACGACCGCGTTGCCGTTCGTTCCTTTAGACTAGTGTTTTGTATCGGAAGTCGACGTCCGTTTATCATAAAACGTTTATTCGTCGTTCTTCCCGATGCGCAATTCGATTTTGCGGAAAATATGAAAGGGAGTTATTAATAGTGAAAGAATCGATTGCTGGAAAATCTCACAGAAACCTCGTAGTACGTCGTTCCGATACAAGGGTGAAATTCGTATTTCATAACAGTCACGTCGGTTGCAAATGGGTTTAGTGTCAAGGAGAACGGGAAAAATAAAATACAAAAAATAAATTCAAATTTTATTCTTCGGCATCATAGAGGTCGAGGAACAAAAGGGTAGATACTCCGACGAATATCCCGTCCGCCTTATCGGGAACATAGGTTTCGTCGAATTCTGACACATCGGTCGCTATTTCGTCGCAGCAAAGAACATTAGAATTTCGAGGACGTTTTTATCGTTGACTATGAACGTCATAGCAGTTCCGACCATAGTCAGAGTATACAGGTCTGTCGGAGCCTCCCTTCTACTTTTTTAAAATTCGAGTGCAAGCTGATTGGTCGAGCTAGGTGACGTCACCTGGAGTGCGAGAAATGATAGAATAGAGGCTCCGGCAGACCTGTATATTTTGAATATGGTTCCGACCACAATTAATTTTGGATACCAGTTCCAACAGAGGATAACAGGAAGGGGAGCAGTGTAGAGCATAAGAAATAGATTCGAATATTTATTTTCTCTTGGAAAACAGAAGACAATATATCCCTGTTTTTTCATTTTGTTTATTTGGGAGTAACACGCTTATCAAGAAACACTCGTTCTAGGCTAGCTAGAGTAGGTATATTATAACTAAAATAAAGTTAAAATCTTAGTTGAATGGCTACTTTTATTGAGGCCAATAAAATAGAAAAAAAAATTGTGGATGATCCGACGAATATCCCTTCCGCCTTGTCCGGAATGTATGTCTTTCGCTATTTTGTATTGTAAAACGTCGCCAGCCTCGTTATGCGAATCCACTGATCTCGTCCTTCTCGCCATCGCTTATGCACACAAACCGTCGAATCGATCATTAACACGTGGAAATTGTAGAACGCGCGTTAACAATTTTCGCGATGGAACGAAACACGCACATCGTGTTGTGTGCACTACTCAGAGCCGTTGCCGTCGTCCATCGCGATTCACATCCCGCGAACGAACACCCAAAGAAATCGTGAATTCGTGTCAACGAGATCATTTCGTTGTCCACCATTTCAGCAAAGGCTCCCTTCGCATCCAGATCGACATTCCGTATTATCTCCGTATTGGAACGCACAAGAGTAGCCCGTATTTTACTTCCCATTTTAAAAACTTTCAATACGGACCACGCGGGGCGATAAATTTGTACGACGCGATCTGTATTCGATGAATGTTTATCTGTGTCGCCACACACCCACCGATAGTTCTCGGTACGAAAGGCATCCTCGACGTTCAAATCGAACGGTCTATTACACGATTCGCAACAAGTAGTCGGCTCGTCCGACGTAGACACGAGATGCAGATAACACATGTGCGTATCGTCGTTGTAGGATATAAATTCGATTTTCCTCGGTCTAGCATGCCAACGGTATAGCGTCTGCAACATATCCTGCGGCGAATTCGATTGAACGGCACTCGCCCGTATCGATTTTTCCAACGCTAATCTCGCCACGGCTCTAACGGCGTCGGGTAATTTAACGATCAGGTCCATCAAGTGCGACGTATCGCTGAGCGAACTTTTGTTCTTCACGTCGTACGGATTTCCGCTCGATTCGAAATCCTTGTCCGTCGTACACATCCCGGACGATAAAATATGCTTCGCTCCCCCCGAAACATGTAAAAATTTTAAATTGATGAAAACGTTCAACTTCAACGAATTATCAGGGCCGGGTTTCGAATCGAGACTTGATAGAACTGGCGACGAAGACGACGATGACGACGATTGAGACGACGATATTAACCTTTCCAATTCTTCAAACATCTGTTCCATTTCTGCCATTTCTGCGAAACTGAATACGGGGTATATCACCATTTTTCGTATGGATTTCAGCAGGTCCCATACCGCCTCACGATTCGTCACCGACAAATGCCATCCCACGTTAATCAAACACACCAACGTTTCTAACAATTGAATTACACCGGCACGTTCCATATTTTGGAAAGAATCGCTGTATTAGAACTTGTCGAATGAATTTAATTGGCAACTGTTCCGCTTATATATGCGTTGTTACCCTCTCTATCTCGGACTGACCGCGTACATATTACGAGGACAAGTTCCGATACATCTAAAAATAGATTCAACGATAGAAGGAAATGCACATGTGAACCTCACACTATTTTTTGGTGACTCGCGACTTAGTGAGATGATTTCGGTTGGACCATGAAATTCAGAAACATCTACCGAAATGTAATGCGGTTGTGCGTCTATAATAAATTGCATATATATATAGGTAGGTGTCCAAGTTACGAGCGAGTCAGTTTACAATAGTAGTTTGTTGTAGCTTGTACAAAATCGACATGAATTCAGTGCGTGAGTTAACAACGAATAACGCCTATACATTATTTGTACAGGAACGAAGGCAATTTGAACGTTCGGGTTTGGCGGAGCAGGATCTCAATCCGAAATCTGTTAGGCTGATCCGAGAGATCGAGTTTTTGGTTCGGGAGCTGCACGGGTATAGTAAAAAGTTCGTGGAAATGGAAAATAAGCACTATGTGCAGTGTGTTTGGAGTAATCCCAGACTGCGTACTGGCCCAGAAACCTGTATGTGTACGCATATTCGTCTGGTATACATGCGACTCATGGACAAGGTTGAACAGTTCCTGCGGCGAAACGACAACATCAAGAAAAGATATTTGACTCAACGCATTTGAATTTTTGTAAATAAATTGATTTGTTAATATTTTTCTTATTGTTCACTGACAATTTCGACGTTCCAATAACCATCCAAGTGCCATCTATTTGAATGTGGACAAATTGAATGCAATACAAATTCGTCGTAACTAACCGAGCGTCATCTATCGAACAATTTCTACAGATTGACTGTAGTAAATTAATGAGCGCCATATATCGAACATTTTATACGGGCTGACTGTGGTAATTTGGTGAGCGCTATCTATTGGTATGTTGTATCAATTTGTAGCAGTGAGTGTACGAGCGCCATCTGTTGGAGTTCCTTTGAACTGCCACGTATATAGTGTAGAACCTACCATAGATGTCCTATGAATATCATGAAATTACTAAATCTGTGGATGGGGTGGGTTTAATTTTGTACAATCTAACCTCAATCGACTTCGCTCTCAGAACTCTGAATTGAATCTGATCAAAATTTTACCCCTTCTACCGTGATTTTCGTCAGAAATCAGTAGCCTCACAGTATTTTTCGATGATTCAACAAAAAAATTCAGAGACATCTATCGAAATGTAATGCAATTTCGACAGAGTAACGTAAAAGCGCCATCTTTCGAAATATAATACAATTCCGATGTGATAACTTGGTGAGCGCCACCTATCGAAACATTATATCGAATTGTTACAATAAGCAGATGAACGCCATCTGGTGGAGTTTTCTCAAACTTTCATCCAACACGTACAGTGTGAAACGTACCATAGATATACTGTGTATTCTCAAGAAATTACTAAATCTGTGGATGGGGTGGGTTTAATATCGTACAATCTAACCTCAATCGACTTGACTATCGGAACTCTGAATTGAATCTGATCAAAATTTTACCCCTTCTACCGTGATTTTCGTCAGAAATCAGTAGATTTTAGGATTTTCGTGACGTCAAACGGCTCTAGTCCAATGAGAATCGAGTATTCACTCAGCTGACCCCAAATTAACTATATAATCAGCAAGCTTCTCGCCCGCGATCCTAAACCTCCTTGACCAGAGTAAGAACAACGTAGTAGTCAGAAGGAGCAGGCCGTCGCGGAGGTTATATATATAATATATATATATTATATATATAGGGGTGTAGGGGTGCTATGGGGGTACGTGGAGCCTCCTTGACTGTCTAGACTTGGCGCTAGCTTCTCGCGAGAACTGAAAGTTGCTTTCCACAATTTTCGTTGCCCCGTGATACGTCACGTCTACGTCACGTGATAACGAGTCATAGCTGCAAATGTTTTTGCAGCTCGAAGAAATCCGCCGATGGATTTCGTTCCAACAAATTTTACTCGCGACGAAACTGTTTCTCGACAGAGCTAGTGCGCATGACGAGGAACTTGTAAGTTTGGAGATTCGTTCGACGAGAGATTCTAGGTGGACAAAGTTTGTTCATCAAAAAATATTTTACGATTCCATTTCTCGAACGAGATTCACGTTCCACGTTTTTACAGCTCGAAGAAATCCAATCGGTGAAATTTCGTTTCAACAAATTTTACTCGCGACGAAACTGTTTCTCGACAGAGCTAGTGCGCATGACGAGGAACTTGTAAGTTTGGAGATTCGTTCGACGAGAGATTCTAGGTGGACAAAGTTTGTTCATCAAAAAATATTTTACGATTCCATTTCTCGAACGAGATTCACGTTCAACGTTTTTACAGCTCGAAGAAATCCAACCGGTGAAATTTCGTTTCAACAAATTTCATTCGAGACAAAACTGTTTCTCGGTGATGCTAGTACGCATGACGAGGAACTTATAAGTTTGGAGATTCGTTCGACGAGAAATTCTAGGCGGACAACGTTGGTTCATCAGAAAATATTTTACGATTTCATTTCTCGAACGAGATTCACGTTCAAAGATTTTACAGTTCGAAGAAATCCACCGGTGAGATTTCGTTTCATAAATTTCATTCGAGACAAACTGTTTCTCGATGATGCTAGTACGCATGACGAGGAACATATAAGTTTGAAAATTTGTTCGACGAGAGATTCTAGCGGACAAAGTTTGTTCATCGGAAAATATTTTATGATTTCATTTCGCGAACGAGAGTTTCGTTCAAAGTTTTTCTAGCTCGAAGAAATCCACCGGTGAGATTTCGTTTAAACAAATTTCATCCGAGACAAAACTATTTCTCGATGAACGAGAGTTTCGTTCAAAGTATTTGTAGTTCGAAAAAATCCACCGGTGGAATTTCGTTTCAACAATTATTCGTTCGACAAGAAATTTTAGACGGACAAAGTTTATTCATCAGAAAATATTTTACGATTTCATTTTTCGAACGAGATTCACGTTCAAAGATTTTGCAGCTCGGAGAAATCCACCGGTGGAATTTCGTTCCAACAAATTTCACTCGAGACAAAACTGTTTCATTCATAGAACGAGAGTTACGTTCACAAAGTTTTTATTGCTCGAATAAATCCACCGGTGGCATTTCGTTTCGACAAATTTCATTTGAGACAAAACTATTTCTCGATAAACGAGAGTTTCGTTCAAAGTATTTGTAGCTGGAAAAAATCCACCGGTGGAATTTCGTTTCAACAATTATTCGTTCGACGAGAGATTTTAGACGGACAAAGTTTATTCATCAGAAAATATTTTACGATTTCATTTCTCGAACGAGATTCACGTTCGAAGATCTTACAGCTCGAAGAAATCCACCGGTGAGATTTCGTTTCAACAAATTTCATTCGAGACAAAACTGTTTCTCGATGACGCTAGTACGCATGACGAGGAACTTATAAGTTTGGAGGTTCGTTCGACGACAGAGATCCCAGGCCGAGAAAGTTTGATCGACAAATTCTGCTCATCAAAACGTTGACTACAGTTTCATTTTTCGAACCAAAGTTACGTTCGGACACATGGGAGCGAGTGATACGTCGACAATTATCCGTTTCTATTTACAATTTCATTTATCAAACGAGAGTTACGTTCAGAAAAAGTTTTATTTCGCAAACAAAAATTACAGCCTGAATGAAAAAACTTGTTTCGTTCCGATTTTCTCTTGAATCTTGTTTGTGTCAGCTTTGTTCGATGTAGTGGTTCGTAAGATTTGATACTGATTTAGATGCCTGCAATAAAAGTTGATCGATGTGTTTGTCCGATAGCGGAAACGAAATATTAAACATATTTCGATAGCTCAATATTTTGTGACAATCTTGAATTGCCTCTTTGAATTGTGTTAACTGTTCGTCCTTCGATAAGTATGCCAGAAAAAGTCTGACGTATTTAATTTCTTTTTGTGTATCGAAACCTTTCCGCCGTTCTTCCAGTCCTACATTTTCCGTCGTCGATAATTTACCGGCTTTCGGTGGTTTTCTTTCAATTTTACGGAAAGATTGGTTAAGTGGTACGGGCTTTAACAGATCTTCCTTCATCTCAGACATCACCATCGACGACGGTGTTATTACACGCAAGCGACTGATTGGAAGCGTTTGCGGTCCCAACGACGTTGCATCGATTAACGTTCTGTCCACCTTTATGTTACTAATTTCGTAACAAACGATATCGCACAATCCTATTTCAAATTCCAAATCGGTACGATCTAGCTTTCCTAAAATATAAACTAACCACGACAGCAGTACGTTACGTGACTGTCTGAAGTGCTTATCGACGTGCGATCCGTGTTGGCCGCTCAATTGTCGTGACGAATCTTCGTTGTGACGTCTGAATAATTCCAGGGTGAGACCGATCGCGTGCCATTTCAAGTGTCGTTCGTAACTATATATCGGTGTGAGTGTGTATCGATGTAATAATAAAAATAATTCTTGAAACGTGGAAAACTCGTATCCGATCGGTAAGCGATCTTTGGAAAAGAGTGGCATAATACTAATAGTGATTCCTTACTAAGAGATGAAGTCAAGTTCGATCACCATTTGCGACGATCGGATGTGGGAGCAATTACGTGCGCGTTGTTATGTACATATCTACGATAAATGGTATTTACCGATCGCTTTCGACCGCGTCTACAAAACGGCGCCGTACGCGTGGAGAGTGTGAGTACATATAGGATACGCGCGCGCGTCACAATCTCATTGACAACTTATCCGTCGTTATGTTCCCATGTGGTGGATGTGGCGATGGCAATTATTGTTATCGAACGAATTCGTGCGAACGATATGATCGGTGTGGACAATTCCATGTGATGACTCGACCCAACGTGAATGTTTCTGCGTTGGTAACAACGACCGTTGCTGTTGGACCGGGATTGTTCGCATCGCAACAACAAGCCATGATATATCATCGACCGCCGTACTACACATTTCCATTTTTCGGTTAGGCGATACCGTTCAATTGGAACGCCGTCCCGAACGAACGGAATGGTTTATCGTTCGATTCGTCAGGACCAGTGTCGTGTACAATGGAGGTTTGAAAAGAAAATTGCCGTTAACTGGAGATTCGTAATGTTTATTCAATTTTTGTATGTTTCGATTCGAAAATAAATATTATATTACAATTGTCGATATTTTAGTCATTCACAGTACGCCAACATCCAAAACGGAAAATATACGCCTCCTCACTTTTTGACTCGTTGAACCGATTCATATTATATTTAAACCGTTTTATCGAGGAAACCAACGTTTTAATTAGGTCGTATTTTACAATTTCGTAACGATTGTAAAAATCTTGTGATTCTTTGTCTAGCGCAATTTTATTAATATAAAAGTTCCAAAAATTAGACGTTTGACGTTGAGTTTTCAAAATACTTCGCATTGCCAGTTTTTTTAATGTAACACCACCTGTCGACGATTCTGTTTGTATCGAGTAGTCAGTGACAAAATTGAAAAATTTTTCAGTGTGTGTTCGTGACATTAGGAACTCATGTATATGTCCAATGTGGGAATTGAAAAAATGTTTTCCGTTTTCGTAATCATCTTCCGAACCAACTATGGGAAATAGTGGAGATTCGATCAGTGTGTGGGGACTTGACAGAAACGGGAAAAGCGTCGAAATCGCCACAAAAATGGAACACAGGTTACGACGATAACATAGAACTTTCAACGTGTTCAAAAAGACGACATCTTCTGCTCTCGATTGTACATTATCGGTGTAATTTTTCGACAACAACGATATAACAGCGATGGTAGCAATTTTTCTATAGATCGGATTCATGTCGAATTTGGTTTTCGTATGATCGGCTGCACAAAATTGTACGAATGTCATGATCAATTTCTGAAGGCGATGTGAATCTGTTAGGAAATGTTCAGCATTCAATTTGGACAGAAAATCTAGCAGATGCTCCAGGGAAATTCTGTAATATTTTGCCTCGGAAAACATGCGTTTCACACACATTACAACGATATCGAATCGATCTTCACATTGTAGTAACGTGGGTAATAAGGCGTGTCCATCTGTACACGATCGAATCAACAAAGCGTAAATGATCGTTGTTCGATGATAACACAAACAAACGTCGATTAGTGTATGGATAATTTTTCTCCTCGTTAATTTCGTCAAATCTTTTCTTGTTTTGCTTCTCGTCACTGTCAAGGGGGAGGATCCAGATGTTGACGACGTCGATAACGATAACAGTCGCCGTGGAGAATTTGTCACTGATGAGCGTAACTTCCACGAGGAAGCATACATATCGGCAAGGTCAAATGGAATCTCCATCAAGGAATACACTTTTCTTGCACGATTCTTCAAATGTATATAGGAAATTTTTTTGATATGTTGTCGTAAGAACGTAATTTGTTCTTTCACATGGTTCGGCACCATGTTCATCGGAAGATACGCACATTTTCTCATATAATTTTTACGTTTCTCGCGTTCTTTCATCGTAGACGATAGAGACGACGCTCGCATGTCTGACGTGAATTCTAGTAAGAACCACCACAATGTAGAAACACTTCGCGTTTATCCTCCGTTTTATTGTCTGATAATCCCCACCATTCCCAACATCGAAGAGAAAATGGTCGCCAAATGGAGATACCACAGACTATAGTTCAAAAATAAAAAACCACGCTACGATTGTTAATATTTTATTCGAAACGCTAATTTATATAATGGAAATTTCGAAACGTCAATCGATATAACGGACATTTTATCCACTCTACTAGCGTTTCGACCAAGTCATACTTCACAATTTCGTACCTATTATAGAAGTCTTGCGAATCTTTATCTAGCGCAATTCTATCGATGTAATCATAAAAATTGGACATTTGACGCTGCGTTTTCAACATACTTCGCAATGCCAGTCTTTTTAACGTAACGCAACGCTTTGAAGATTCTGTCTGTTTCGAGTAGTCATCAACAAATTGGAAGAATCTTCCTGTCCATGTTTTCCATATCAAAAACACATGAATATATTCAATGTGGGAATTGAAAAAATGTTTTCCGTTTTCGTAATCATCGTTCGAATAGACCAATGAATATAGTGGACCTTCGATCAGTGCATGGGGACTTGACAGAAACGGGAAAAGCGTCGAAATCGCCACAAAAATGGAACACAGGTTACGTCGATAACATAGAGTTTTTAACTTGTTCAAAAAGACGACATCTTCTGTTTTCGATTGTATATCACCGGCGTAATGTTTCGACAACAACGATATAACAGCGATGGTCGCAATCTTTTTATACATCGGATTCGTGTCGAATTTGGTTGTCGTATGATCGGCTGGACAAAATTGTACGAATGTCATGATCAATTTCTGAACGCGATGTGAATCTGTTAGGAAATGCTCAGCGTTCAATTTGGACAGGAAATCCAGCAGATGCTCCAAGGAAATTCTGTAATACTTTGCCTGGGATAACATGCGTTTCAAACACATTACAACGATATCGAATCGATCTTCACATTGCAGTAACGTGGGTAACAACGCCTGTTCGTCTGTACACGATCGAAGTAATAGAGCGTAAATAATCGTTGTTCGATGATAATACAAACAAACGTCGATTAATGTATGGAAGATTTTTTTCCTCGTGAATTTCGTCAAATCTTTTCTTTTTTTGCTTCTCGTCGCCACCGAAATGGATACAGATGTTGAAGATGGCAATAACGATAACAATCGTCGTGAAGAATTTGTCGGAGTCGGGCATAACTCCCACAGAGAAGCATACATATCAGCAAGGTCAAAGGAAATCTCCGTCAAGGAATAATTTTTTCCGGTAAGATTCTTCAAATGTTGATAGAACGTTTTTTCGACATGTTGCTGTAAGAACGTAACTTTTTCTTTCATACGGCTCGACACGCTGTTCGCAGAAAGATGCGTACATTTTTTCAAATAAATTTTACGTTTCTGGCGTTCTTTTTTCTTGGACGATAACAACAACCGTAGCATATCTGACGTGGATAAGGTCGACTGAACTGAACTGAACTGAACTGACATTGCTGTCGCAGCCGTATTTATACACTCTCGTCAGCGTATCATCGGTCGTTCATCTTTATGTTCCGCATAATGGTGGAATTCGTATCTCGCAGTGGTCACGTTAGCTGTAAACAGGGTTGAAATAAATCTCAATATTTTCTAACATTTTTATTCGAATTATACGTGAAATACATTCAATTATTATAGGTTACTTGTTTTATCCGCTTTCGTCGTCGTCGTCGTCGTCGTCAACGTCGATTGGTTCGACAGATTTGACCGATCGGATTCTTCGTCGGACAAAAACATTTCTTCGTCCGCGAACAACATTTTTTTTTGATCGGCTTCTGATACGGCATCACCACCGTTGACGACGACGAGTGCGACGTTCGTGTTCGATTCGTTCCGGCCTGAATATTTCTTGAAATATAGCATAGTCAAGAATCGATGAAAATTTATGGACGTTTCACAGTAACAAAAATATTGAAGACAATACGGGCAAAAGCCTGTAGAGATGTTTGCTAATAGGTAATCCTCGACATCTCTGGTATATGCTAACGATGACCAGAACGATGCTGCTGCTGCTGCTGCTGTTGACGACGACGACGATGATGATGATGTCTGGTTATTCGACGACATATCGAATGAGTTGTGTGCTACGGCCACCCTGACGTATCGTCGTACGACCGATCGGTACTAGTCGAAATTGCCGTTTGACAGGCGAGTTCTTAGCTCGTTCAGTTTTGTAGGTTTCACTCCCGTCAATCGCATAGCATAATCTACGGGCGATTGATCTTCAGCGATATTGGGAACGAAAGCGTTAATGTCGTAAACGTATTTGTATTGATCGACAATTTCGCGGAGCTTTTCTTTGATATCTGCCAAAACGTACACCGGAGGATCGTTAACTTTGATGAATGATTTGAGATGTTTCTTCAACAATTTTCTATTATTATCATCACCGTAACATTCGCATAATACGTCAACGAAATCGTGCGTTCCCGTGCATACGTCGAAATGTTGCAGAGCATACACGAGATGACTTATACAACGACTCAGCGGTATCGGTGCTACGGTATTATAATTATCGTTCGTCGACAGGAAATTGGTTACGGAATAAACGAACTGACGCACGGTGTGTTTCGTACAATTTTCCAGCATGGCCAGTGTGATTTCCAAAGCACATATATGACTGGGTGTCAGCCATTTCGATTGATGCACGTCTTTGAAATTATATTTTGGTATTAGATTTTTGCACTTGACCCACCGTCCTTTCGTATCGGTACATATGCCATTGAGCAACTTTTTACGATTTTCGCTGTTCAAATAGTCGATATTACGAGATCGGCCCATTTTCTGCGTACCGAAACCACCTTTCGCGGGCGGTCTTCTCGGATTAACATTATCCGTTTCTAATTGACGATGCCTGCGTTTCGGTGGAATACGTTTGAAATTTATCAGTGGATCTTCATCATCGCTATAATCGCCGTCCGTGCCGTCTTTATCGCCGCCGCCGCCGCCGTCGTCGTCGTCGTCGTCGTCGTCGTCTTCGTCGTCTTCGTCATCGTCGTCGTTATTGTTAGCACCGCGATCGGTTTCCATCCATCGTATACCACGTCTGACGTTCGCCGGACGTACGAGTGTTTTATTCTTACGATTGTTATTATCGATATTATTATTATTATTACTGTCGTCATCGTCCGCGTCGTCGTTGTCGTTAACGTCAACGTTTCCGTTGTTATTATTGTCGTCACTATTATTCGTGCGGTAGATCGTCCTCATTTGTTTCACGTTTACCGTGGAATTAGACGTATCTCCAGCTCTTTTCCCGTCGTTTTTATCGTTCGCAACGGGAGATTGTTTCGTTTTATTGTAAATTTTGCGCTTTCCGATTTTAATATTTTTACCGTTCACCGACGGTACAATCTCCGTGGACGAAGTTGACGGTAACGGATTTTCGTATATACCTCTTTTCGATGCCAACGACTTTGAAGGTAACTTGGCCGTTTTCGATGGAATTCCCTTTTTACCAATACTAATAATGTTGATTTTTTTTGTCGCTACACTATCAGTTTCCGACCGCGAATTATTATTATCGATCGTCTTCGACGGAATATTGTAAATTTGTTCCATCACTGGGTTTCGTTGTATTTCTTTCCCGATCGATGGATTTAACTGTTTTCCTTTCCCTTGTGACGTTGGTGTCGGAACGAAAACCGGTGAGGATACTGGTGATGGGGACGATCGTACATTATTGGCATTGTGATATTGGTGTTCGAACCAAGAATTACACGATGTCGTTTGATCGTGTAGAAGATCCTCATCGAACGGTGGCGGTGTTGCTATATCGGATAGAGGTGACGCATTAAGATCACTAACGCCGTGATCGAAGAGAAACATCGTAAGGCCATCGGGGTCAGGATATGATTGGATAAAATTCGCGGCCGCTTCGGCAGTCAATAGAGGTGTACTCACTCTTTCATATTGCTCGTGTTCAGGTTCCTCGATCGGGTCGAGCGATCGCTGTCGATTTTGATTCTGCATCGTCGTCTTATTTACTTACTCATTCAATTACATCCAACGTGTGACCGTGTCATGAGATACATTTGTATGACGTGAAAGGTTCGTCGTCGAACCGTTTAGGCGTACGAGCGAAAGTTACAATAACATAGTGGTCGGAATGCGCTTTTTCAGTAAATTTCCTCTGTTTAAAGATCCACCGTTGCCGGTCGTATTCGTAGAACGTCTTTCCGCATCCTCTAACGCGAACATACCGTTTATTTTACGCGGAATTACCGTTCCTCCGGCAGCACCGACCTTCGTGTGTCGCCCGGGTCGACGTACCGTTTTCGCGATAGACGTTCTATTCACGATCGGTTTCTTTTTCTTCTTGATTAGCGTTTTATTGGTGGTTTTTTTGCCGAGATTATTCGGTCGAGACAGCCGTCGTCGTCGTTTTTGTACCAAAGAAACGGACGCGGTTGTCGGTTGAGACCCTTCACGATTCGTCGTCGTCGTCGTCGTCGTTCCCCTGGTTGCGTGTTTCGCAGTCAACAGATATATGTCAGTTCCTCGACCTAACGTCGACACGTTGTAATAACGTCGTACGTCGTGTATAGTCGGTCCACCGGAATTCGCTATAGGAACCATGTGTGTCTGTTTTATGATTTCATTTCGGACGTCCTGTTTCGACTGATCGAACGAGATAGCTTTCAACTTGGAATTGTCCGATTGAGAATACAACGTCGAAATTAAAGCGTTCAGGTGGGCAGAATTGCTAGTTTTAATCCATTTTGTACTATTACTACTACTACTACTACTACTACTACTACCAATACCGTTGTTAATTTTTTTGGTTATTTTCCGTTTTGGTCGTGATACTCTTTTCATGTTCGTTTCTTATAAGATAGTAGACGGCGTAATGGAACATATAGAATCGACGACGATCGCACCTAACGCGGTTTCTTCTTCGTCGAGCGTCAACGGCGTCGGAAGCAGCAGCAGCAACAACAGCAGCAGCAATTACAATCCGAATTACGGCGTGTCGACCGCCGTCAGAAATGACGCTAGTGCGAAACGAAAGATCGCGCGTAAGATAGATTCGATGTACGCGTCCTTGCGCGACAACGTGATAGATAATAACGAATTTTATTCGTTTTACACGTCGATGACGATCTTGCTGTTCACGCTCTTCACGTTGTATTGTAATTATTCTCGTGCGACTGCCAGCGGAGTTTACTGGATGATCGGTAACTTGATCGTCGTGATCTTTAACGCCTGGATGAATATTTCGATATTTTTGCATAATCGCTAGAAACGCCATTTCATCGTGATCTTTATACCCAAAAGTAAGATCGACTCGTGTTTAATTCGAATACACACGTACACACACACACATATACACGTACGTTATGCGATCCTTATCCGCCACGGATCGACGGTACGACGAACGGTCGTCGGTGTCGTCGTCGTTATCATCGATTCCGTCGAAAAAAATATTATTCATCGTCGTTTGTTGTATAACGATGTTGTTGGTTTATAAAGTATACGTGAAACCGGTCGATAAATTTGCGCGTGTCATCGGAAATTCGGATGCCGACGTTACCGATATCGTTGACGACGACGATGACGACGACGACAAACTTGGACGGCAAAACGATATGTTACATAGCGCTTGGAACTTGGACGATTTACCGTCTGTGACTTACGCCGAAAAGTACGTGAACGACGGACAAATGGAAATTGACGCCGACGCTAAAAGGTGCGTTTCTCGTGGAGGTTTATATCTAGGCCCGGACGATATACCGATAGATTGTACCGAATTGTGTAATTCGAAGGATTTCCGCTATAAATACGTCAACGAAAACTCGTTCGTCGTCGACAGATCGATAATGGCCAAACAGGGCGCCTATTGCGTGCCTACGCACGTGGTCAATTGTAATACGAACACGTCGCGACTAGTAAAAACGTTCGACAGTTGGAAATGTCACCCGAAAACTAGTTTATTCGGCGGCGAAGATGGCTGTGAAATCGTCGGCTGTAACGGATACCTGAAAGACAATTTGACCGGTCGATGTTATCGCAATCGCATACCTACCACGCTGACCGTCGGTGCCGACCCGGAAAATGAACTCATCGAACGTTCGTCGTCGTCGTCGTCGTCGAACAATGTACCAGTCTATCGTTTCCAATGTACAGACACCGAAGTTCATCCCGATACAGGAGTGAGCACGTTGCGAGCGGTGGAATCGATACGATACGACTTTATGCATAACAAACTGATAGCTTCCGAATTTTCGCGTTTCGATCGCGTACGAAACGGATGCGCGGCACAAATTTTCAACGCCGTCCCACAGATCGTACCCAATTTTACGGAAGGTACGTGCACCTGCATCGAAGGACTACACCACGACAAAAAGGACGATACGAATAACGATAATAATAACAACAACAACAACAGGAACAACGATCACAACGGTAGCGACAACGGCAGAAGCGACGATAACGACTACAAGGATGGCACGATGTCGTCGTTGAAAACGATAAAATTACATCAACGATGTTCGCCCTGTTTGAGCGGTTGGTCGAAGAAAGACTCGTACACTCGTATCGGTAGAGCTTGTCGCAAAGCGTTCGACGATTCACGTATCGATCCGCACGATATGCTTTTACCGTGTGGAACTCGTACGTTCGACTCGAAACAAGCGGCATGTGTCAACGGTAAGATATACATTTCAGGAGGATTATCTCATTTCGCCCGCAACGTACTCGACAATGAACCATCCCAGTAGTCAGATATTATTTGGTAATGTGTTTACAATTATGTGGCCGAATAAACAAACGTTTTCTATTAGTCGTTGTTGTTGTTGTTTTTTTTTTTCGCTCTTTCACGGACGTTTTGCGTTATCGCCGAATACACAAGACGAAACCATTATACACGTTATCGACAAGATACACACGACAAATACGAAAGATATCGTTATGGGTAACAGCCATATGGCTGCACAAATGGTAATCATCGCGACAGGTACGTACGTTTTATGTACGATTTTTGCGTAATCACGTCTGGTCGTCATGGCCGCTTCGTAATATGTCACATCGTCCAAGTCCAACAGCATATTTCTGATCATCAATCTATTGAAAATCATCCGCATGTCTCGCGTCGAAAACGAAACGTCATCGTCGTCGTCGTCGTCGTCGTGTTCTCCGCCTAATTTAACGTTACCGTGCGTCGTCCAATCGACCAGACTACCGTCCGACGTGACGGTTCTATGACGAAAATAAACGAACGTATGTTTCAATATGTCGAGGGATTCTTCGACGTCCACGGTACGTGTCCCGTCCTTTCTGACGTGTAAACGCCAAAACGTATACGGCGTCATTTCGATTCGTCGCATTCCATAGTTGATTTGTCGTTCCAACAGAGCACCTTCGCTGATTTTACGTAATAGCGCGTCGGAATACGCGGGCACGGAAAACTTCAACGGATCCCATATAAATTGGAAAACGATATCGATCAAAGGACCGATGATCGTCAACCATCCGACTATGCTCAGCGCCGATACGGCTAAGCCCGACAAAGCTATAGCTTCTCTGCCGATAGTCGTTACGATCGAATCTATCAGCACGTGTGTCATGGTATGCGACAGCGAAGTGGCCAGTAATTTGGCGGCGATCGTCTTGCCACCCCGTAACAGGTCAGATTGTAGGAAAGATTTCAAAATTTCCGGACCGATCTTGGTGATCCATTGTTTCAAAACTGCCGAACTCACGTCCGCACTCAACTGGAAAGATAATTCCTTCAGGTTGTGCGTGGTCGATAACATACCACCGATGGCCGTTAAGATTTGTTGCATCGTCTGTCCGAACGACTCCGCGTACACGTCGTTATCGAGTTCGTCGTTATCGCGATCGACGTCGTTCACGTCTGTCGCCTCAGGCGTCATCGTCGTCGTCGTCGTCGTCGTCGTTCTTCTAGTTCTCGACGACAAAGCTGCGATCTCACGTCGTAATCGTTTGCTGTGCGGTATCAAGACGTTCTGTACGATATCGCTCGTTAACGTGTTGACCGATGATGTTTCGTTATCGGCGCCGGTATCGTTATGCGTAGATGATTCGACGGTATCGTTGTCGTTCGAACGATCTGCGGACACGGAAAATTTTGCTTGATGTCCGACGATATTTTGTCGCTGCTTGTGGAGTTTCTCCACCAGACGACCGCCGTATTTGTCGTTGCGACCATCTTCGATCTGAGAATATTCGTCCGTCCAGTAGAGTCGTTCACGCTTATCGGCATCGGTCAAGCCCAACTGTGACAGTAGTATGTCGTCGGACACGTAACGTTTCGACGAATTACGAAATCGCTTCCAATCCAACACGGAATTCAAGAAGGGAACGGTAACGGGAAAATGTCGTAAAAATGGCGGTAGATCGTTCGCGTGCGTATGCTCGAATAGCCGTCGAATTTCGTATACCGATTGTTCGAAAACGTTCGCCGTCATTTTTACCATCCGTATCAGAGACGAACCTACGAATAATTGAACGTAATAGAGACTTCCTTCGAAGCCACAAGTCATGTCATCCTCGTCGTCGCCGTCTGTAGCATCTTCATCTTTCATATAATTCATATAGAACGATTTGCAATACGTTGTATCGATACGAGCGCAGGTGATCGGATTCCGATCGGCACCCAATTCGGTCACGTATAACGAAAATCCGACCGGATCGATTTGGTCGGTATAATGTCGCGAAGGATCCACGAAAAACGACACCAAATGCTGATTTTCCAACAGACAAGCGCTCTTGTACCATATCAGATAGGGCGGCACGTTGTGTTCGTCCCCGTGTAAAGACGACTTTGTCGATTGCGACGAAATATCCGACGGTACGTTTCTCGAGCGGGAATTGAAACATACCGGCGCACAGGCGTTCATACGTTTGCCGTGGGGCAATCCGAAACTGAAAGGTGTCGTGTCGGGCTTGCAAGATTCGCTCAAAGGAAACGTCGAGAAACAAGACGTTGTCAAACATCCGTTCTCGTTAAATTTCCATTCGGTCGTTATGGCACGGTCGACGAATTCAGATTCGAACGAGTAATCCTCGATCGGATTCGCTGCCCTGATTTCCAAATTAGTATGCGAGAACATGTGCGAATCGCTTTTCATACATCTATTTCGTACATTGAGTATATTTCGATATCCCGAATAGGATTTAGCGTCTCGCGAATCTTTCGCAGTGAATCCTATTATCGCGGTAACGTCCAAGTCTCCGTCGCTACGGTTCTTGCTATTATCGTTCGTCGATGTCATCGAATTCTTAGTTATTCGGTGGGGGTTGGAAAGTTATAGTCAGAAATTTACGAATTGAAACGATGATTTTTCATTTAATAAATTATTGTAAAAATAAAAACATTTTAATTTTTTACCATTATTTTGACATGATTTTTCATCTTTGTAACCGTGATACTTTTCGCAGATCAGTTATTTCCACAGTATGGGTCCATATCATGTTATATTTTCCATGACTTGAATTGAGATTCTTCAAAATTACCTCGTACCGTGTCGGAAACACTATTGAGATTGTGAGTATAAAACACTAGTATATTACTTTATCGACTAGTGAATATAATTTGCGAGGATCCTTATAAAGCTAGCACGTAATACACTATTTTTCGGTTCCACTAGTTTTAACTCATTATGTGATCATACGAAAGTTGTAATTTATTCGCCAGCGTTATTGGCAGGAACTTCGTTGAAAATTTTCACAACAGACTGAAACACGCATATCGTGTTACGAGCGCTATCCAAAGCTGTTACTGTCGTTAACCACGGGTCACATCGTTCGAAAGAACATTCTACAAAATCGTGCATTCGTTTCAACGAAACTAAAGCATTATCGGTCAAATCGTTGAATTCATCTTTCGCATCGATATATACGCTCCATAGTTCATCGGTACTGAAACGCAATAAACGGGCTCGTATATTGGTACCCGATTTGGAAACTTTCAAGACTGACCAGGTGGGGCGATAAATCTGCATAATACGTGCTGTCGAAAATGGATGCTTCTCTTTATCGCCACAAATCCATTGCTGTTATATACACATTGGCGGCTTGTGCTATCAACATTTGTTGCTTGCGCTATGAAGTTATATATTTAGTTGTAATTTTAATCTGGCGAACAATTTTATCCGCATCATGTTATAGTTGTATATTTAGTTGTAACACCATTTCTAATTTTATATGTAATATTTCTAGCAATACGAAATGTATATCTCTGCTGAGACCTGAATGAAAAATCGCATCCTATACCGAATACCCTTTATTTCGAGTGAAATTCGAATTGGTATATAACGCGAGCATAGTGACAGGGAACGTCAGTTACTTTCCAATCGTTCAACCAAAAACAACGTCATATTCGAAATAATAATAACAATGTTACAACCGGCAACTTCTACTAGTGTATCGAACAACAACAACAACAACAACAACGATAATAATCGAGAAAACGTGTCAACCGATCGAGAGGGAACGGTGGAAAACAGACGACCCAAAGAACATGTTCCGCCGATGTACGAAAGACCAGGTTGGGAGGACTTATGGGCGATGATTCGACGAGATGACGAGGAAGTCCTCAATTGGAGTGCCGATGAGGCGGAGGAAGATGAATTTGGAAGATGTTATGAAGAGTGGTTGTCACAAGATGATATAGTGAATACTAGTATATCGGACAACAATAAAAATATTAAAATCTAGTCTTGTTTGTTATTTACAATGATTCGCATTCGTGCAAAACTGATTTTCGTTCTACGTTCATAGTGTGACAACTTACTATGGACACACTATGGAGTCGATAAAAATACTAAATCTATGGAAGATAGATAAAATGTTGTCTTCCATTTCTTCCATCCCGCAAGCACTGATCTCAGTGATCTCGTGTATAAAATAAAATTGAATATATTATCTGGCAACGATTGATTGTTGAAATGAAATTCCACCGGTGGATTTCTTCGAGCTACAAAACTTTGAACGTAATTCTCGTTCAAGGAATAAAACAGTTTTGTCTCGAGTGAAATCTGTTGAAACGAAATCTCACCGGTGGATTTCTTCGAGCTACAAAAACTTTGAACGAAACTCTCGTTCTCGAAATGAAATCGTTGAATATTTTCTGATGAACAAACTTTGTCCGCCTAGAATTTCTCGTCGAACGATTGATTGTTGAAATGAAATTCCACCGGTGGATTTCTTCGAGCTACAAAACTTTGAACGTAATTCTCGTTCAAGGAATGAAACAGTTTTGTCTCGAGTGAAATCTGTTGAAACGAAATCTCACCGGTGGATTTATTCGAGCTACAAAAACTTTGAACGAAACTCTCGTTCTCGAAATGAAATCGTAAAATATTTTCTGATGTACAAACTTTGTCCGCCTGGAATCTCTCGTCGAACGATTCGTTGTTGAAACGAAATCTCACCGGTGGATTTCTTCGAGCTACAAAACTTTGAACGTAATTCTCGTTCAAGGAATGAAACAGTTTTGTCTCGAATGAAATTTGTTGAAACGAAATCTCACCGGTGGATTTCTTCGAGCTACAAAAACTTTGAACGAAACTCTCGTTCTCGAAATGAAATCGTTAAATATTTTCTGATGAACAAACTTTGTCCGCCTAGAATCTCTCGTCGAACGATTGATTGTTGAAATGAAATTTGTTGAAACGAAATCTCACCGATGAATTTATGCGAGCTACAAAAACGTTGAACGTGAATCTCGTTGGAGAAATGAAATCGTAAAATATTTTCCGATGTACAAACTTTGTCCGCCTACAATCTCTCGTCGAACGATTGATTGTTGAAATGAAATTTGTTGAAACGAAATCTCACCGGTGGATTTCTTCGAGCTACAAAAACTTTGAACGAAACTCTCGTCGAACAAGTCTCCAAACTTAAAGTTCCTCGTCATGCGCACTAGCTCCGTCAAGAAACAGTTTTGCCTCGAATGAAATTTGTTGAAACGAAGTCTCACCGGTGGATATCTTCGAGCTACAAAAACTTTGAACGAAACTCTCGTCGAACGAGTCTCCAAACTTAAAGTTCCTCGTCATGCGCACTAGCTCCGTCGAGAAACAGTTTTGCCTCGAATGAAATTTGTTGAAACGAAATCTCACCGGTGGATTTCTTCGAGCTTCAAAAACTTTGAACGAAACTCTCGTCGAACGAGTCTCCAAACTTAAAGTTCCTCGTCATGCGCACTAGCTCCGTCGAGAAACAGTTTTGCCTCGAATGAAATTTGTTGAAACGGAATCTCACCGGCGGATTTCTTCGAGCTGCGAAAACTTTGAACGAAACTCTCGTCGAACGAGTCTCCAAACTTAAAGTTCCTCGTCATGCGCACTAGCTCCGTCGAGAAACAGTTTTGCCTCGAATGAAATTTGTTGAAACGAAATCTCACCGGTGGATTTCTTCGAGCTTCAAAAACTTTGAACGAAACTCTCGTCGAACGAGTCTCCAAACTTAAAGTTCCTCGTCATGCGCACTAGCTCCGTCGAGAAACAGTTTTGCCTCGAATGAAATTTGTTGAAACGGAATCTCACCGGCGGATTTCTTCGAGCTGCGAAAACTTTTGCAGCAGTGATGACTCACAGTTACGTGACGTATACTTGACGTAGCACGGGGGCAACGAAAATTGTGGAAAGCAACTTTCAGTTCTCGCGAGAAGCTAACGCCAAGTTTAAACAGTTAACGGGGCTCCACGTACCCCCATAGCACCCCCTGCACCCCTATATATATAATATATATATATTATATATATATTATATATATAACCTCCGCGACGGCCTGCTCCTTCTTACTACTACGTTGTTCTTACTCTGGTCAAGGAGGTTTAGGATCGCGGGCGAGAAGCTTGCTGATTATATAGTTAATTTGGGGTCAGCTGAGTGAATACTCGATTCTCATTGGACTAGAGCCAATTGACGTCACAAAAATCCTAAAATCTACTGATTTCTGACGAAAATCACGGTAGAAGGGGTAAAATTTTGATCAGATTCAATTCAGAGTTCTGAGAGCGAAGTCGATTGAGGTTAGATTGTACAAAATTAAACCCACCCCATCTACAGATTTAGTAATTTCATGATATTCATAGGACATCTATGGTAGATTTGATACTGTACACGTTGATTTGAAGTTCAAGGGAACTCTACCAGATGGCGTCCATCTGCTTTTTGTAACAAATTGATATAACTTTTCGATAGGTGGCGCTCACCAAGTTGTCACATCGGAATTGCATTATATTTCGAAAGATGGCGCTTTTTACATTACCTCAACGGGATCGCATTACATTTTAATATGTGGCGCTCTTCACGTTACTCCGACGAAATTGCATTACATTTCGGTAGATGTCTCCGAATACTATTTCCGATCAGAAATTATCGCACTAAGATCGCTGAATCTGTTTCTACAACGATGCATAGTTTTGAAATTCGCATCTCATAACGACTACGTTAGAGTAATCTTCGATTTTCATATAGGGGGGGGGGGGGGTCAAGCGTATAAAATTTCACAATTTAATTTCTCGGACGAGAATTGCGTGCAGAAATAGGAACAACTGGTACGTTGACAACTCTATCTTTTCTATCGACGTTTAATAAAACTATGTATCGTTGAAGTCGTTAGTCGATAAATTTTGGTCGTTAGTGGATATGTTCGA
Source organism: Endomychus coccineus (assembly GCA_958510875.1). Lineage (NCBI taxonomy): Eukaryota > Metazoa > Arthropoda > Insecta > Coleoptera > Endomychidae > Endomychus > Endomychus coccineus. The sequence goes on from OY294068.1 coordinate 114,572,691, forward strand.
TTCCATTTCATGTATGTAAAATACGTTCGGAACGAGAAACGACCTAAACGTTAACGCCCACCAATCGCCAATCGACATGAAGTATGAATTTCGTTCTAATATACTGCAGCGCGGTATATTCTTATTACACAAAAACGAAAAAAAATAGAAACAAATCATTGGATAATATATTTTTATTCATTCTCTTCCCCGAGCCAATCGAAATATAATCGCTTGAGTTCGAATTCCTCCTCTGCATATTGTTCGCGATTCTCCTCCTGCTCATTTTGTTGCCATAACGCGTCCAACAGGTCGGACCAATCCTCTCTCCGTCTGGTACGATAATCCTGGTCCCCTTCACCAGGGTCCGACCAATAGCCTTTTTCTTCTCGTGTACGATCTTGTCCCCATTCGCAAGAGTCCCAATCTTCTATTTTTCCCCTCGCACAATCCTCCTGTTGTTTCCCGTCACACCAACCATCTGTTGTACGATGCCGTTGTTTCCCGTCACGAATGTCTGACCAATCCATTGTTGTACGATCCCCTTGTTTCCCGTCACGAATGTCTGACCAACCTTCTCTTGTACAATGATGTTGTTCCCCGTCACGAATGTCTGACGTGAACTTCATCGTGGTCCACTCGATTTTTCGACGTTTGGATTTCTTACTTGGCGACATACTGAACGCGTAATTTAGTCGAACTAATGACAAATGATTATCCGCGACTTCATTATATACTCTTTATCGAAATACGCCCCATTTCGAAGCAGGGTGATCGAAACGCGACTTGGGAATGCTCTCCCATAAGAAAATTCGTAAGTGTGAATCGATGTAATGCTAGTTCGGAAAATGGAAATGATAACACTTCTGTTGTATATTTAGAACCTATGCTATAATGAATATCGTCTCCTATATAAACGGAGATCGTGCATATACAAACATCCAGTCGATCAACAGCTAAACACCGTTCAACATCACAATATGCCGTGTGCAACATGTGGCGGTCCAGATCACATGCGAAGTACCTCGAAAAAATGCATACATCGAGTGTTCAAAAAGAAACGAGTCAACAAGCCATGCATAACGTGTGGCGGTTCAAATCATAGGAGTAATACTTCAAAAAAATGTCCACGTCGGGAAAAACTAGTCGAAAATAGCGAACAAACTTTACCGGTATGCGAGCGTGCCAGTACCTCTCCTATCGAAAGTAACAGTTCGGTTGAAGGCGACGAAGAGTTATCTTCGTCCGAATATGAAACTGAACAAAGTGATGATAATTCGTCCGATGATAACGCTTCACAGTTTTTAGTGACCGATATGAAAGAGTCGTCGAGCGAACCGAACGACAATTTCCAAGACCTGTGGAAGCCTATGCCAATATATCGAGTGGACCTGAATACGGGTGAATTAATTGGTCCAACTGCGATGTACGAAGATCCCAAACGAACAAGCGAAACACTCGTGGCCAAGGAGAGCTGTAGATATCTGATGGAAAACGCATTTTTCTTCGATGCCGAATATGAGAAATTCGGTACGGATTTCATCTATATCGCTGCGGCTTTCAGACAGGGGACACTGACGACATATCTGAATGGCACACCGTATAGCTTGGCAACCAGGGAAACGTTCCAAATTGAGAAACATTTTGCATTTCTATTCGGCTTGCCGAACGATCGACTGCTCCGCGTGAGTAATCACGTGCGAGCGGGTCACTGGAGAGACGCCACCAAGGCGGTGTCGCCGATTACAATAATTGACAGCATATATGTTCGCCGGCCGATACTATCGATACCGATTATCGTGACTTGGGACGATGATATGAATGGGAAATTTTTTGATGGATATTTTCAAAACGATTGGGATAATAGTAGGGGCTTGGTACTGGTATTGAATAACGAGCGAGTTTCCATGCCGATCGAGTGGTACACACTGACCGGCAGAACGTGCGGAAAGTATATACACTATGACATGGTTCGAATACCTTCGCGTCAGCGACTGTTCACCTATACCATTGTCACGACCGATTCGCATTACTCGTGTAAGAGTGAATTCACATTCGAAGATTTCCACGATGTTCTAGGGTGTAATGTCAATCACGAACAAACTACATCTTGTGAGGATAGGAGTGTGAAATTGCAATGTATGACTAGTATTGTAATAAACATGTACCTTTTCGCTCAATAAAGATGTTATTATTTTCCATTATCTTTCAATTTACATACGAATTTTTCAACGGATCAATTCTTGATCTTGAAACACTAGCATAATAATACCAGAACAAAATAATAATGATAATTTATTTATTATAAACAAATGAACACATCACATTACGTAGTATACATTGTAATTTTCTACTGTTATTTTGACACGATTGTTCATCTTTATATCCGTGAGTCCTTTTGCATCCCAACGCCGCGAAATGAAAATCGTTTAGAGTAAAATGATCTTTAGCGATGAACTGTTGATCGGTTATTTCCACAGTATGAGTCCACATCTGAACATTGGCGGACAAATGATACATTTCATATCGTACGAAATTATCATATTTGTGGCCCATTAATGTTCACCATTCGATTTTGAGCGATTTAAGCCTTAGCTTTGAATTATCGTCACTAAGATATCCATTAAAAAAACTTGTATCGTTCACATCGCACCTTGTTTGGCAGCAGATTCGAAATAAATAAAAATAATAATTATAAAATCAATTTATTTATGCAAATCCATACAATCGGGGAAAATTCGCACTGTCAAATACGTTGTCGGACTTTTTTCATGCCGCCTCAGGAACTCGTCGATCTTGTCCAAGAGTCGCACATATATCAGACGAATGTGTGAACATATACACGTTTCCGGGCCAGTACGTACTTTGGGATCACTCCAGACACATTGTATGTAATGATCATTGTTCATTTTTACAAATTTTTTACTGTAATTGTACATATCCCGAACCATAAACTCGATATGTCGGATCTGCCTAACATATTTCAGATTGAAATCTTGCTCTGCCAAATCCGAACGCTCAAATTTTCTTCTTTCTTCGAGAAATAATTCATACGCGTTATTCATCAATAGCTCGCACACTAAATTCATCTGGACGTCGTAGAAACAACGATTGCAAACTGAACCGCGTTTGAATAGGCAGACCCATATATATGTAATTGACTGTATACGAAGAAAATGGAAATATAGAGCCTTATTAATTTGTCGTTCGAGAATTGGTTCTTGAAACATATTTTTCCGTGTATCAATGAATGTTTTATTTTTTCAATGTAATTTCACTTCGAACGAATTCCACCGGTGGATTTCTTCGAGCTACAAAAATTTTGAACGTAACTCTCGCTCGAAAAATAAAATCGTAAGATATTTTCTGATGAACAAACTTTGTCTGCCTAGAATCTCTCGTCGAACGATCGATTGTCGAAACGAAATCTCACCGGTGGATTTCTTCGAGCTGCAAAAACTTTGAACGTAATTTTCGTTCGAGGAATGGAACAGTTTTATCTCGAGTGAAATTTGTTGGAACGAAATTCCTACTTCGAGGTTCGGTTATCTTTTGAACTGACGAGGATCACTGCAATTACGGAAAATAAAACAAAAACATTTGAGAATATATTTTTATTAATAAATATCACACTTTCAAATTCAATTGTGTCGATGGCCGAACACGATTCCGGACGAACGTTTTTTCAATTTTGTCGATGAGTCGGCCAACCAGATCATACTTTACTATGCCGTATCGATCGTACGCGTGACGAATCTCATGATTCAGCTCTAACCGATTGATATAGTATTTGCAAAAAATAAACATCAGATGCTGATTTGTGAAAATAAATCGTAATGCCAACATTTTCAATGATCTCGGCGATACCGTCGAATCTACAAAAAATTCGAAGAACCCAGTCGACCTAGTTCTCTCACGCAACAGCAAATAAATGTGTCGTGTACGCTCATTGAGATGGTTCGCGGAATCGGTTCTCGAATTGATAATGTAATACAGTGGGGAGTCGATCGATGGATGAGGACTCGATATAAACGGATACAACAACGAAATTGCTGTAAAAATCGAACACCGATCATTGCGATAGCAATGTAATTTCAATTCCTCCAGAAAATTAACATCTTCTTCGTTCGATTGCAGGTAATTATGAGTGGCCAACAAAAATATAACGGCGACAGTCGCAATTTTTCGATAGGTGACATTGCTATCGAATTTAATTTTCGTGTGATCGGCCGAGCAATAAGGAACAAATGTCATAATCAGTTCACGAACATGACGCAAATCCGTCAAGTAATTTTTCGTTTTCAATGCTGTGAGATTATCGAGTAAATGCGGCAAATTAATTTTGTAATACGTGTGTTGCGTGAACATATATCTGAAGCACATGACAACGATTTCGATGTCCGAGTCACACTGCAACAAATCGTGTAATGACGAATTATCGTCGTTAAACGCTCGGAATATCAGAGCGTACATGATTGCCGATCGATTGTAAAACACATCGATATGCAACAAACTTTCAAAAAAATTATCGATATACAACAAACTTTGAAAAAAAGTACACCTCATAAAACTGATGTAGTCAACGATGTTAGCAACTTCGCTTGATAAACACACCGTCGCTGCTGACGAAGACGATATCGATGGTAACGATGATATCGATGGATGTTGTGTCGACTCGAAATTGGTTAGAAAAAGACACATTTCCCATCCACAAATATACGCATCGACGACATTGAAAGAAAATCGCATATCTTTATGATATAATTGTATACCACGATCGTGCAAAATCTCAATTATGAAATTTTTCAAGTTATATTTCACCCTCGTAACTTTTTTTTTGATATCGATCGGCACTTCTTGTAGCGGACGAAAAACTCGTTCCGTTACGTGACTGCAACGTTTGTTCTGATAGGTCTCGGTAGACGATGACGGCAGCGATACCTGCATATCGGTTTTATGTTCCAACTATTGTGATATCTATCTGATGTGTCGAATCGCACTGGTGGCTTCGTGATCACGTTCTCTTTATATTGCTGTCGACGTCTGGAGAAGGAACAACGGATGCGCAGCAAAATTCCGAATCGTTGAAGTCGTTTGATGAAAAGTTGAACGTTACTCTTGTTCGAGGAATGAAATTGTAGGATATTGTTTGGTGAACGAAATTCGTCTGTTGGATTTCTCATCGAATAACTTCAATGACTCGTTGCTAGAAATCACGTTTTTTTTTGGATTGTTCACTAGCTGCCACACAGGACAATAATTTTTCGTTTTTATCTGACATGTTAGGGTAGAATGATCGATTTGGTCGAACGATGTCGTACAAACTACGATTGCGAACTGAACCGTACGTTACCTGGGAACATATATATATATGCACTGCATTGTAAAGGAAGAAAACGGAAATATGCAGTCGTATTCGTTTGTGGTATGGAAAATGGTTCTTGAAATATATCCTTCCGTGTATCAATAAATGTTTTATTTTTTCGATGTAATTTCACTTCTAACGAACGGTTCACAATTAAACGAAATTCCATCGGTGGATTTCTTCGAGCTACAAAAACTTTGAACGTGACTCTCGTTCGAGAAATGAAATCGTAAATTATTTTATGATGAACAAACTTTGTCTGTCTAGAATCTCTCGTCGAGAAACGAAATTCCACCGGTGGATTTCTTCGAGCTACAAAAACTTCGAACGAAACTCTCGTTCGAGAAATGAAATCGTAAATTATTTTATGATGAACAAATTTTGTCCGTCTAAAATCTATCGTCGAACGATTGAGTGTTGAAACGAAATTCCACCGGTAGATTTCTTCGAGCTGCAAAAAATTTGAACGTAACTCTCGTTCGATGAATGAAACAATTTTGTCTCGAGTGAAATTTGTTGGAACGAAATTCCACCGGTGGATTTCTTCGAGCTACGAAAACTTTGAACGAAACTCTCGTTCGAGAAATGAAATCGTAAATTATTTTATGATGAACAAATTTTGTCCGTCTAAAATCTATCGTCGAACGATTGAGTGTTGAAACGAAATTCCACCGTAGATTTCTTCGAGCTGCAAAAAATTTGAACGTAACTCTCGTTCGATGAATGAAACAGTTTTGCCTCGAATGAAATTTGTTGAAACGAAATCTCACCGGTGGATTTCTTCGAGCTACAAAAACTTTGAACGAAACTCTCGTCGAACGAGTCTCCAAACTTAAAGTTCCTCGTCATGCGCACTAGCTCCGTCGAGAAACAGTTTTGCCTCGAATGAAATTTGTTGAAACGAAATCTCACCGGTGGATTTCTTCGAGCTACAAAAACTTTGAACGAAACTCTCGTCGAACGAGTCTCCAAACTTAAAGTTCCTCGTCATGCGCACTAGCTCCGTCGAGAAACAGTTTTGCCTCGAATGAAATTTGTTGAAACGAAATCTCACCGGTGGATTTCTTCGAGCTGCGAAAACTTTTGCAGCAGTGATGACTCACAGTTACGTGACGTATACGTGACGTAGCACGGGGGCAACGAAAATCGTGAAACGCAACTTTCAGCTGTCGCGAGAAGCTAGCGCTGAGTCTAGACAATCAACGGGGCTCCACGTACCCCATAGCACCCCCTGCACCCCTATATATATAATATATATATATTATATATATATTATATATATAACCTCCGCGACGGCCTGCTCCTTCTTACTACTACGTTGTTCTTACTCTGGTCAAGGAGGTTTAGGATCGCGGGCGAGAAGCTTGCTGATTATATAGTTATTTTGGGGTCAGCTGAGTGAATACTCGATTCTCATTGGACTAGAGCCGTTTGACGTCACGAAAATCCTAAAATCTACTGATTTCTGACGAAAATCACGGTAGAAGGGGTAACATTTTGATCAGATTCGATTCAGAGTTCTGAGAGCGAAGTCGATTGAGGTTAGATTGTACAATATTAAACCCACCCCATCCACAGATTTAGTAATTTTATGATATTCATAGGACATCTATGATAGATTTGATACTGTACACGTTGATTTGAAGTTCAAGGGAACTCTATCAGATGGCGCTCACCAACTTATTGTGATAAATTGATGCAATATATCAACAGATGGCGCTAATCAAGTTGCCATACTCAATCTGTATAGGATGTTCGATAATCGGATTTGTCTCGCATTCATATAGATGTCGCTCAGTTAGTTATAACAGTAAAGTTGTATGACAATTCGACAGGTGGCACTTGCTCAATTACTGAAGTTAAATTGAATTACATTCCGATTGGTCATTATGACAAGTTTGTATATAATCCGACCAGGTGGCGCTCAGTTGATTGTTACAACTAACTTGTATGACAAACCGACAAGTGTCGCTCAGTTATATACTCCCTGGGACAATACATTAATCAAGACGGATTTTTTTTTATCAAACGACTTCAACGATTCTTACTTTCGCTGATTACCTTGTCGTTCGATACGGATTGTCGTTAACATTTCGATCGTTCCTATGTTTGAGAATGATTTCAATGACTCGTTGCTAAAAAGAACGATAGTCAACGAATCAATCGTTTCTCGTTCTGAACGTTACTATCGTGCGAGAAAGAAATTCTATCGAATCGTAGTAGCAATATTTGAACAGGTAAAAATATAAACAACAGAGTAGATACAACATTTTTATTTACTATCTTCTCCCAGCCATTCCTCACAAAATTTCTGAAATTCATATTCTTCTAACTCGTACCTGTCGTAATTTTCTTCATAATCGAGTTGTCGCCAGATCGCATCATATAGGTCTGACCAATCTTGTCGGTCTCCTGCACAATACTCCATCGCTTCGCATGTTCTTTCCATCGGGCTCCAATGTATCTTACGTTTTTTGGATTGTTCACTAGCTGCCACACAGGACAATAATTTTTCGTTTTTATCTGACATGTTAGGGTAGAATGATCGATTTGGTCGAACGATGTCGTACGAACTACGATTGCGAACTGCACAATCCTCCATCGCTTCGTATGTTTTTTCCATCGGGCTCCAATGTATCTCACGTTTTTTGGATTGTTCACTAGCTGTCACACCGGACAATAATTTTTCGTTTTTATCTGACATATTACGGTATTATGATCGATTTGGTTGAACGATGTCGTACAAACTACGATTGCGAACTGAACCGTACGTTACTTGGGAACATATATATATACGCACTGCATTTTAAAGGAAGAAAACGGAAATATGCAGTCGTATTCGTTTGTGGTATGGAAAATGGTTCTTGAAATATATCCTTCCGTGTATCAAGGAATGTTTTATTTTTTCGATGTAATTTCACTTCTAACGAACGGTTCACAATTTTGCTGCATGACCCATCGCTTTGAAAGAATAGTGATCAACGTATCGCTCGTTTCTCATTTTGAACGTAATCATCGTTCGAGGAATAAATTTGTAGAATATTGTCTGGTGCACGAAATTCATCTGTTGGATGTCTCACCGAACGACTTTCACGACGTATCGCTAGACAAGACGGTAGTAGTCAACGCATCGATCGTTCTTCGTTCTCAACGTTACGCTTATTCGAGAGATGAAATTGTAAAATATTTTCTTGTCGAGAAATAGAGTTCTGGATTGGGTTCAGGTGCGAGATCAGTTCATTTTCACATTTCATTGGGACGGAATACTATTTTCCAAGTTTGTAAAATTGGCATCGCATACCGAGGCTGGCGACGTTTTACAACTACAAGTTTTCCGGAGAAGCGAGCTCCGGTTCGCCGTGAATCATTTTTTGTATGAATTGGAGTGGGAATCCGTCGATTACGACGAAATAGCGACGAATGGGTACGAACTCCATGAAACGTACGTGCCGAACAAGGTAGATGGGATATTCGTTGGATCATCCACTCTTTCGTTTCTCGACGTCTGCAGACCGGAAGAATAAAATTTTGAATTTATTTTTTTTATTTTATTATACGCTATTCCCCTTCCTATCCTCATTGGCACTCAATAACTAGAAACGAAAATGTGAAATTATGGAGACTATCATGCGTGGTACAATATCGAAGGGACGTTAAATGATTTTGACAATTCTGCGTATTTGTTGTACGTCGCAAAAACGCCTCGTATATCCGAACTGAATAAAATATTGTGACAAAGTACAAAAGTCCCGTACAGAATCCAAATCACTATCAGAAGCTCCATATCGGACTCTTAATTGAGATGTATAGTTTCGACGCTTGCCTCGCGACCTTATACGTGTCGTGCGCACGATGGGGTACCGGGTTCCCCATAAGGCACCCTCGAAAAACGAGCAAGGGACATATCCGCCTGAAGCGGATATGAACCAACGGTCGCGGGTGCCTTATGGGGGACCGGGTACCCCATCGTGCGCACGAAGCGCGCCCCATTCGATATATTCTAAATCACTTCAACTCATTTACCGCCAACGTGACTGTCACGAGATACGAATTTCAAAATTATGTTTGCGCACTCGCATCTAAATAATTCGTTCGTCTGATGGAATTTCAAAATTATGTTCCGCGTGACGGTTACGTTGGCTGTAGGTGGCCTATATAACCGCCGTTCAACAGACACAGAATTTAAATCACGTAGAAAAGTGGGAATTGTTAGAGTTGATCGGTAAGAAATGAATTCGACAAATTTCATTCACTAGCGAATATTTTACAATTTCAATTTCCGAACGATAATAACGTTCAATAAGAGGAGCGATTGATACGTTGACAACCGTCGTTCAAAAAGTAAAACTGTAAAATATTGTCCGATGAACAGAAGCTGTCAATCCGTTATGTGTCATATTTCAAAAACTATTCCCAGTTTCCAAACAAATTCTACATCTACTTGTATAGTAATAAATAATTCGTTCATCTGATGGAGTTTCAAAATTATGTTCCGCATAAAGATGGAATTCGTATCTCATGACGCTCACGTTGGCTGTAAGTTGGCTATATAACTGCCGCCGAACAGACACAAAAAGCAGTAGTCCCGAATTGAGCATACACGACGCTTCATTATTTTTCGGGACGTAAGCGATGAACGTGCCATATAATACTTTCGTTCGCGGTGTGTTAACTACCGTATACGATGCCGAATGTACCAGTGTGTGCCCGAGTGTGATGGAAAATATAAAAATGTTTCAATCGCAATTTCCCTCTAAAAATTGGATGATCGTGGGTCAATTTGTATCGTTTTTGTTGGGGGAAATTGCAGATTATGATTCTGTAGAAATTTTATATTTTGGCGAATGTTTCATCCCGTCAAAAGAAGAGTGGGCACCACTCGGAGTCGGAGACGATTCGGACAGCAGTATAGTCTACAGGCATAAGCAGACGGGGTTTTTGTTGTGGCAGATTGAATACGTTAGTGCGGTATTCACATCATATATAATGGAGTGTTTCTTGTTGTTACGTCAAAGCTATTCGCCTTCTTGCAGACTCGCACTCCTACCACATCGTTGGGAAATAATGGATGTACGCTGTGGGAAGAGCCGTTCCAAACGTCGAATAACGACCAATAGCAAGAAATTCCCACTAACACTCCAGATGTTGTGTTTGAATATTGCCACCACCGTTTAATTTTTGTTCCGCTCGGAGAAGAGTGATAAACGAAATGGATATAACACGTGAAACGTTCGTGCGCTCCGTGTTGTCAACCGTACGCAACGCAGACGAATTCACAAAATGTCCGCGACTGATGGAAATCGTAGAATGGTTAAAAGTGCAATTCATGGTCGGAGCCGTTAACGCTTTCAACATGGTATCCGTGTATTACTTTGGCGATAATTTCGTTCCATCTGACAAAGAGTGGTGTCGACCTGCTTGGGATTTGGGAGGATATGTGATCTATATCAACATATACATGGGAACAAAACTGACATTATATGTTGATCGTCGTGTCGACTCGATGTTCACGTCGTACATGTTGAAGTGTTTCCGGGTGGTACGTGGAATTGATGTGACACCCCACAGGGTTGCGTTTTTGCCGTTCCGCTGTGAGATAATGGACTTGCGGGGTATGGGAAATCGTTACAGGTGCACGCACGGTGACAAAGCGGTGTCGAGCAGAGCATCTCCTCCAACTCTGCAGGTATTATGTTTGGATCGTATATTATGAAAAATGAAATAAAAAAAATTATCGAATGAATTGTTTATTTTTCACCTTCCATTTTCTGCTATCAAAAATCGCACAAATATAAAGATTTCAATCATGTGTACAAAAATGGATAGCGTACACAACGCGGAATCTGCGTGATGGATATTCTGTTGTTGTTATCGTACGTGCGCCCGAAAGAAGTCAATGTTAATCCCGGAGCACACTCGCAATCGGAAGTGATCGGATAATGGGTATGAACGTTCATGTGGACGAGGGAACTCGACCCTCCGCTACATACCCCGTCCATTTGTTCGCCGTTGTCATTTATCAAGGCGGGAAAGAGCGAAACGCATTTCCAAAAAGCGTTAGAAAATTGAACGTCCGCATGTAGTAGAGCGAATACCCCCTTGATGGTATTGCATTGCTTTTTCTGGCGAATAGAAGTTCCAGCATTATTATCGTCGGCGTTTTCGTTCGCTGTATCATTTTCCTCGTTTCTCGGCACGCACAAGCGCGTATCCGAAGAACATTCGTAAAATCCATTATACGCACTGCTACACGAGTCGATACAATCTTGATTGTGAGTACAACGTACGGCATTACTAGCACAATCGGTAACGTTCGACTTGTAAACGAATCGTTGTAACGATTCAATTTTTGTCGTCACATCTACACGTAGAATTTTATTCGTTTCTATTTCTATATTCGCGATGCGTCTATTCATTTCGGATATTCGTGGCAATATTATGAAATTACCGATAACGATGACGCTGACGACGACGACGACGACGATAATAATGACGATATTAGCGCGAACGAAGATCATAACTATCTCTTACGTCTACTACTCGACGTTATCGATATCTAAGAATTTATCGGCTTTGTTGTACATCATAATTTTCGATCTTTTGATGGCATATCCGACTATCGGATGAGCCGCACGGGGCTGACTCGTACGCGTGTCAGACGAAGACGACGGTATCCTATTGTAATATTCACCGACTATATAATCGATATCGCTCTTGTCGTTCGTGAAACGATAACAACCGTTGCCGAATCGACCGGTGTTACCTTTCAGATAGTCGTCGTCGTATTGCAAAGTGGCGACGGAAACGTCGTTACTACGACAGAAATAAATCGATTTGTCAGGCGTGTGCGTCAATAAGCATTCGCTATGAGCGAACGGTACGAAAGTGAACGCATCGAAAGCACAAGGATCGGGTACTTTACGCGCCTGCGGATGACCGAACTTCTCCCTGAACGTCGGTTCTATCGCGTCGTCGGTTACGTTCAACAAAGCGATGTTCTTGGGATAGACGGTTTCGTCGTAGCTTTCGGACGAATGCTCGGCGAACGTGGATTTTCTACACACGGGATGATTCGTGATCGGATCGCGATCGGGAAAAGTGCCCGAGATACAACGATCGCACGATAACTCGTCGATTATGTTTACGTATCGTGTGGGATCGCGCCAGTCGGGGCCGATCAATTTTCCTCCAGAGCAAGCGGTCGGCACGTCACAATCCGAATCCAACAGGATCGTTTGACTGATAATTTCCGGATATTTACACAAACAACTGATTTTGTAGCCGGCAGCTTCCGTGTGCGGTTTGACTAGTACGCGATCGCCCGTATTCGTGTTACAAGGATCCAATCGAATAACGCCGTCACCGGAAGCGATCGCGGAAGATGATCCAGACGACGACGACGACGACGATGATTCGTACACTTTCGAAGCGTTGCTAAATACCGGAGTACAATAACCGAGATCGGCATTTTCGTGCACGTCATAGATTCTACTACCGGTCATGGCGCCCGTTTTCTTATCGATCGTGACGATTTTAATAGGTTCGTCGTAACGGACGCATTTCGCGTTCGGTTCGTTACAATACGTACACGAATCCGCGTGGAACCTGGACGCCTTCAGAGAACAAGTTCTCAAAACGCTATCGCAATCCAAGCCGGTCAAATGTAACTTTTCGTTTGTTACGCCGTTACGATAGAGATTCGAGCGAATCGCTTCGTTGACCGGATAATACTTGAAATCTTTTTCTTTTTCTTTTAGCCACAGCGAATTGTCGGAGAACTTTTTCAGATTTCCGATCAACATCGTATTCGTGACGATAATGATAAATATTATACAACAGAAAAATACGGTCATCCTATCATATACATATATACGTGATAGTTCTTATGGAAGCGTGTCGAACAAAAATCGTACGTATAAGAGCAGTCGAAAGACGCTAAGGAGAAAAGGGAACGATAATATGGATCGCGATTTGTTACCGATCACACGCAACGATCTCTATATGGGATATGTACGTGAACATTTTGGACCTCACGTATCTTTCGTTTTTTCTTATTGCATAATTTTATCTTCCATATTGATTTGTACGTTTTTTTGTTTGTATTCCACGTTCGAACTTTCGTCGCCACGACAATCGTAATCGTCGTCGTCGTCGTCGTCGTCGTCGTCGTTATAAGACGATATTTGTTATTTTTCTTCACGTGCCGGACGAGATACACCGACCCGACCCCTTAGCTAAGCGGAGATACCTGTTCGAATCGTGTGGTTTTTTTGTTTCGTAATACGAACGACGGAATGGACACGTTAGCCAAAGGTTTGAACAAATTGAGACGTGTCGATCGAGGAGTAGCCGACGTGTCCGAAGGTTTAGCAGCTCTGAAACGTTTGCGAACGAACGAATTTAGCGTTGACGCTTTATCTCACGGAGCCGGTAGTCGCATCCCTGTCGACGTTATACAGCCCATATCGCACGTATTACGTACGTTAATCGACGATGTCGAATTCGTCAGATTCACCGGTGGAAACATCGGCCAATCGTATCGGCCCCTATCGAAAACCGTCGTCGACATCGACGGGAACGCTCCGTTAGATAACATAGCACATCATTTACGACGCGGCGATTTGGATTATGTTATCGACCGTTATCGAAACGTACCCGTCGAAAATAGATCGTCGGTCGTCGACGGGCTCGTAAACGATTATTTGGATAAGGTCGAAGTGAAGGAGGTATTCAAAAAATTAGCTGTAGAAAATTTTCCCGATCACGAATTCGATCGGATAATGTCCGCTAACGAAGCATCGTTGAAAAACGTCCTGACCGGCAACGAAGACGTACTAAATCGTAAAATACGTACCGATCTACCGTACGGCGGTTTAGATCATCTTTACCGGACGAATAAGAAATTTCGTAAATTGATAAACAATCTACAATCGCTACCCCGAAAAAGCGGCGGAGGACGACGATATATCACTTTTAAGGGTGTCTTCGTCTCGTTGACCGTCGGCGTCGGTCTTTACGCTTTGTTCAGTCACATCGTGGAGAACGCCAAACGAATGGCCGGCTGTTGGAGAATTTACACGACTCGTTCGGGTGAACTGGTAACGTGCAAACTGGTCCAATGCAGCTGTGCGCACGTCGAAGTGCAAGTGAAGAACACCTGTAACAATTTGCCGCGCTCGTTCCATAATAGTATATGTAAAGGATGGCCGTCGGAACTTATGGACGTCAAAGAGCCGGACCGGAGGCAATGTCGTCGTTGCGATATCAACGCACCGAAAAATTCGTTACAATATTTGCCGATCGAAGATATGATCGATCCCAAGGATATTTACGTGTGTAAAGATACGCCGAATATCGGCACGTTGCTGTCCGACATCATCACGGAATTACCGAAGCAAGTATGGGACGGAATGACGGACACGGTCGGTGTGCTACTATACGTTTTCGAATTCTGCTGCGTGTTCGTACTGGGCGGTATCTTTATAGCTATCGTGATGAAGCTTATCGACGTGTACGAAAAATTCGACGGTGGGAACGGGAACGATAAGAACGCTCACGCAGACTCGATAGCGGGAAATGACATCACGGGTAACCGTATAAAAGAGGCAGGATAATCGTACCAGAACATCAGTTAGTTCCTGCCTTTTGCTGTTGTTATAGTATTAGTGGTGGTAGTAGTAGTCGTAGTAGTAGTCATCGTGTTCCAACCCAGTCATCCTCACGGCTATTATCAGTACGTACAGATTCGTGTATAATTTCCGATTCGTTTCGCCGACGAACGAAGATGTACGGTAAAAATTTGGAAGAGGACGGAGATATCATCGATAGATTGCCGTCACCACGCTCGAATAAACCCGAAATGTCGTGTCCACCACCTTGTCCGAATAGGAATCATAATCATCATATACCTACGATACTACAGAAGAGACGCGAGAACGGAGTCGACGATAACAACGACACGGTACCGAAGTGCCGGAGCGGTAATCCGTTCGCCGACGTGCTCGATAGTCAATCGTTCGATATCGATTCGCCGGAATCTCTGTCACCTACTTCGCCGCCGGCATTTTCACCTTCGCAACGGACCCCGTCGACTTCGACAACTAACAAGAAACCATCGCCGAGTAACGTGGTTATCGATTCGGACCCCGACGAGGAGGATATTATCGTCCAGGACATTATCGTCGACAGATCGCCGTCACCACGTTCGTATAAACCCACGATGTCGTACTCACCACCTCGTCCGAACAAAAATCGCCATATACCTACGATACTACAGAAGAGACGCGGGACCGGCGGCGGCGACGATAAAAAGGACGTGGTATCGAAGTGTCGGCGCGTTCAGTTATTCGCAGACGTGCCCGAAAGCCAACCGTACGATATCGAGTCGCCAGAATATATGTCACCCGGTAACGATGGATTTGGTTCGGTCGAAGATGATTTTGTTATCGGCGGTGGTGGTGTTGTCGCTTCTGTATCGGGTATTACCGATAAAAAACGGTCCGATAATAACGACGAGAATAAAAGAGAACGCACCGACGATATAGTGGATTCTTACATGGAGCGGAATCAATCGATCGCCGTGAAATATTCCTACATCGACAAAGAACAAGCGAAATTGTGCGTGGAGAAAATATGTGGGAGTCGTACCATCGGGAACGTTGCGGCCAACGTGAAATCTGTAAAGCTGCCGATGATGACGAAATATCACGTCGGTGATACGGCCGATTTCGATAGAAATAACGAGAAACACATATCTAGCTATTTGAAAATGTTCTTTTTCACGTTGTACGATCGTAACTCACAATTGTGCGTGGACGCTTCGTTCGACCCGTTGCCAGAAAACGTGATCGCCGGCATAACTAAAAAATTACGAGTAGCGTTTCCGATATCGAGAGATCGTAGCGATATAAAGTCGTCCAACACGAAAGCGTTGTCGTTCGATATAAACAATTTCGGTTACGGTTGCGTCGTGTTGGCGTCGCTATCGTCGCGCTCCACTTCCAATCAGAAGGAAGAATTCAGTTTCGATCTGATAAATCGTGCCGGTCCCATCACGACCAACATCCAAACTATCATGCGAGAAGGTTGTAGACAAATAATGAATCTCCGTGAAACGTGGCGCGCGACGTTGGACGCTTTAGACGCTGCCGACCACGACAATTACCAGCGTTCGCTGTCGGCGAGTGGAAAGTATTCGCGAGTGGTGGCACTCAACGAAAAATCTATAAACGATGTACAATTGGTGGGAATCGCGAGACATTCGTCGTTCGACACCTTTATAAGTTCGCGTGATGAAATTACCGGAAGCGCGTTATATCTGCAGCCCACGACCGGTTTTACGAAGAGTGCGAACGCGTTCGGTTGTTTCGCGGTACAAGACGTGGAAGAACAATCGTATTTGACCAGTTGCGACCTGGAGGATTTGCGAGACGAACAAATTTACGTATCCGCTGTGAATTTCAAGCTATGCTGGACGGAAACTAACAATTGTTATCTGAAGGGGTACGTTCGCTGGGGATTCAAAGTACCATCTAATTAGCAGGCACAACCATCGCCATCGCCGCCGGAGCCCCGTCAACATGAATAACGACGACGACGACGACGACGACGACGACGAAAAACTTAATATTATATAGCTTTGTTCATTGTATAATAAAAATTATTTTTTAATCGTTTATTTCAATGTTCGATTTCCCGTTCGTACACGATTCTCTCCCGTTCGACGTCTTTTTTTCTCTCTCTCTCTCTCTCTCTCGTACAAAGAGAAAATTGTCGTTCTCGTCTACACATAAGATGTCGTCTTCGCACGTGAACGAAAACAAAATCTTACCCCGTTCGTCGCCTCGTCGTAATAACGATAAAAACTACTACTACGATGACGATTACGGCGGCGGCGGCGGCAGTAATGGACACGGCGGTGACCGAAATCTACGAGAAAATCTTAAATCTTTAGCTCCGTCTGCGAACGACGTACCGTTCGATAAATACGTCGACATATTAGAGACGTACTACACTGATGCGTCCAATTTATTCTCGCATCAATACGTATGGTATATGAACTTTATTCAACCCAACGTGTATACTATGATTCTGGAGTCGGATCGTTTGAAAAAAGTGTACGCGAAAAAAACCAAACAAATTAACGACAACGTGCCCATCACATCTCTTTCGATATACGAACATTTACTCGCTCACGATCGCTACGCCACCCTCGAAGTGGCTGATGATATCAGAACGTTGACGAAAATGATAAAGTCCATTCCGATCGGTAGCGGCGAATTAACGTGGAAAGTGCGACAAGAGTATTCCCGAACGATAAACGGCATTTCTAAAACGTACATTAGCAATTTGAATTCGTGTACGACGCGACAAGAACGAACGAGTAAGGAAAAATTGAAATTACAACAGGAAATCGGTAATATCGCGTTGTTTATTACGAACGAATTGGACGAGTCCGTGTTAAAAAGGTCCAATAAGTCGTTTCGTTCGATAATCGAAATTCTCGTTCGCTGGACGAATTGGACCGTCAATTTATTACCGATGGATAGACAGGATCAGATACGTAAAATATGCGAGAGATTCGATAAACAAAAACAACAACAACAACAACAACAACAACAACCGGGACAGTCGCAACAAAGTCGTAAGTGGACGACGAAAACGAACGAGATGTTCGAAATGTGCGTGAATTTCGTTTATCAGATACGTGAATTTTATTCGCGATCGAAATTGCTAAAAGACCTACCCGTGTCACTTCCGTCGTCATCGTCGCTCGTGAGTTATAACGACAAGCGCGACAATTCCGACGGTTACGACGACGACGACGACAACGACGATAACTATAACGTATTGTTACATCGTACGTTGGCTTATATGGCGTTCGTCGAGTGGATGATCGAAACGTGTCGCGTATACGTTACAGATCTAACTATCGTGAATATAACGAATTTCGTGATAGAAACGATCCGAAAGAACGAAAATATGATACAAGAGCATCGAGATCGATTGGAATCGTTAACTCGAACGTTCGAAAAAGACTCCGAACGAAACGCCGACGCGATGGAATATCGTCACAACGAACTAGCCAACGAGAAGCGTAATTTAACTCAGACGATCGAAACTCAACGAGCGATCATGGCACAGATGCAGACGCAAATCGACGAATGTACGTCTGAGAGTCTACGGGCGAAAAGCGTTTACGACGAGAACGTCGCGACCGTCCAACAATTACGTACCGATTTGGTCGAGGCGAAAAGACAATTTTCCGAAGTCGAGCGTACTCGCGAATCGGAAAAACAAACATACATAGAACAGATCGATAAGCACGATCGGAAGCTGGCAGAGTTGAATTCGCAAATCACCACTCTCGAACAAAACGATACGTTACAACGCGAAAATATAACGCATTGTAATCGAATACGAGAAGAACTCAACCGGGAGAATAACGATCGGCTACAACGTCACGTTCAGGAATCGGAGTCGCGTCATCGATTAGAAATCGACGGATACGTGCAACAAATAGCACAGCTAAATACGAATCTGGTCGTCGCGCAAGAAGAAAAGAATCTCATGTCCAACGAAATGATTCGTTACGCGGAACAGCAAGATGCGTATTTTCGACAGCAGTGCGTCGCCGATCAGGAAAAATTCTTTTCGGGAGAGAAACGATACGAGTCCGTCATAGAAGCAAAACAAGATCGAATCGTACAGCTCGAACGTTTCGCCGAAACTTTGACGTTAGAAGTGAGCGAATTGAAATCTCGTATCGATACTTTCGATCGGTATATCGTCGATCTGGAAACTAACGTCGAGACAATCCGAACGGAACGTGACGATCTTCGGAATAGATACGATGAAATTATGCAAAATCGGAAAAAAATCGATAGCGGTGGGACGATGATGACGCTACGAAATGCAAGTTCCGGTAACGGAGCTGGCAACGACGATGACGATGACGACGACGACGACGACGACGACGATGAAACGAGGAAACGTCAAAAACAACAATCGATAGTGATGATGAATCGAGTCGGCGAATTGTTGAACGGCTCCAGCGAGATTTTCACCAATACCGATAAAGGTGGTGTTGTCGGTGGTGAATTCCGCGCGTATCTACAGATATGCTTCGGAATAGCGGAAATAGTTTTAACCACGACGAAACAGTCGTCCGCTATTTTCCGAAGGATGCGAGCGATCCATGAAAATTTAAATTATAATTTAATATTGAATTTCAAATCGGAATTCGACGATATCGTCCTGGAATATAGACGGTTGAACGGTGGAAAAGGCATACCGGTGCCCACGACACGGAACGATCTTTTGTCGTTGATAACGAAATTCGCGTTCAGTACCGGCATACTAGCGCGAGAGGTGAAAAATGCTCAGATATGTAGACGATACAAACAGATGCGACGTAAAATATGGATTACAAAACTGTCGGTCGACACGTCGCATAAAATATTATCTTCGCTCGACTATCATAACCGATACATTTCTCGACGCGACGACGACGACGACGACGACGATTCCAAACTCGATACGAAACGTGGAGGTGGCGAGGACGGTGGTGGTGGTGGTGGTAGCATCGTCGAAAATACGAACGAGACAACTCCGTTCGCGACAGATTCGTCGTTTGTCGATTATTTTCTAGATACAGTTCTCGATAGTAGCGTACACGTTCCTAGCGGAATTCGAGACAGTCTGGCTGCTTATATATTCGAACAATATTTCGTCGGTCCGCTAGACAATAAGAGCTTGATCGAAGAAATCCTTCACGATGAAAGTTTTGCGTTCAAACTGACCGTCGGTCAGAAACGTTAGCGCTTAGCTGAGTCGAATAGGTTCCGTTCGTTTCGAGCGACGCCTCGATCACGTACGTGATATGTAGAAAGGGAACGAGAGGGGGACGGGGGTGTGAGATTGTCGGATAACGTCTATCGATACGGACGTTACGAGATTTCCTATTCAGTAGTGTGATGTCGTCGGAAGGAGACAAGTAGAAATTAAATTCGTTAGATCGTTCACCTGTCTCGTATATATATACTATGAATAATAACGATCACGATTATCATCGACAGATATTCTATTATCCGTCGAATAAATTCCGTATAGGATCTAAAGAAGAAACGAATTTTTTCAAACATAAATGGATCAACAAGACAGATCGTCAGGGGGCGAAACGAATTTATAACGTATTCCCTAGCGACGTTTGTCCGTGTGAAATTATCGTAGCGTTCAACGTACTCGACGCTATCTCCTTCACGGACGACCGATTGGCCGGTAGTAACATTTCGATCGACGACGGAACGATAAGCAGGTTATCGTTCACCAACGAATACCAATTGAAAACGCAATTTTTCTGGAAGAACATCGATCCCACCGTGGTAGCGTTCAATAAACATTTCGTTCGTACCTTCCACGAACGTTCGTTACCGCAGCATCAGCAACCGTCATCTTCCGCATCCCCGCACTACGACGTCGCCATCAACGGAATTTTGTCCAAATGTCGATTCAACACGGCGGCGATAACGTCGTCGTCGTCATCGTCAAAATATAAGGATTATAATACGAAACGGAACGCCCCTCTTATCGCCAAACAGTCGAAACATATTAATAAACATTGCAATCGCGATCGAAACAATAGGAATAATATCGAAATTATTCGAGAACTTGCACGAGCATTAGGAAAAGATATCGAATACCTTTCAACCGGCGTCAATAACAATAACAACAACAACAACAACAACAAGACGAATATCGAAACACACCACCCCACGATCGCCTATGACGACGTCGTCCGGAGAGCACTTTTAAGATATTCACAAATCGATTATTTTCTACAATTCAACGTAATCCTAACCGACCCACGAATGTACATATCGAAGATATCGAAGAATAAAAAATTCAAATTGCGAACGAAAATGTTACACGACGAACTTGTCGGTGACTGTATATCGTTTTGGGGTCTAACGATGGAAATTGAGGATAATCACGACGACGACAACGACGACGATGACAACGGCGACGACAACGACGACCAGAATCGTACCGTGATCCACGATTATGGACAGATGTTACCGATCAACGACAATCCGTCACACGAATGGTACAGATCGAGCTCGCAATGTAAACACGATAAGGGTTTCACCTATCGCTACGAACAGAAACGATGCAGCGACGAAATGATTCACATATCGAAATATTGTATCGTATGCGGTCGTCGTGTATCGTAATTGAATAATTTAGCGAAAAAATGGTTGAATTATACAAGTAGGAATAGTTTAAAAAATACAACAAATTTTTGTTATATTATTATTTCCACTGCACAAATTGTATTTGATTCGATTCACAAATATAAATTTCACTATGTGTTGTATTTCAATAACTATTATATTTGTACATGTACTCGATTATATGATTGTACTATCTCGACGAACGGAAGTCGAAAAGTACTATAAATGGAAAGAGCCCATAACGGGCAGCATCATTTACGATTTAATAGAGCGTGAGATGACATCCGGTGTGTGCGAGATGAATAGTATACATGAATTGAACGGGGAAAGTTCCCAATACTATTACGATTCAACGTTCGATGGGCAGATGCTCGTAGGAAATCAACTACAACAGCAGTCTCAGCAGCAGCAGCAGCAGCAGCAGCAGCAGCAGCAGCAGCAGCAACAAATACTGAATCTACAACTTATCGAGGTAAGCTATATTATTTCGTATGCGACTTTTTGTCGTTATTTTACACATATTTTGTCGTAGAAGTTTGGCGCAGTATTGGCGTCGGACGAGCTGAGCAGTATGTTACCCGACCAGTCGCAGCCACAGGTACAACAAGGAACTTCGTCGATTGAGACTGAAATGGTGTTTCTGAAACCACCAGAAACCATAGTACCTCTGTCGCAGCCATCCACGTCGTCTTCACGTCGATCGCTCAAACGACCTAGCCCTGGAGAAATATCGTCGCCGGGAACGTCTCGTCCGGTAGGGAAGATACAACAGGAGGTGGCGGTAAAAAAAGTCAGAATAGATTCGCCACCACAACCGTCGCCGTCGATATATGAATCAGACGCCGAATCCATCCGGTCCGTCGCAGCTACACATAAATCATCGTCGTCGTCGTCGTCGTCGTCGTTGTCATCGGTGGTGAATTATCAACAAACGTTCAGAGACAAGTACGAAGTGTTCCGTTCGAGATTCGCACAGCTGTCAGAAATCAAGCAGAAATCGATGACCAAGATAATTCGTCGGTCCGGTAGTGTCGTTCTCACATTCGCTCTCGTCGAATATGGGGAAATTTATCAACCATCGGCAAATCTGCGAGAAATATACGACAGCATATTCAAACACAAAGAGGATGCCAATAACACCGTCCCCCACGAATTGCTACAACTGATACGTATGACGTGTGCGGAAGCGGAACACGCTGGCTGTGTTTGCCGTAGATGGACAGAAAGGAGATCGACATCGTTGATGACGACGACGACGACGACGACGACAACGACGATGAAAACGGCACAAACGCAGACTACGGAAGAACCAAACGTAAGCCAACAGATACAGCCTCCACAATCGATTCAGAGAATGCATAACACACCACATTGCAATCGTATTCCGAAAATTAACTATTTCGCTGTATCGTTCACCCAGAATTTAGCACATGAAATAACCGTACCGCTGATGAGAAGCTATTTTTACAATAATCCAGACGGCACCGCCACCAACTCTATAAATATAAATATATTGTTACAGTTGACAAATTCCGCTACCGAAGAAATTTCATCAGCCCTTATCGAAGAAACGTTATCGTTCAAATTCCCAGTAATCATGGAAAAATATTTTTCGCTATTGAGGCGATCCAGGAACGAATATATATCGGCGAATCATCTGGACGATGTGAAGAGATATCAAGTGACGGTCCAAATTAACGTGTTAGTAAGTAAATTGGAGAAAATTCTGAAACAATTGAAAGACGAATCGCGTACGATCCCGAACGGTCAAGAGGCTGCCGAAAGCTATGTCCAAGACGTGTGTGGAGAATTTTTCAAAACGGTTCCCAATATTTTAAACGATGTCGAAAAAACCGACCAGGAAAATGCACGTGTCTTGAAGTCTGCGTGGAGGAATAAATTATTGGAATTACACAGAAGACATTTTCCCGAAGAATTAAATGGAACGGGTGTCGTCGAATATCTATACAATTGTCTGCTTCGTGGTGATCACAATCGTGAGGCCATCACCAAAGAGGCCGATGTGATGTGTTCGATCGCCACGAACGAGACCGTTGGCAATACACATAACGTCTTGCGTCCCGTAACACATGCGATGATAATGGAAAATTTGCGAAAAACGATAAATAATTGACTTTTGTATCTTAAAATTATAAATAAAATTATTAAAAAAAAATAGGGCTTTTTATTCATTCTAGCTCGAATTTGACAACCCCCTCGTACAATCGGTGGACGTTTTGAAATCCGTATAATTATAGTAAACTTCGAACGGCGTGCTTCTTGTGATTCGAACAACGTCGAGACTTGTACGATAGATCGTAGTATGTTCTGCATCTTACGCGAAACTACACATAGTTCGAGAAATAAATGCGTTAATTCGTACATAGTGTCGCTCGACAGGCGTTCGAGGTTCAAGGGCGATCGATCCTAATATATCTAACTAAATCGATGGCACGCGTGACTTCTACGAAATAATACGCAGTTGAAATTCTCGGTATTCCGCGTAATACGATGAATATATACGAGGCGGCCTGGAGCGCTTTTTCATATCCGTAGCACGTGTCGTGTTTGACGGACAAATTTTACCTAAAACAACAATTGTGAGTTTCTAGTCTGAGTGCAAATCATCCAGGTAATACATGTTTTGCTATTTCGTTCGTTCGTTGTCAAAATTCATAGCGTAAACGTTAACAACCCCTTCGAACATTACGTTCATGCGAATCTTTGTTATAGAACTACGAAGCAATTTCATCTTCACCGATTGTACAAATTCTCTCTCATAAAATGACCGATAATTCGCCACCTGCATCCTCGCAAGAGCGACGACGATCGCAATCACCACACGACTCGTCTGCGGAAACAGAATTTGTACAAGAGTCAGCAACAAGTTCAACCTCGAAGTCGTCTCGATCGCCTCTCGATCCTCTCGAACTACTACCGCAGCATAGTCGTCAGATGCCCATGTCTGTAATGCAACCACCGTCGCCGTCGTCACCACCACCACCAACACCGACGGAACCGACATCGGTAGTAACGCAACGACAGGGGACTAGGAAACGTACGCTTACGTCGACGCCACCGATATGCGAATCGAACGTGAAATCTACGAGCTCCGCTGCCGCGGTATCAACATATAGTACTGCATCGTCTGTGATGGATCACAAACGACTTCTCAAAGATAGTTACGAAATTTTCCGTCCTACATTTTTACAGCTGCCGCAAGCCGATCAGAAAGCGACGAGTGAAATAATTCGCCGTTCGGGTAGTATAATACTAACGTTCGCCCTACTCGAATACGGTAGAATTCATCGGCCGTCAACATCTCTGAAAATACTATACGACGACATATTCGGCAGCAGATACGGCGACGACGCTGACGACGACACCGTTCCAGTCGAATTGCTATCGATAATTCGTAAGGTGTGCGCGGAAGCATCTCACGCCGGTTGCGTTTGCCGAAAGTGGAAAAGAAAAAGGTCGCTGTCTCCCGCCGTATCGTCGGTAATAGCGGCGGCGGCGGCAAGTGAACCGAGTACTAGTCGATATATACCACAGCATCCGTCCAAGAGGCCACGTCGTTCGCTCGAAACGAAATCGCCTCCTTCCAAAATGAATTATTTCGCCGCGCCGTTAGTGAGAACTTATGCTCGGGAATTGACCGTTCCACTGATCCGTAATTATTTCTACGACAATCCAGACGGCGGAGATAGCGGTGACACTACGGACACGAATATATTTCTACGATTGACAAATTTGGCGATGAACGAAATTTCGTCTGCCATTTTTGACGAAACCCTATCGTTCGATTTCGAATCGATCGTACGTCGATATTTTCTAGAGATGAAACGGTTCCGAAACGAATTCATACAGACGCGAGACCTCGACGATTCGAGAAAATATCAAATTACGATTCAGATCAACGTGTTAGTCAATAAGCTCGAAAAGAAATTGAAACTAGTCAAAGACGAATCTGACGAGATTCCTAGTCAACGAGAAACTATCACGAAGTACGTCGACGATGTATGCGGACAATTCTACAGAACCGTCCCGAACGTATTGAATAACTTGGACAAGGTGTACGAGGAAAATGTACGAACGTTGAGGTCTGTGTGGCGAAATCGTTTGTTAGAAATACACGGCAGCTATTTTCCAGAAGAAACGGGCGACATCAACGTCGTCAAATATTTATACGATTGTTTGTTGCGCGGAGATCATAATCACGACGCGATCACGAAAGAGGCCGACGTGATGAGTACAATTGCCACGGACGACGAGACGGAGAACGATGATACGCAAACTATGCTCAGCACTCTGGCCCATTCGATGATTATGAGAAAATTGAAGGATTTTTCCACAGGGGAATAATCAATTGTAGCGGTGTCGTCGGATGATCGTTATGATGATGATTATGATGATGATGATGATGATGATGAATTCAATAAAACAACAAATAAAAATGTAAAATTCTTTTTATTTTTCCACCTCACTTATTGGCACAGTTCTCGTTATTGTGACATTTCGAATTACACAAAATCTTATTCCTAACACAAGCGCACAATTTCGTTCCGCACTTTTGTCGACACCAACACCGTACGAATCCTTGTCCCGTACCGTAAGATTGAGCGATGGCCACCGAGCGCAAAGATATTTTCTTGTCGGGCACTTCGCTCGCATCGATTAATTTCCGCTCACAAACGCCAAATTGGGAACGGCAATACAATTGCTTCAGTATACCGTTACGCGTACCCAATTGATACAGTCCGTCGGCGGCGTTTCTTCGTAGTACAACGGCCAACACGGCGCGAGCGTCACATTTCGCACGATCGACGTCCGGCACGGTTAGACGAACCGTCGCACCCACCTCGACGGTAGGATTCAATCTGTCCGAGGTTTTCTTCATTACGATCGCCTGTCGTTTCAAACATGTTTTCGAATTCTCACGCTCACCGACGATTCGTTTCGTTTTAGCACACAACGAACACAATTTGAGCGTCACGTAGGTCGCGAGAGCAACGTCGTCGCTGTCTTCGTCGTCGCTGTCGTCGGTATTCGCAGATCCCGGCGACGGTAACGCGCTACCTTGTACGCAAGAGACGTGCATCGAACATTTACACCGGTCACACTTATCCGTTGGCGTAAACACTTTTGCACATACCGAACACTTTTCGTTCGATGCAGCCGTCGACGACGTGGACGGCTCGTTTGTCGTGTCGTCGTCGTCGTCGTCGTTATCGCTTCCTTGCTCGGCGTTGTCGTTGACGTTGTCATCATCATCATCATCGAAATCTTCACGATCGCGCGGATCTTTCTCGGTAGCAACCGCGATACGATCGCCGCGAGCAACGTAACTTCCGCCGAATTGTGACGACGCGATAACGTTTTCTAATTCTTCTTCCGTGCAAAGGATACGTGACAATTCTCGCGGAATGGGAATCGACGACAGTCCCATCTTCACCGGACACCCGAACATCGCTTCGTACGGAGACCTACCGATACCGGCGTGGTACGATCTGTTCTTCATCAATTGTACGAACATCAAACCGTCGCTCCATCTCGTCGTTCCGTTGTCGGCCATCCAAACGCTTATCATGTTCTCCACGTCTTGATTGGCACGCTCCACGCTACCCTGACTGGCGCTATGTCTAGGTTTACCGTGAACTATTCGGAATCCGGGGAATATAACGGTCAAATGTTCGATAATGCTGTTGCAGAATTCTCGACCGTTGTCGGATTGTAGAATATTGGGAGCGCCGAACAACGTGAAAATTTGCAATAGATTATAAGCCACTTCTTGGCCGCGTTTCGATTCTAACGCTCTCAGAATCACGAACTTGGTCAAATGATCCTGATACACCATGATGAACTTGTATTTACGATCTTTGGACGATTGTAGATCGATCAAATCGACTTGGCATCTGCTGTTGAACTCCGAGAACAGTAGCGGTCTTACAACGATATTTTTCTTTTCGCGCTTTAGCTTTTGCTGACAATTTTCACAGACGCTAATGAAATACTTAACGTCCGATTGCGTGATATTTTTGTAACGACGCGACAATTCCTTGTAGGTACGAACTCGTCCTCTATGTCCCAACGATACGTGCGCGTCGTATATGACGTCGAACAACTCGTCGTGATGCACGTAAAAGAGTATATTCGTCAAACACGCGGCAGACGAATCGATCGGTTTACTTTTCTTTTTCGACGACGCCGACGACGCGCCTACCGGCTTGATCAGTTTATCGATACCGTTAACGCACAACACGTCGAATTGTCTCGTCAACCAATAATATCTAGGTGTTTTTTTAACGTTCGATTTTCGCAGTTTTCGAATCTCGTCGATTAAAGACAAATACTTTTCTTGCGATAAAGATACCGTGTTTGTTCGGACACTTTTTTCTTCCAATAAATCGTAGAATCTTTGTTTCATAACATCCTTATTTCTATCTGGCTTATCGGCGATTTTTTTCCGTTTCGACGATGACATTTCGTGTGACAAACGAGCGGAATAAATTGGGGATATATATATATGAGAGAGAAAGAGAGAGAGAGAGAGAGAATGAAACGACGACGGACGGAACGGTTCGATACGTACACGTTCGCACTTACAATAATATATCGTCGTCGATCATCAAGGCTACGAGACCGTCCATTTTCAACGAAGCGGGTAGGAAATTATCGACCGGACCGAGTACGGTACGTTTATCGGCAATTTTCAAGATTACGTTCAAATCGATATCGACCGTGACGTTTTGTAGAATTTGCAGCATCTGATTTTCCGTTTGCCACACTTTCGCTATCGTATTATTACTACGAATAAACTTTTGGGCGTATTTCAAGCTTTCGGTTAACGTTTCGCTGGCACGCTGAGGCTTGTTTTTCATGATAGATAGAATCTCGTCACTCCCCTTCGCTCCGGAATCTATTATGGCTCTGCACACGTCGTCGTCGACGTTATCGGTAACGAAAAAAGAATTCGAATCCGCGTCCGCGTCCGCGTCGTCGTCGTCGTCACCGTTGGAACGTTCGAAAGCCATATCGTTGGCGTATTGCATAAAATCGTAGGCCGTCATACTGTCGTACAATTGGACTAAACACAACAGTACGTGATTGAAAATATCGACAGTCTTACTTTTCGTCCGTTTCCTTTTGTTACCCTTCGTATCGACGTCGTCACCATCGTCGTCGTCGTCGTCGTCATAGCAAACGTTAGCGAGATATACGTATTTGAACACTTGACCCCATTTCGGATGGCGTTCGAACGACGTAATATTCTTTCCGATCTTATCGTGTAAACGGAGAGCGTGCGTCTGCGAAAATTCTATTCTCGTTTTGCCAAAGTAAACGTACATGTTAAGGTGACAATTTATACGCAACAACACTTCCAACGAAACGGCCTCGCTTACGATAACCGTTACGGTGGTCGTATCACCGTCGTTGTCCATGTTCATCGATTTGTATCGTCCCGAGTGTACGCGCACACATCGTCCGTCGACCAGCACTATACTATCGGAGGTGTGTATGCTATAATAACAAATGACAGGATCTCGCTTGAATATTAATACGACGCGAAACCTGTTCAGATCGTCGACGAGTCCGGGAAAAATTTCGTATGGAATCCCGATTTGATCGATCGTCATGTCGGACGTCGCCGGTAGCACGGTACACCGAAAAGTAAAATGATATCGACCGGGCGAAGCTTCCTGCTTCACGAAACTTCTACGTCCTTGCGTTTGCTCTCTCACCGACTTGTTGAGCAAATCGCAATTCTTCACGGTCTTCTCCAATTTCAGCATGTCCGCAGCGTCGATGTGATCGATCGGTGTTTTTGACGTTTCAATTTTATAGATACGATTGACGAGAGTGAAATACGGCTCGGTCAGTTGTTTCCATTGAGGCGTCACCCAGATGCGTCGCTTGCCGTAACGATATCGACACTTTATAATGGCCGGACCCAGCGATTTGATGAACGTCAATAGTTTGTAGAGACGCTTCTCGTTCCGTCGAAATACATCTCGGCAATTCGAACAACTGTTTGCGTGCGATTTCATCCGCTTACGGGCGTTATTCACCGAACTGTTGTTGTTATTTAACGATCGCAAAATTTTCGCCAACGCCCGAAATTCGTCCCATTCTAACAGGTTCCGGTCGGGACCCGTTTTCAACACACGCGTATCGTTCGTTTCGTCAATTTCCATGTTGTTCTCCAATTCGATCACGTTGTCCACGATTTCGTACGAATCCAAAGGTTGTCTATTTCTTCGACGTAGCGGCGTCTTACCCGGTGTTGACGATAACGACGAGGACGACGGTAGTAACGACATCGTCACGTCGAGCGTTACGGGGGAAAAAAAAGTATCAATCCGGAAACACGTCGTTACAGAGTGAAATACTCGATTGAATAATAAAAAAAAAACTTAAACTTCAATATCGTTTATTACAATTCATAATTTGTGTGGTCGTGAGTGGGGGTGGGGGCGTGGAGGTGGCCGAGGAGGCGGTTCGCACAAATGAACGCGTGTTACTGTTCGGCGAGAATAGTCCATTTGAAATAATCGCTATCGGTAACTAACGAAAATTTCGAACGTCGGATCGAAAACCACTCTCGGACAAACGGATACGAAGTGGCATCTAATACGAAAATATTCCGAGCTCTTTTCGTGGCAATCGATCCCTGCAACCATTCCAAAAACGAATTCATATATCTGATTATCGAAATATTCTCGATGGCTAACGATTTCTCTATCGTATCTTTTCCGATAGTCCTCTGCCTTTGTTGGGGATTCATACACGCCAACAACACGTAACACGTCGAATATTTCACAAACATTTCGGTAATAACGTTGTTATTGATGGTTTCCATAGTCGAACAACCGTCGATTATTATCAAGCCTTTTACAGACTTCGGAGAATTTACATACAATTCGCGCATAACATGATACGTAGCAGGGTAATAGTTATCGACTATCGAATTGTAATTGAACGACGGCCACGGTGAGAATTCGTCATCGCTATAAGTTTCCTTCAATTGCTGGAAAAGAGAAGAGCTATCCATGATGACAGACACACAGATACCGACCGCTCACTAACACGACTACTCGACATACGAAATTTCTCTACTGGAAATCTCACGGAACGACTTCAATCCAGTTATAGACATCGACGCGATGAATGTTACGTTATATGTGTAGACGAGTATCCCACCACTCAATCTCGTTCGAAATGTTTATAAGGGTGAAATTCGTATCTCATGGCGGTCACGTGTTGGCGGTGAACGGGTTAAATAAAACGCTATTCACGATATAAGAGATGGCAGAAACGCATACACCACTCACCACTCAACAATCACGACAGCGTACCGTTCTCTATCGTATAAACGTTGAAACTGACAGCCGCTGTATCATACACACCGAGCAAAACATCGGAAGGAAATGTGAATGTAAAGTCCGAGTGATACGTGACGAATCGGTTGGTGTCGATCCGTCTTCTCACTCGTCCCCTTCGTGCTCAACGACCACCAAGTCGTTACCCGCCGCCGCCGCGTTGTCTCATATGAAATACATCAACCTATTGAACGGCAACTATTCTCTCGTATCTTTCGTCGATTTCGTCAAGTATCTCACCCTATATCGGAAGCGACCGTTGCGAATGACGTACGTCAAGAAAATTTTAACGACTATAGTAACGTATCTGAAAAATACCGACCAGTTGGACGCTTACTTGTCATCGGACGATCGACAACGTCTTTTCGACCGGTTCGGTATGCTTTCATACAAACATCTCGAATACGAAGTTCAAAAAGATCTCCACGTCCTATCGAAAAATCACCAACGTCGCATCTTGTCGCTGAACAAACAACGTCAATTGGTATTCTCTGACGATTCCGTCAAACGAATGTTATCTTGGTGTATCGAAACGCTGAAGAATCATCATCAAAAGTGGCGGCGGCAGCAGCAGCAGCAACAGCGACAACGACAACGAACTACCGATCCATCAGACAACTTTTTATTTTCGTCTTCCATTCCGTCGCTCACACCAAACGACGATTCACCGATGAAATCTCCGTCGCATGCGATCGCGAAACTATACATAGCCGATATCGTTTTCAGCACGTTATTCGTATTGTCATATTTTACGGGAGCTCGTATGATAGCTTCCCTGTATAGTCTGAGCCGGAACGAATACGAAGAGTTACTGAATAAAGGTCAGATAGATGCGATAGGAAAACGTGATGTAGTTTTTACGATTTTCCTCGTGTCCGACATACGCAAAAAGTACCACGATTTATTTCATTTGATCCTCGACATACATGCCACGTTCGGCGACAAGAATGTTTCAGACGACGTGCCGTTCCTTACGCTATACTCGTCGAAAAAGCAATTACATTTGCGTTTCGATCGTTTATATCGTCTGTTATTCGGAAAAGATCGTCCACATTGGATACGATGGCACGCGTCAAGGCGTTGGTTTTTGGGTGAAATATTTTCCAAGTACGGTGTGAAACATGCATCACGAGCGATCGGGCATAAAAGTATCAAAACAACGATGAGATACATTCAACTTTCGACTCACGATGACGACGTACACGACAAATTGGATAAAACATTTCAACACGTCTTGGAATGACTTCATTTGGCGGGATCGATGCTGCCATCTGTCGGTGTATGATATGAACTGATTTGATTGGGAGCGGTGATCGTCTTGGCGACACCTATCGGGAAAACAATATATCGAATGTCTACCATAGATGTCTCACATAGTTCACGGAAAATACTAAATCTGTGGATGGGGTGGGTTTAATATTGTACAATCTAACCTCAATCGACTTCGCTCTCAGAACTCTGAATTGAATCTGATCAAAATTTTACCCCTTCTACCGTGATTTTCGTCAGAAATCAGTAGAATTTAGGATTTTCGTGACGTCAAACGGCTCTAGTCCAATGAGAATCGAGTATACACTCAGCTGACCCCAAATTAACTATATAATCAGAGAGCTCCACGCGCGCGAACATAAACCTCCTTGACCAGAGTAAGAACAACGTAGTAGTAAGAAGGAGCAGGCCGTCGCGGAGGTTTTATATATAATATATATATAATATATATATATTATATATATATATAGGGGTGCAGGGGGTGCTATGGGGTACGTGGAGCCCCGTTAACTGTTTAAACTTGGCGTTAGCTTCTCGCGAGAACTGAAAGTTGCGTTCCACAATTTTCGTTGCCCCCGTGATACGTCACGTCTACGTCACGTAACTGTGAGTCATCACTGCTGCAAAAGTTTTCGCAGCTCGAAGAAATCCACCGGTGAGATTTCGTTTCAACAAATTTCATTCGAGGCAAAACTGTTTCTCGACGGAGCTAGTGCGCATGACGAGGAACTTCAAGTTTGGAGACTCGTTCGACGAGAGTTTCGTTCAAAGTTTTTGTAGCTCGAAAAAATCCACCGGTGAGATTTCGTTTCAACAAATTTCATTCGAGGCAAAACTGTTTCTCGACGGAGCTAGTGCGCATGACGAGGAACTTTAAGTTTGGAGACTCGTTCGACGAGAGTTTCGTTCAAAGTTTTTGTAGCTCGAAGAAATCCACCGGTGAGATTTCGTTTCAACAAATTTCATTCGGGGCAAAACTGTTTCTCGACGGAGCTAGTGCGCATGACGAGGAACTTTAAGTTTGGAGACTCGTTCGACGAGAGTTTCGTTCAAAGTTTTTGTAGCTCGAAGAAATCTCACCGACGTGACGTAACTGTGAGTCATCACTGCTGCAAAAGTTTTCGCAGCTCGAAGAAATCCACCGGTGAGATTTCGTTTCAACAAATTTCATTCGAGGCAAAACTGTTTCTCGACGGAGCTAGTGCGCATGACGAGGAACTTTAAGTTTGGAGACTCGTTCGACGAGAGTTTCGTTCAAAGTTTTTGTAGCTCGAAAAAATCCACCGGTGAGATTTCGTTTCAACAAATTTCATTCGAGGCAAAACTGTTTCTCGACGGAGCTAGTGCGCATGACGAGGAACTTTAAGTTTGGAGACTCGTTCGACGAGAGTTTCGTTCAAAGTTTTTGTAGCTCGAAGAAATCCACCGGTGAGATTTCGTTTCAACAAATTTCATTCGAGGCAAAACTGTTTCATTCATCGAACGAGAGTTACGTTCAAATTTTTTGCAGCTCGAAGAAATCTACCGGTGGAATTTCGTTTCAACACTCAATCGTTCGACGATAGATTTTAGACGGACAAAATTTGTTCATCATAAAATAATTTACGATTTCATTTCTCGAACGAGAGTTCCGTTCAAAGTTTTCGTAGCTCGAAGAAATCCACCGGTGGAATTTCGTTCCAACAAATTTCACTCGAGACAAAATTGTTTCATTCATCGAACGAGAGTTACGTTCAAATTTTTTGCAGCTCGAAGAAATCTACCGGTGGAATTTCGTTTCAACACTCAATCGTTCGACGATGGATTTTAGACGGACAAAATTTGTTCATCATAAAATAATTTACGATTTCATTTCTCGAACGAGAGTTTCGTTCGAAGTTTTTGTAGCTCGAAGAAATCCACCGGTGGAATTTCGTTTCTCGACGAGAGATTCTAGACAGACAAAGTTTGTTCATCATAAAATAATTTACGATTTCATTTCTCGAACGAGAGTCACGTTCAAAGTTTTTGTAGCTCGAAGAAATCCACCGATGGAATTTCGTTTAATTGTGAACCGTTCGTTAGAAGTGAAATTACATCGAAAAAATAAAACATTCCTTGATACACGGAAGGATATATTTCAAGAACCATTTTCCATACCACAAACGAATACGACTGCATATTTCCGTTTTCTTCCTTTACAATGCAGTGCATATATATATATGTTCCCCAGTAACGTACGGTTCAGTTCGCAATCGTAGTTTGTACGACATCGTTCAACCAAATCGATCATAATACCGTGATATGTCAGATAAAAACGAAAAATTATTGTCCGGTGTGACAGCTAGTGAACAATCCAAAAAAAAAACGTGATTTCTAGCAACGAGTCATTGAAGTTATTCGATGAGAAATCCAACAGACGAATTTCGTTCACCAAACAATATCCTACAATTTCATTCCTCGAACAAGAGTAACGTTCAACTTTTCATCAAACGACTTCAACGATTCGGAATTTTGCTGCGCATCCGTTGTTCCTTCTCCAGACGTCGACAGCAATATAAAGAGAACGTGATCACGAAGCCACCAGTGCGATTCGACACATCAGATAGATATCACAATAGTTGGAACATAAAACCGATATGCAGGTATCGCTGCCGTCATCGTCTACCGAGACCTATCAGAACAAACGTTGCAGTCACGTAACGGAACGAGTTTTTCGTCCGCTACAAGAAGTGCCGATCGATATAAAAAAAAAAGTTACGAGGGTGAAATATAACTTGAAAAATTTCATAATTGAGATTTTGCACGATCGTGGTATACAATTATATCATAAAGATATGCGATTTTCTTTCAATGTCGTCGATGCGTATATTTGTGGATGGGAAATGTGTCTTTTTCTAACCAATTTCGAGTCGACACAACATCCATCGATATCATCGTTACCATCGATATCGTCTTCGTCAGCAGCGACGGTGTGTTTATCAAGCGAAGTTGCTAACATCGTTGACTACATCAGTTTTATGAGGTGTACTTTTTTTCAAAGTTTGTTGTATATCGATAATTTTTTTGAAAGTTTGTTGCATATCAATGTGTTTTACAATCGATCGGCAATCATGTACGCTCTGATATTCCGAGCGTTTAACGACGATAATTCGTCATTACACGATTTGTTGCAGTGTGACTCGGACATCGAAATCGTTGTCATGTGCTTCAGATATATGTTCACGCAACACACGTATTACAAAATTAATTTGCCGCATTTACTCGATAATCTCAGAGCATTGAAAACGAAAAATTACTTGACGGATTTGCGTCACGTTCGTAAACTGATTATGACATTTGTTCCTTATTGCTCGGCCGATCACACGAAAATTAAATTCGATAGCAATGTCACCTATCGAAAAATTGCGACTGTCGCCGTTATATTTTTGTTGGCCACTCATAATTACCTGCAATCGAACGAAGAAGATGTTAATTTTCTGGAGGAATTGAAATTACATTGCTATCGCAATGATCGGTGTTCGATTTTTACAGCAATTTCGTTGTTGTATCCGTTTATATCGAGTCCTCATCCATCGATCGACTCCCCACTGTATTACATTATCAATTCGAGAACCGATTCCGCGAACCATCTCAATGAGCGTACACGACACATTTATTTGCTGTTGCGTGAGAGAACTAGGTCGACTGGGTTCTTCGAATTTTTTGTAGATTCGACGGTATCGCCGAGATCATTGAAAATGTTGGCATTACGATTTATTTTCACAAATCAGCATCTGATGTTTATTTTTTGCAAATACTATATCAATCGGTTAGAGCTGAATCATGAGATTCGTCACGCGTACGATCGATACGGCATAGTAAAGTATGATCTGGTTGGCCGACTCATCGACAAAATTGAAAAAACGTTCGTCAAGAATCGTGTTCGGCCATCGACACAATTGCTGACCCTAAATTAACTATATAATCAGCAAGCTACGGTACAAGGTAGTTCTGGATAATTTCCAGTTCGTTTGAAAATCTCAATATAAATGTCATGGAAATAACAGTTTCATATGGAGAGGATGCGATCAGGAAAATTCGGCAGTTGGATCTCGAAGAAAATAAGATTACAGACTGCATTATTGAAACGTGGTACCAAGACCAGGGGGGTGAAATGTTATATATTACACGTAGATGATAAACCAGTTTCTTTTGTGCTAATGTCTAGTATGGATTTTGATTCTCTATATATACATGGAAATCCGAAGATGATAAATTTCATTTATACCATGAATGAGTACCGTAGAAAAGGATATGCAGCCAAATTAGTAAGGTCCATCAAGAAGGGGAACGCTTTTTCAACATTTTGCTCGAATAGTAGTTCAGAAAAATTGTTTGCAAAATGTGGTTGTATCAATCGTGGAGATAAACATGGCAATGTACTGTTTAGATACCCTTAATATATTATTTATTCCCTAAATGTGTATTTATTCAACCCAGTCACAGCCAACGTGACTATCATGAGATAAAAATTTCACCCCTTCAACATTTCGAGCAAGATTGAGTGGTGAGATACTCGTCTATACATATAAGGTTACATTTATCGCGACGTTCGAAACGAGAAACGACCGATGCGATATCGCCCATCACTCGCGAGCGTATAACTACGGCTGTGACATACATGTCGATTCAGTTTCAGTCGACATGCCGTGCAAAACATGTGGTAGATAAATCACAGTCGGCGTTTCTTTAGTGAGAACGTGACACGAAGCCACCAGTGCGATTCGACACTTCAGATAGATATTACGATAGTTGGAGATATGCAGGTATCGCTGCCGTCATCGTCCACGGAGACCTACCAGAACAAACGTTGCGGTCACGTAACGGAACGAGTTTTTCGTCCGTTACAAAAAGTGCCGATCGATATCAGAAAGAAAGTTACGAGGGAGGAATATAACTTGAAAAATTTCGTAATTGAGATTTTGCGCGATCGTGGTATACAATTATATCATAAAGATATGCGATTTTCTTTCAATGTCGTCGATGCGTATATTTGTGGATGGGAAATGTGTCTTTTTCTAACCAATTTCGAGTCGTCACAACATCCATCGATATCATCGTTACCATCGATATCGTATTCGTCAGCAGCGACGGTGTGTTTATCAAGCGAAGTTGCTAACATCGTTGACTACATCAGTTTTATGAGGCGTACTTTTTTTCGAAGTTTGTTGTATATCGATAATTTTTTGCATATCGATGTGTTCTGCGATCGATCGGCAATCATATACGCTCTGATATTCCGAGCGTTTAACGACGATAATTCGTCATTACACGATTTGTTGCAGTGTGACTCGGACGTCGAAATCGTTGTCATGTGCTTCAGATATATGTTCACGCACCACACGTATTACAAAATTACTTTGCCGCATTTACTCGATAATCTCACAGCATTGAAAACGAAAAATTACTTGACGGATTTGCGTCATGTTCGTACACTGATTATGACATTTGTTCTTTATTGCTCGCCCGATAACACGAAAATTAAATTCGATTGCAATGTCACCTATCGAAAAATTGCGACTGTCGCCGTTATATTTTTGTTGACCACTCATAATAACCTGCAATCGAACGAAGAAGATGTTAATTTTCTGGAGGAATTGAAATTACATTGTTTTCGCAATGATCTATGTTCGATTTTCATAGCGATTTCGTTGCTGTATCCATTTGTGTCAAACCCGCATCCATTGATCGACGTCCCGTTGTACCACGAAAGCGATTCCATCTAGTATCGTACACGACATATCCGCGAGAGAATTGGAATGGATGATGAGAGAATTGGAATGGATGATTTTTTCGTACATTTGACCAAATCACCGAGAACGTTGAAAATGTTGGCGCTACGAACCGTTTTCACAAATCAGCATGTGATGTTTATTTTTTGTAATGATTATATCAACCGGTTAGCTCTGGATCCGGAAATTTATCACGTGTACGATCGATATAATATATTGAAATTCGATTTGGTCAACAAACTAATGGACGAGATAGAAAAAACATTTACCAGACCGGAACGTACGATTAAATTTCATTTCTCAGAGAACGTTCGTAACAAAAAGTGCCGTCTTCTTGGTGATATATAGAAGAAATGGAGGTGGTTGTCGCGTTGACAGTGATATAAAGAAAAAGTGATTCCGGAACCACCAGTGCGATTCGACACGTCGGACAGATATTACGATAGTTTGAACATAAAGCCGATATGCAGGTGTCGCTGCCGTCATCGTCCACGGAGAACTACCAGAACGAATGTTACAATTATGCTACGGAACGTGTTTCCCGTCCGCTACTAGAAGTGCCGATCGATGTCCGAAGAAAAATCATTAATGTGAAACATAAGTTGACAAATTTCGTGAGCTCAATTTTGTTCGATAGTAATAGACAATTATACTATGGGGAAAGACAATTTTGTTCCGATATAACCGATGCGTATATTTGTGCTTGGGAAATGTGCCTTTTTCTAACCAATTTCGAGTCGTCTTCGTCAGTAGCGACGGAGTGCTCATCAAGCGAAAACATCGTTGACTACATCAGTTTTATAAGGCGTCATTTTTTTCGAAGTTTGTTGTTTATCGATGTGTTTTATTATCGATCGGCAGTCATATATGCTCTGATTTTCCGAGCGTATAACGACGACGGTTCGTCATTACACGATTTGTTACAGTGTGACTTGGACATCGACATTGTTGTCATGTGTTTCGAACATATGTTTACGGAGCACACGTATTACAAAATTAGTTTGCCGCATTTACTAGATAATCTCACGACATTGAAAATGAAAAGTTATTTGACGGATTTACGTCATGTTCGTAAACTGATCATGACATTTATTGATTTTTGCTCCGCCGATCACACGAAAATCAAGTTCGATAATAATCCCATCTATAGAAAAATTGCGGCTGTCGCCGTTATATTTTTATTAACCAATCATAATGGCCAGCAATCGAACGAAGAAGATGTTAATTTTTTAGAGGACTTGAAATTACATTGCTTTCGCAATAATCTGTGTTCGATTTTCATAGCGATTTCGTTGCTGTATCCATTTGTGTCGAGCCCACATCCATTGATCGACGTCCCGCTGTACCACGGAATCGATTCCGCAAACCACCTCAACAAGCGTACACGGCACATTTGGCAGAGAATTGGGACGAATAGTTTTTTCGAATTTTTCGGACACCATACGAAATCACCGAGAACGTTGAAAATGTTGGCATTACGAACTGTTTTCTCAAATCAGCATCTGATGTTTATTTTTTATAATTACCACGTGGACCGGTTAGCTCTGGATCCGGAGATACATCGTGCGTACGATCGATATAATATATTGAAATTCGATTTGGTCGGCAGATTGATGGACGAGATACAAGATCGCGGCCTCGTCGTCGTTACCCGCAAAAGAAAAATGTGATATTTTTTGTTCGTTAAAGGATATGTTCGATTCTATTTCGTGCATGCAAAATACGTTCGGAACGAGGAACGACCGCTACGTTAACACCCACCACTCGCGAGCGTATAAATAGTGTGTAAAACATGTGGTGGATTAAACCACAGTCGCGCATCTTCGACCAAATGTACAAATCTAATATTGAAGCAAAAACATATATTTGTTCATTATTCTAATAAAATAATTGCTATAATTGTCGTTTATCTCTTGTTGTCACTATTGACTTGCCATACAAGTTCGTTCTAATAATCGTCCAAGCGCCATCTACTTGAATGTAGGACAAACCTGTCGCAGGTACCAGCCGAGCGTTGTCTATTGAGAAATAATTGGAATGGACTATAGTGCATGGGTTACTGCCACCTGTCAGAATGTCATACAAGTTCGTTATAACTCACTGAGCGATTTCTATTCGAATGCTATAGTGGTGGAATGTCTGAATGCGATCCGGTACAAGACCATTAGTCAAATCGAAAGGTAATCGAGACGACGGCTGATACTCGTATGAAAATCGAATGAATGGGGAAGGAAAGCGATCACATATTCACATAACATCTTTATTAAGCGAAAAGATACATGTTCATTACAATTGTCATCATACATTGCAATTTCACGCTCCTACCCTCACAAGATGTAGTTTGTTCGTGACAATCTGTATGGCAACTTGATTAGCGCCATCTGTTGATATATTGCATCAATTTATCACAATAAGTTGGTGAGCGCCATCTGATAGAGTTCCCTTGAACTTCAAATCAACGTGTACAGTATCAAATCTACCATAGATGTCCTATAAATATCATAAAATTACTAAATCTGTGGATGGGGTGGGTTTAATATTGTACAATCTAACCTCAATCGACTTCGCTCTCAGAACTCTGAATTGAATCTGATCAAAATTTTACCCCTTCTACCGTGATTTTCGTCAGAAATCAGTAGATTTTAGGATTTTTGTGACGTCAATTGGCTCTAGTCCAATGAGAATCGAGTATTCACTCAGCTGACCCTAAATTAACTATATAATCAGCAAGCTTCTCGCCCGCGATCCTAAACCTCCTTGACCAGAGTAAGAACAACGTAGTAGTAAGAAGGAGCAGGCTGTCGCGGAGGTTATATATATAATATATATATATTATATATAGGGGTGCAGGGGGTGCTATGGGGTACGTGGAGCCCCGTTGATTGTCTAGACTCAGCGCTAGCTTCTCGCGACAGCTGAAAGTTGCGTTTCACGATTTTCGTTGCCCCCGTGCTACGTCACGTATACGTCACGTAACTGTGAGTCATCACTGCTGCAAAAGTTTTCGCAGCTCGAAGAAATCCACCGGTGAGATTTCGTTTCAACAAATTTCATTCGAGGCAAAACTGTTTCTCGACGGAGCTAGTGCGCATGACGAGGAACTTTAAGTTTGGAGACTCGTTCGACGAGAGTTTCGTTCAAAGTTTTTGTAGCTCGAAGAAATCCACCGGTGAGATTTCGTTTCAACAAATTTCATTCGAGGCAAAACTGTTTCTCGATGACGCTATTGCGCATGACGAGGAACTTGGAGATCTGTTCGACGAGAGATTCTAGGCGGACAGAGTTTGTTCATCAGAAAATATTTTACGATTTCATTTCGCGAACGAGAGTTTCGTTCAAAGTTTTTCTAGCTCGAAGAAATCCACCGGTGAGATTTCGTTTAAACAAATTTCATCCGAGACAAAACTATTTCTCGATGAACGAGAGTTTCGTTCAAAGTATTTGTAGTTCGAAAAAATCCACCGGTGGAATTTCGTTTCAACAATTATTCGTTCGACAAGAAATTTTAGACGGACAAAGTTTATTCATCAGAAAATATTTTACGATTTCATTTCTCGAACGAGATTCACGTTCAAAGATTTTGCAGCTCGAAGAAATCCACCGGTGAAATTTCGTTCCAACAAATTTCACTCGAGACAAAACTGTTTCATTCCTTGAACGAGAATTACGTTCAAAGTTTTGTAGCTCGAAGAAATCCACCGGTGGAATTTCATTTCAACAATCAATCGTTCGACGAGAGATTCTAGGCGGACAAAGTTTGTTCATCAGAAAATATTTAACGATTTCATTTCGAGAACGAGAGTTTCGTTCAAAGTTTTTGTAGCTCGAAGAAATCCACCGGTGA
This sequence comes from Endomychus coccineus, assembly GCA_958510875.1. Taxonomy (NCBI): domain Eukaryota; kingdom Metazoa; phylum Arthropoda; class Insecta; order Coleoptera; family Endomychidae; genus Endomychus; species Endomychus coccineus. The sequence goes on from OY294068.1 coordinate 114,614,513, forward strand.
GATTTCGTTTCAACAGATTTCACTCGAGACAAAACTGTTTCATTCCTTGACGAGAATTACGTTCAAAGTATTGTAGCTCGAAGAAATCCACCGGTGAGATTTCGTTTCAACAACGAATCGTTCGACGAGAGATTCCAGGCGGACAAAGTTTGTACATCAGAAAATATTTTACGATTTCATTTCGAGAACGAGAGTTTCGTTCAAAGTTTTTGTAGCTCGAATAAATCCACCGGTGAGATTTCGTTTCAACAGATTTCACTCGAGACAAAACTGTTTCATTCCTTGAACGAGAATTACGTTCAAAGTTTTGTAGCTCGAAGAAATCCACCGGTGAGATTTCGTTTCAACAACGAATCGTTCGACGAGAGATTCCAGGCGGACAAAGTTTGTTCATCAGAAAATATTTAACGATTTCATTTCGAGAACGAGAGTTTCGTTCAAAGTTTTTGTAGCTCGAAGAAATCCACCGGTGAGATTTCGTTTCAACAGATTTCACTCGAGACAAAACTGTTTCATTCCTTGAACGAGAATTACGTTCAAAGTATTGTAGCTCGAAGAAATCCACCGGTGAGATTTCGTTTCAACAACGAACCGTTCGACGAGAGATTCCATGCGGACAAAGTTTGTTCATCAGAAAATATTTAACGATTTCATTTCGAGAACGAGAGTTTCGTCCAAAGTTTTTGTAGCTCGAAGAAATCCACCGGTGAGATTTCGTTTCAACAGATTTCACTCGAGACAAAACTGTTTCATTCCTTGAACGAGAATTTCGTTTCAACAACGAATCGTTCGACGAGAGATTCCAGGCGGACAAAGTTTGTGCATCAGAAAATATTTAACGATTTCATTTCGAGAACGAAAGTTTCGTTCAAAGTTTTTGTAGCTCGAAGAAATCCACCGGTGAGATTTCGTTTCAACAAATTTCATTCGAGACAAAACTGTTTCTCGATGACGCTAGTACGCATGACGAGGAACTTATAAGTTTGGAGATTCGTTCGACGAGAGATTTTAGGCGGACAAAGTTTGTTCATCAGAAAATATTTCGCGGTTTCATTTCTCGAACGAGATTCACGTTCAAAGATTTTGCAGCTCGAAGAAATCCACCGGTGAGATTTCGTTTCAACAAATTTCATTCGAGACAAAACTGTTTCATTCCTTGAACGAGAATTACGTTCAAAGTTTTGTAGCTCGAAGAAATTCACCGGTGGAATTTCGTTTCAACAACCAATCGTTCGACGAGAGATTCTAGGCGGACAAAGTTTGTTCATCAAAAAATATTTTACGATTTCATTTCTCGAACGAGATTCACGTTCAAAGATTTTGCAGCTCGAAGAAATCCACCGGTGAGATTTTGTTTCAACAAATTTCATTCGAGATAAAACTGTTTCTCGATGACGCTAGTACGCATGACGAGGAACTTATAAGTTTGGAGATTCGTTCGACAAGAGATTCTAGGCTGACAGAGTTTGTTCATCAGAAAATATTTTACGATTTCATTTCTCGCACGATCGTTGGCGTTATGCGCGATAAACGTGGAGGGGCGGTATGAGATCATCTTCGTATTATATAATCGCAATCGTACCAATATTTAGATACCAGTATTCCGATCTCGGTCGTTCCAACGTCAGCCATTCGTTCGAGATGTAGTGCGGTATTCGAACTATGAATCTGCACGATGACACGGAGACATCTGAATACAACGACGATATTTGTGACTTCGAAAAACTATTACGATATGACACCACGATCGTCGATGCCGACTACCAAGAGATATGTTCGAATTTCGACAATTTTAACAACGTCGATGGTATTGTCGACGGGAAGCCATCAGATGAATTGTCAGAAGTGCAACAAGAACGACCGATGTGGCAACGAGGTCAGTCCGAAGAAGCGCTCGTCAAATATGATTTACGGGTGCAACCTAAAGTAGACGATAACCCCGTAAATGACGAATATATATTAGTGCGACAACCGTCTAGCGATGATGGCCACAACGATGAACACATCAAACAAGTTCGTAGGAATATCTTGGCAGCTTGTACCGATACGATGAATAGCGAAACGAAAAAAAAGAAGAGGAGAAAGAACAAGAAGGAGCGGTTTGACAACAAACGGATATTATCGTTGTACGACCGATCCGTAAAAAACAAATATTATTATTACATCGCGCACGAGAATAACCACGAATACAGGGTCGTTTTGGATGCATTCGTAAAATGTGTGAACGCGAAAGACTCCGACAGTGCTACTTGTGAGAAAATTTGTGCGAACGAGACCGAACCGACACTCTTCGTACGAAGCGTTTACCGCGTACCTGTTTGTTATTTGATGCTACCGTATATAGTAATAGTCGAAGACGAAAGTAAACTCAGGGAAATGGGAAACATTCAGAAACAACGGGTCGACAGGATATCGTTTTCTAAAATCGAGCTGCTGGATGTGAGAGAAGACACGTATCGACCTAGTATAGACGTTCGCACCAACGGTACGATTGACGGCATCGATACGAAAACTGCTCGATTCGTAGGTGATGCCGGCATGAAATTTATCGATAAATTGTCGGAAATTGATAATTGTTTGATGAGGAAATTATACGGGTATAGGGATTACGAAGAATCAAGTGGCGAATCGCGAGAATTATATATTCTGCGATATTTATTGAATCGGAAAGGAACGTTCGATATAAACGGAAATGGCGCTTTCCTATTTTATAGTGCGAAAATATTATTTCGACAACCGGATTTTGGAACGATCGTTGAACCGTTATTTTCGGACGTTCCGTTGGGTGGAAAACTCGCGATCGAGCCAAACGTAGGAATGATAGTGAAAAACGATAAGATTCTCACGTGCGTAGATATATTGAAATTAGTCGATCACGAGCGTATCGAAGTAATCGATGATGACACACAATTGCGAATCACTCGACTGCTGAGCGAATTCTTATGGGCGCGTGTTTGTGTTATCGACGGCGTTCATAATGGTATTGCGAAATGTATACGTGGCAAGAAGAATTCGATGAAGGTCCTTCGATGCAAGAATGCTGTAACGCCTATTTTTATGGGAGACGAATTTGTGGCAAGAACATCGATCAAATGTGAAGATATTACGGTCAAATACGATGGAGTTCGATTGTGGGTGCACAAGAATGATAATTGGAATAAGAAATATTTGAGTAACATTGGTGTGAACGCTGATAGGATGAAAAACACGCACTCGATGGTGTATTCAAAACGTAGCTCACAATATTTGATGTTTTCGTGTAATGTTGAGATTATCAAAAATCAAGGTGTATTATTTCTGATTAAAAGAATTATTATATTTTAACGATTTGTTTTTTTTTGCCGAATACGATGCTTCGAGAGGTATGATTCTTGCCAAGCTCGAATCCGACAACCCAATATATTTGGTTGACGTTTTGATGCTTGCTGCTGACTCGAATCCGATAACTCAACATATTTTGAATATCGTGAAAGGCTATGGCAGAAATAAAAAACCTGCCATAGAGCTGCTTGTACATGCGTTCTATCGCCGACGCGATAAATGACACGTTGCTCGAAATGTTTCGGTAAAATGCCGTTACCACCAAAACACACCACTACCACCACCATAAATAGAAATGATACGATCGTAGATTTCAAATCTGCCGAAAATGTAAAATCACTTGGAATCGTGACGTTAATGTCGCGAATAACATAATTTCGGTTGGTCTCTAGTTGATCGATTATCGCTGCAAAACGCCAAATGAATTTGTTTGTCTGGCGGAATTTAAAAATTATATTTCCTATGAGAGTGAAATTTGTATCTTATGGCCGTTACGTTGAGGTACGTGAGTTACGTGAAATGAATCGCAATATTTTCTGACATTTTTTATTCGAATTACATATGAAATACATTTTATAAATCGTACGAAAAATTCTTTTCATTAGCACTCGTAACATTTCCGTTTTAGAATTCGCATTATTTGGAAATGTGTTAATGTTCGCAATATATTATCGATTTTGGGAATTTCGTTCGTTATTATACTAATCATGTCGTCGCTTTGTTTGGCGAGTATATTTTGATTGCTACAACCTCGGAGTATGTACTGGAAAAACCGGTGAATCGGGTGAAGCTCGTCTTCGCTGCCAAAATGTCTAATATAAATCTCTCTCATCGTCTTCCTCCATGCTGTCTTCAATGCGCCGATTATTTCGAGCTTTTCTCTCTTCCGATCATGCATAATCGGTAATAGTATTTGCGTAAATTTTTCCACCACCTCTTTGGTATAGTTATCAATCGATTCGGATTGACGCGCGTGATCGATAATCGGGTACGCTCGGATCGCATCCGCGATCGCCCACATCAACAAGTTCATATGAACAAGCATCTTTAATTTTTCCACTTCCACGTTATACTTTTCGAAAATTATCTCCAAATTGTTTTTCGTTAAATCTACGTACCTTTTCAATATCCAATGAAACTCAACGGGACGATCATTTGCGTTCATATCGGCGTGAATCGATTTCATATTCAAATTAGTGAGTTCGATAATTATATTTTTCTTCGACACACCACGGATGATTGATAGTTCACGACAAAACATTTCGGTTATTAGCGATGCGGTAATGGGTTGGCCATAGCTTATCGTGAACGGTAATTTCATTTCGATCGCTTCGGATGACATTTGGTTTATACACCGTCGATTTGATCTCGTCGTTCGATGTTCCGAACGAATTTTCGGTGATTTCGATGCGGACGATTGAGGTAATTGTGGTTGCGGTAATGACAATGGTGAAACTTTCATGATATGTTGTTCGTCGCAAGTCATTTCCGATTTTCGTTTTCTCGATATTTCACTACGATGTTCCGATTTTCCCCGTAAATCGACACTCGATGGATAGCTGGTACGTAGCGAGTGTAGTTTGGGATTCGATATGGAATTCGGCGGTATGGTTACGCTCTCCTGTTCAACAGCGAGATTTGCGGTGATTTCGGGTACCATATCAGCAACGGAACGTTCGATATCATCTTGTATCATATCGATTATTACTGCGTCGATCGTTGTTCCTCCATTTCTCGCTACCAACGTATCAATTTCTTCTAACTCTTCCGTTCTCGATTCTGGTTCGTTGTCAGGTTCGTTTCCATTACCAGAAAGTGAATTTAATGACGGCGATTTTTCTTCCACACACGACGATTGTTTTTCTATCGAATGTGACCTGTTGGTAGTTATTTCGTCGTTTGCGATCGACGTGCTACTTCCCTTCCCCTTTTCTGTTTTCGATTCTGGGCCTGGGTCGCCGTCCGCTTCGTTTTCATCGCCAGAAATTGAAATTGACGGTGGAGACTGATCGTTAACGCGAGACGATTGCTCGACTATCACGTCGGTCGATATTCCATTGTTCCGGACCGATGTGCTGTGCTCTTCTCCATTTTCCGTTTCCGATTCTGATTCTTCGTCCGTTGTGTCATCATCAGAAGAAATTGTATGTAACGATGGCGATTTTTCATTGACGTAAGATGTTTTTTGTTTAGCTGTCAAATATGACACGTTGGTCGTTCTGTCACCGGTCGTGATCGATGAACTGTTTCTTTTATTTTTTCTTCTCTCCGATTCTGACTCGTCGTCCGTACCATTCTCATCGCAAGATATCGAATCTAACGATGGGGATTTCTCGTTAACGTACGATGATTTTTCGTCAATCGAGCGCGACCTATAACGAACCGTGAGATTCTTCGATCTTTCGCGTTCTTGTGATGACACAATGAAATTTTTACCACTAACATACGACATTTGGATAAGTCGTATGCACCCGTATTAGATAACACTCTGACTTGAATGGAATGTCCTTATTCTACATGTTATCGGGCTTTATATACATTCGAATCCCCTCCGTACAACGAATCGATGACTGTCATGAGATACGAATTTCACCCTCATGCAAAACACAATTTTGAAATTGAGCGATTCCAACGTACACGTTCATCGCAAAAACATCATAATCATGTGTTTGTGGTATCTGTGTGGTGGCGACGGTGTCTCTGGAAACGCCGCCGCTACAATTCACAATAGAAGTAATTTGTTTTCTATCCCTATGTCACGGCCGTTCTTATACGACGATCCGAAAACCAAAATAACGTTCAACTTTGCGGATAAGCGGTCGCTCTTTTCGTGTGACTCGAGATGTGTATGGAACATTTATAAAATAATAGTTGTAAACGATATTTTCATTTCCTCTCCATTTATATCGTAGTAGCGAATATGTTTTGCATTGTTTTGATATATTCCTCTTCCTGTCCCGTTCAGTTAGTTATAGACCTCAACAATTTACAATATTTCTGGTACTGCTGGTTGTATCATCGAAATCGGTTCAAAATATTGATTGAACCATTTCCGTCTTCACTTGGAGGGTGCTTAGTGAATGATGACATTATCAACATCTACCTCATCTATAATGTCCTCTTCAATAATGTCTGAATTTATTTGAACATTTTGAATGTTGTGTAAGTAAATGCGTCTAATATTGGTACAAGAGTAAAGAGACGTACTGCTTTCTTTTTTGGCACACTAGCAAACGACCTACATCTCAAGATGTGTAAGAGCTCTAATATTGGTACCTGGTATTCTACGGGTAGGTCACATTCGAAAGAAAAACAATGGTCGTGTTTGAACGAAAAATCGCCGTCATTGAATTCAATTTCCGGTAATGGAAAAGAAAACGACGACGAACCAGAATCGAGAACGGGGGAATTAGAAGAAATCGATACGTAGGTAGCGAAAAACGGAACAACGACCGACACAGTAATATTATATCAAGACGCAAAATCGATCAGTTCCGATACGAACTATGAATGTGATTCATTGTGAATAATAAACGAGACTTTAGGTTCTACTGTTTTTATTTTTATCTGAAGTCGGGCTCAAACGACCCATGTACTTGGCGAATAATCGTTACTTGCGTATACTTGCCATGTCGTGTGAGTGGGTTACTTGTACAATTATTTGTCAGTCGTTGGTTTTCCATTTGTGATCGGTAAAAATGGTCCGAGTCAAAGCGATCGCGATTATTCGTACACTTGCCAATTACATACTTGTCTATACTTCTCGACGCATAGATCATTGTCCGTGGTGAACTTCAAACAGACTTCCAAGAATGATTACAAGGTGGATTTCTTTTCAACAAATTTCACCCGAGGTGAAACTGTTTCATTCTTCGAACGAGAGCTACGTTCAAAGTTTTTACAGTTCGAAGAAATCCACCATTGGGAAGGAGAAAAAAAAATACATAATAGCTGAAATCGTTTACTCCATATTCGATCGAATAACAGAGAATTTTCGGGATTGTTTTCAATATGCCCATACGCATTCAGGAGATGCTGGGTGGTGGCTCCCCGACCCCAATAGCTGCCTGGGTGGACTGGTGGGGTGTGTATTTAACGAATTGAACTTCTCGAACTCGTCGACGAGATAATCCATCTCATCTGCCAGACGTCTAGCGTTCGCTTCGTGGTCAATATTTAGAAAGTTGGATGAGGATGAGGGTGAGGATATAGTTATTCTAATAGATGCTGAAGACGACGCATTCATAGTTCTGTTAATTTTTTTGCTATACCTGTATATCTGCTGAAAAAATAATGAACAAGTTTTTCAATTATACTTCTTGATGTTTTTTATGTCAATACCAAATTTTATAGCCTGTCGTAATATTATTGGTGTTTCCACTATTATCATAAGATGCAAACCCAGATAATTGGAGTTCACTCAGATGCATAAGCAGACATGTGCAAGGCTCAGCTGCAAAAGCAGACATGTGTCATTTTTTAAACAAATTTTCTTGTTAATAATAAATCAGATATTTCTGAATAAAACTCTAATATCTTTAAAAATATTACAGCAAATTTTTATCAAAATTTCGAGTTGATTGATCGAGTTATAAGCCCTAGGCAGGTTTTTGCGTTTTACTCAAAAATGGTTATAAGTGTTGTCGTAATTTCAAATTCGCTGGAAATAATCAATTATCAAAATATAGGACACATGCAAATACTGAATATCGAAATCGACCAATCTCCTTTTCATCATGAGTATATTGAATCATCACCTATACAATTGGAACTAATAAACGGCGGCACATAATTTTGAAATGCCACTAGACGAACAAATTCAAATGGCGTTTTGCAACGATATTCGATTAACTCCAGACAAACCCAAGTTACGGGAATCTCGTTGGATAGTTGGCCCGGCTAATAACGTATCGTTTAAACTGACTCCGGTAATGCTTTTCGCAGATCCATCAAATACTACGCGAAGCTTTGTAGTAGTACAAGAATTTTTGGAGATAAATAAAAATGTTTTGTTGTTTTGTTTGAATCTTCATTCAAACTATCGGACACAATTTCCATATGTCCGAGATCTGTGCCCAAAGAATAGAAGTCATTTTTGAATGGCAATTGCACTACATAACGTCCGTGTTTATCGCGTTTATGCGTTTTTGCAAAATGAGTTTCACATACCATCTCATTTCTTGTTCGGTTTACTTTTGTGTTTTGGTATTTTTCGAGCTCTCAGAATTTTAACAATTTGAGTTCTAAGTTGGTTTATTGCAAGATTACACATGAAATGTCTAGCATTGGATGCCGTACATTCATAGAACCCCAAGCACCTAAGTGCGTTTGCTACAAAATAGGATTATTTTTTCCCTAATTTTATTCTACCTTCTCAAGCGAAGTCCCAAAACAGTTGTGCTCCAAATAAAATGTCGATTGGGCTAGATAAACTAATTTGAGGTAAATTTTGCGTAATTCTTGGTAGCACAAGATGTAAATAATAATAATTTTCTTTTGGATAGTAGACTTCAGCGGACAGCTAATCTTGGAAAATTTTGTCTTTCGCATGGATTCTGCTACACAATAGCTCGACTTGATGCCAACCATTACAGGTGACATTTTCAGTTCAAACCCCAAGTCTGTCCTGAAAATGCCACCTGCAATGGTTGGCGAAACGTCGGCATCAAGTCGAGCTATTGTGACACGGAATCCATCCGGGGACAAGATGTTTCAATAATTTTATTTCTGGCACCTGGTTAACATTTTGATTATATGAAAGAACAACTTTATACCACTTTTATTAATAATAACGTGAAAACGTAACTATAGTTTCAACACCGAAGTGCCATTATCAAACAATTAGAAAAGTATGAAGAAATCAATGAAACAGTTCAAATGTAAATAGAGTAGAGTAAAGTAGGGTTGGGATCGAGGGATCAACGGAAATTCCAAAAACAGGTAGATCTTATGAAAGTATAGTATTTCATTGGTTCCTTCATAATTTTCTAATTGTTTGATAATGGCATTTCGGTATTGAAACTATAGTTACGTTTTCACGTAAAGTGATATTCAAACAGAGTAATTATTCTTTCATATAATCAAAATGATAAATTACCATAAAGTAACGGCTTCCATCATCGATTTTTTGGTTAACATTTATAAAATCAAAGACATACGATAAAAATGTATTACTGTACAATTGGGCAATAAATAAAAATCATATTCACATTGTGTTACGTGGTTATTAAACAATCATAATAAAAATAATCCACTTATTTGATTTTTGTTTCAACACAAGTAATAAAAATGTCTTACCTTACGGTATACTCAAAACACTGTAGGTAATGTACGAATAACATAAAAACATATTGTATGTCTGACTTTATATACTTTTTGAAACTTGAAATTTGAAAGTGAACACCCATGACATTTAGCTGCAATAAAATTTTGTTAAAAAGTGCAATTTTATTAAGGTCATACAGTACTATATATAAGAATGAAAATCTTTCCAGACATCACATACAAGATACCAGGTGAGTACACACATACTTAAATCATTCGTAAATTTTGCTGCCATTGCTGAAGATTGTTATGATTGTAAATGTTAATTATAAAATGTTAATATTCTAAATGAGAAAACCTTTTCATTTATAAATATCTCAAAATATGCCAGTAGACTCGGCCGATTTTAATATTATTTGTGAAGATATTTTCCAGTTTGTCTGAAACATACCGAATGGAGCAAGAGATAATGAACGACGAACAATTAATAGAATGTGTGAGGAGACATAAGGTTCTATATGATTCATCGATCCCCAAATGCACGAATAACGATACAAAAAATGATATATGGAGAGAAATCGGAGGAGAAATGAGAACACAAGGTAATAAAAATTTTTTAATACAATTAGTCGCCGGTACAGCATTATCGGTATTTTTTCGTGTTTGAATTCGTCTGTTGTAAATTCGAAATTTTTGAGACAAAATATTAAACTTGCTTCCAACAACTCTCCTGATACGACAATGGTGGTAGCTGTAAACACATTCTGGAACATTCAAATTCTGACGTGGATATGGTAGCCTCCGACTATCATATATGGCACGTCAACATTTGTATTGGGCCAAATTTTATTTGGTGATACTTGCAGTGTTCCTCGTTGCAGTCTTTTGTCTAGTGAAGAATTTGCAAAAATTCCGCCATCGCTGTTTTGCCATATTCTTCGACGTTAACAACTTATAAATTGTAATTAGCGTTTACAAGAGCCATCAAAACAATTGAAAACGATTTTTTATAATCGAAACACAACGATCCAATGTTCCCATGCAGTTGGGAAAGTTCCAAGTTATGTTGAAATTTTTAGCAATTACTAGTAGTGTTTGAGCTATCGAATCGCTGCATATGATTCTGCATGATTCATGTATAATCTTTTACGATGTGCTATGTCGTAAGCGGAAAAAGAAAGAACAAATATAATGCTAACTTTTTTGTGGAAATTGTTGTTTTTATTCTATTATCAAACTACTTTTTTAGGTCAACTCTGTAAGATTAGATGGAAGAATATTAGAGACGTTTTTAGAAGATATTTGAAAAAAAAATACAAAAAGTGGACAAAGTGGTAAAATACAAAAAAAGTACAAATACGCTGATCGGTTAAATTTTTTGAAGGACCATATTGACAGAAGAGAGACAAAAACTAACGTAGGATTTGACAATACCAAACAAGAGGCTGAAAAAATTGTGCACCAAAAAGGAAGTAATTCCAGTGATGAAATAGAACATGATATAGCTGTCCCAAGCCAAGAGACAGAGGAATATCGGAATGGAGAAATACAAAAAAACTAAGAATTGCAAATAACGTTTGTCTGCTCCTAAACAAAGACCTGTGAAATGCACCAATGAAAGGAAAGTGACAAATTCTCAGTCTACTGTGCGAGCTACTATCACAACAAAAGTAAACGCTGTTGATAGCTTTTTAATTTTTTTAACACCAGTTTTAAATTCGATGTCACCTTTACTTTTCCATTTTGCGAAAGCAGAAATATTTGCGATTGTACAAAATACGAGTTAAAATCATTTCACTAACAAAATGGCAATATACCAACCACGAATGATGATAATACAAGCTCTTTTAACTTTCCGGATTTGTATGATTGTTTCCGCAATTTTAAATAAAGTATATCTTAGAAAAAATGCTCTAGTTTTATTAGTAAATAGCAAATGAAGTGATAACTTAAGGATTGGGGCATTTGAAAACGTTAGTATACAAGACTCCTGTTCGAAACCTGGAAGATCGAATCCCATAATTATTTCATGTAGGGTTATTCAAAATATCCCAGAAATGTTTCATCGGATCCGAGAATCAATGCGTTACCGTACAAACGTGTGTATAATGACCGAATGGGGTCATTTCGAACATCTCATATGATCTCTATTAGTTTTTAATTCGAGAATTTAGTTGTTACATTATTTCAAGTGTAATTTAAATAGCATATCGTCGCTTAAGATGTAATACCTCTCAACCCACACTTTATACCAAAACAACATTTTGGCTTCATTGGACTCATGTGATGTATGTTTATGTAAGTGCAGACAGCTGTTTGAAAAGTTTTGGAAAATGACTTGGGATCAGCGCAAAGTTTTTGTGGTTAATAATGTAACACTCTCAAGTGTCAAAAGAAAATATTCTCCGATTCTGACTCGTCGTCCGTACCATTCTCATCGCAAGATATCGAATCTAACGATGGGGATTTCTCGTTAACGTACGATGATTTTTCGTCAATCGAGCGCGACCTATAACGAACCGTGAGATTCTTCGATCTTTCGCGTTCTTGTGATGACACAATGAAATTTTTACCACTAACATACGACATTTGGATAAGTCGTATGCACCCGTATTAGATAACACTCTGACTTGAATGGAATGTCCTTATTCTACATGTTATCGGGCTTTATATACATTCGAATCCCCTCCGTACAACGAATCGATGACTGTCATGAGATACGAATTTCACCCTCATGCAAAACACAATTTTGAAATTGAGCGATTCCAACGTACACGTTCATCGCAAAAACATCATAATCATGTGTTTGTGGTATCTGTGTGGTGGCGACGGTGTCTCTGGAAACGCCGCCGCTACAATTCACAATAGAAGTAATTTGTTTTCTATCCCTATGTCACGGCCGTTCTTATACGACGATCCGAAAACCAAAATAACGTTCAACTTTGCGGATAAGCGGTCGCTCTTTTCGTGTGACTCGAGATGTGTATGGAACATTTATAAAATAATAGTTGTAAACGATATTTTCATTTCCTCTCCATTTATATCGTAGTAGCGAATATGTTTTGCATTGTTTTGATATATTCCTCTTCCTGTCCCGTTCAGTTAGTTATAGACCTCAACAATTTACAATATTTCTGGTACTGCTGGTTGTATCATCGAAATCGGTTCAAAATATTGATTGAACCATTTCCGTCTTCACTTGGAGGGTGCTTAGTGAATGATGACATTATCAACATCTACCTCATCTATAATGTCCTCTTCAATAATGTCTGAATTTATTTGAACATTTTGAATGTTGTGTAAGTAAATGCGTCTAATATTGGTACAAGAGTAAAGAGACGTACTGCTTTCTTTTTTGGCACACTAGCAAACGACCTACATCTCAAGATGTGTAAGAGCTCTAATATTGGTACCTGGTATTCTACGGGTAGGTCACATTCGAAAGAAAAACAATGGTCGTGTTTGAACGAAAAATCGCCGTCATTGAATTCAATTTCCGGTAATGGAAAAGAAAACGACGACGAACCAGAATCGAGAACGGGGGAATTAGAAGAAATCGATACGTAGGTAGCGAAAAACGGAACAACGACCGACACAGTAATATTATATCAAGACGCAAAATCGATCAGTTCCGATACGAACTATGGATGTGATTCATTGTGAATAATAAACGAGACTTTAGGTTCTACTGTTTTTATTTTTATCTGAAGTCGGGCTCAAACGACCCATGTACTTGGCGAATAATCGTTACTTGCGTATACTTGCCATGTCGTGTGAGTGGGTTACTTGTACAATTATTTGTCAGTCGTTGGTTTTCCATTTGTGATCGGTAAAAATGGTCCGAGTCAAAGCGATCGCGATTATTCGTACACTTGCCAATTACATACTTGTCTATACTTCTCGACGCATAGATCATTGTCCGTGGTGAACTTCAAACAGACTTCCAAGAATGATTACAAGGTGGATTTCTTTTCAACAAATTTCACCCGAGGTGAAACTGTTTCATTCTTCGAACGAGAGCTACGTTCAAAGTTTTTACAGTTCGAAGAAATCCACCATTGGGAAGGAGAAAAAAAAATACATAATAGCTGAAATCGTTTACTCCATATTCGATCGAATAACAGAGAATTTTCGGGATTGTTTTCAATATGCCCATACGCATTCAGGAGATGCTGGGTGGTGGCTCCCCGACCCCAATAGCTGCCTGGGTGGACTGGTGGGGTGTGTATTTAACGAATTGAACTTCTCGAACTCGTCGACGAGATAATCCATCTCATCTGCCAGACGTCTAGCGTTCGCTTCGTGGTCAATATTTAGAAAGTTGGATGAGGATGAGGGTGAGGATATAGTTATTCTAATAGATGCTGAAGACGACGCATTCATAGTTCTGTTAATTTTTTTGCTATACCTGTATATCTGCTGAAAAAATAATGAACAAGTTTTTCAATTATACTTCTTGATGTTTTTTATGTCAATACCAAATTTTATAGCCTGTCGTAATATTATTGGTGTTTCCACTATTATCATAAGATGCAAACCCAGATAATTGGAGTTCACTCAGATGCATAAGCAGACATGTGCAAGGCTCAGCTGCAAAAGCAGACATGTGTCATTTTTTAAACAAATTTTCTTGTTAATAATAAATCAGATATTTCTGAATAAAACTCTAATATCTTTAAAAATATTACAGCAAATTTTTATCAAAATTTCGAGTTGATTGATCGAGTTATAAGCCCTAGGCAGGTTTTTGCGTTTTACTCAAAAATGGTTATAAGTGTTGTCGTAATTTCAAATTCGCTGGAAATAATCAATTATCAAAATATAGGACACATGCAAATACTGAATATCGAAATCGACCAATCTCCTTTTCATCATGAGTATATTGAATCATCACCTATACAATTGGAACTAATAAACGGCGGCACATAATTTTGAAATGCCACTAGACGAACAAATTCAAATGGCGTTTTGCAACGATATTCGATTAACTCCAGACAAACCCAAGTTACGGGAATCTCGTTGGATAGTTGGCCCGGCTAATAACGTATCGTTTAAACTGACTCCGGTAATGCTTTTCGCAGATCCATCAAATACTACGCGAAGCTTTGTAGTAGTACAAGAATTTTTGGAGATAAATAAAAATGTTTTGTTGTTTTGTTTGAATCTTCATTCAAACTATCGGACACAATTTCCATATGTCCGAGATCTGTGCCCAAAGAATAGAAGTCATTTTTGAATGGCAATTGCACTACATAACGTCCGTGTTTATCGCGTTTATGCGTTTTTGCAAAATGAGTTTCACATACCATCTCATTTCTTGTTCGGTTTACTTTTGTGTTTTGGTATTTTTCGAGCTCTCAGAATTTTAACAATTTGAGTTCTAAGTTGGTTTATTGCAAGATTACACATGAAATGTCTAGCATTGGATGCCGTACATTCATAGAACCCCAAGCACCTAAGTGCGTTTGCTACAAAA
This sequence comes from Endomychus coccineus, assembly GCA_958510875.1. Lineage (NCBI taxonomy): Eukaryota > Metazoa > Arthropoda > Insecta > Coleoptera > Endomychidae > Endomychus > Endomychus coccineus. The sequence goes on from OY294068.1 coordinate 114,629,574, forward strand.
TAGGATTATTTTTTCCCTAATTTTATTCTACCTTCTCAAGCGAAGTCCCAAAACAGTTGTGCTCCAAATAAAATGTCGATTGGGCTAGATAAACTAATTTGAGGTAAATTTTGCGTAATTCTTGGTAGCACAAGATGTAAATAATAATAATTTTCTTTTGGATAGTAGACTTCAGCGGACAGCTAATCTTGGAAAATTTTGTCTTTCGCATGGATTCTGCTACACAATAGCTCGACTTGATGCCAACCATTACAGGTGACATTTTCAGTTCAAACCCCAAGTCTGTCCTGAAAATGCCACCTGCAATGGTTGGCGAAACGTCGGCATCAAGTCGAGCTATTGTGACACGGAATCCATCCGGGGACAAGATGTTTCAATAATTTTATTTCTGGCACCTGGTTAACATTTTGATTATATGAAAGAACAACTTTATACCACTTTTATTAATAATAACGTGAAAACGTAACTATAGTTTCAACACCGAAGTGCCATTATCAAACAATTAGAAAAGTATGAAGAAATCAATGAAACAGTTCAAATGTAAATAGAGTAGAGTAAAGTAGGGTTGGGATCGAGGGATCAACGGAAATTCCAAAAACAGGTAGATCTTATGAAAGTATAGTATTTCATTGGTTCCTTCATAATTTTCTAATTGTTTGATAATGGCATTTCGGTATTGAAACTATAGTTACGTTTTCACGTAAAGTGATATTCAAACAGAGTAATTATTCTTTCATATAATCAAAATGATAAATTACCATAAAGTAACGGCTTCCATCATCGATTTTTTGGTTAACATTTATAAAATCAAAGACATACGATAAAAATGTATTACTGTACAATTGGGCAATAAATAAAAATCATATTCACATTGTGTTACGTGGTTATTAAACAATCATAATAAAAATAATCCACTTATTTGATTTTTGTTTCAACACAAGTAATAAAAATGTCTTACCTTACGGTATACTCAAAACACTGTAGGTAATGTACGAATAACATAAAAACATATTGTATGTCTGACTTTATATACTTTTTGAAACTTGAAATTTGAAAGTGAACACCCATGACATTTAGCTGCAATAAAATTTTGTTAAAAAGTGCAATTTTATTAAGGTCATACAGTACTATATATAAGAATGAAAATCTTTCCAGACATCACATACAAGATACCAGGTGAGTACACACATACTTAAATCATTCGTAAATTTTGCTGCCATTGCTGAAGATTGTTATGATTGTAAATGTTAATTATAAAATGTTAATATTCTAAATGAGAAAACCTTTTCATTTATAAATATCTCAAAATATGCCAGTAGACTCGGCCGATTTTAATATTATTTGTGAAGATATTTTCCAGTTTGTCTGAAACATACCGAATGGAGCAAGAGATAATGAACGACGAACAATTAATAGAATGTGTGAGGAGACATAAGGTTCTATATGATTCATCGATCCCCAAATGCACGAATAACGATACAAAAAATGATATATGGAGAGAAATCGGAGGAGAAATGAGAACACAAGGTAATAAAAATTTTTTAATACAATTAGTCGCCGGTACAGCATTATCGGTATTTTTTCGTGTTTGAATTCGTCTGTTGTAAATTCGAAATTTTTGAGACAAAATATTAAACTTGCTTCCAACAACTCTCCTGATACGACAATGGTGGTAGCTGTAAACACATTCTGGAACATTCAAATTCTGACGTGGATATGGTAGCCTCCGACTATCATATATGGCACGTCAACATTTGTATTGGGCCAAATTTTATTTGGTGATACTTGCAGTGTTCCTCGTTGCAGTCTTTTGTCTAGTGAAGAATTTGCAAAAATTCCGCCATCGCTGTTTTGCCATATTCTTCGACGTTAACAACTTATAAATTGTAATTAGCGTTTACAAGAGCCATCAAAACAATTGAAAACGATTTTTTATAATCGAAACACAACGATCCAATGTTCCCATGCAGTTGGGAAAGTTCCAAGTTATGTTGAAATTTTTAGCAATTACTAGTAGTGTTTGAGCTATCGAATCGCTGCATATGATTCTGCATGATTCATGTATAATCTTTTACGATGTGCTATGTCGTAAGCGGAAAAAGAAAGAACAAATATAATGCTAACTTTTTTGTGGAAATTGTTGTTTTTATTCTATTATCAAACTACTTTTTTAGGTCAACTCTGTAAGATTAGATGGAAGAATATTAGAGACGTTTTTAGAAGATATTTGAAAAAAAAATACAAAAAGTGGACAAAGTGGTAAAATACAAAAAAAGTACAAATACGCTGATCGGTTAAATTTTTTGAAGGACCATATTGACAGAAGAGAGACAAAAACTAACGTAGGATTTGACAATACCAAACAAGAGGCTGAAAAAATTGTGCACCAAAAAGGAAGTAATTCCAGTGATGAAATAGAACATGATATAGCTGTCCCAAGCCAAGAGACAGAGGAATATCGGAATGGAGAAATACAAAAAAACTAAGAATTGCAAATAACGTTTGTCTGCTCCTAAACAAAGACCTGTGAAATGCACCAATGAAAGGAAAGTGACAAATTCTCAGTCTACTGTGCGAGCTACTATCACAACAAAAGTAAACGCTGTTGATAGCTTTTTAATTTTTTTAACACCAGTTTTAAATTCGATGTCACCTTTACTTTTCCATTTTGCGAAAGCAGAAATATTTGCGATTGTACAAAATACGAGTTAAAATCATTTCACTAACAAAATGGCAATATACCAACCACGAATGATGATAATACAAGCTCTTTTAACTTTCCGGATTTGTATGATTGTTTCCGCAATTTTAAATAAAGTATATCTTAGAAAAAATGCTCTAGTTTTATTAGTAAATAGCAAATGAAGTGATAACTTAAGGATTGGGGCATTTGAAAACGTTAGTATACAAGACTCCTGTTCGAAACCTGGAAGATCGAATCCCATAATTATTTCATGTAGGGTTATTCAAAATATCCCAGAAATGTTTCATCGGATCCGAGAATCAATGCGTTACCGTACAAACGTGTGTATAATGACCGAATGGGGTCATTTCGAACATCTCATATGATCTCTATTAGTTTTTAATTCGAGAATTTAGTTGTTACATTATTTCAAGTGTAATTTAAATAGCATATCGTCGCTTAAGATGTAATACCTCTCAACCCACACTTTATACCAAAACAACATTTTGGCTTCATTGGACTCATGTGATGTATGTTTATGTAAGTGCAGACAGCTGTTTGAAAAGTTTTGGAAAATGACTTGGGATCAGCGCAAAGTTTTTGTGGTTAATAATGTAACACTCTCAAGTGTCAAAAGAAAATATTCTCCGATTCTGACTCGTCGTCCGTACCATTCTCATCGCAAGATATCGAATCTAACGATGGGGATTTCTCGTTAACGTACGATGATTTTTCGTCAATCGAGCGCGACCTATAACGAACCGTGAGATTCTTCGATCTTTCGCGTTCTTGTGATGACACAATGAAATTTTTACCACTAACATACGACATTTGGATAAGTCGTATGCACCCGTATTAGATAACACTCTGACTTGAATGGAATGTCCTTATTCTACATGTTATCGGGCTTTATATACATTCGAATCCCCTCCGTACAACGAATCGATGACTGTCATGAGATACGAATTTCACCCTCATGCAAAACACAATTTTGAAATTGAGCGATTCCAACGTACACGTTCATCGCAAAAACATCATAATCATGTGTTTGTGGTATCTGTGTGGTGGCGACGGTGTCTCTGGAAACGCCGCCGCTACAATTCACAATAGAAGTAATTTGTTTTCTATCCCTATGTCACGGCCGTTCTTATACGACGATCCGAAAACCAAAATAACGTTCAACTTTGCGGATAAGCGGTCGCTCTTTTCGTGTGACTCGAGATGTGTATGGAACATTTATAAAATAATAGTTGTAAACGATATTTTCATTTCCTCTCCATTTATATCGTAGTAGCGAATATGTTTTGCATTGTTTTGATATATTCCTCTTCCTGTCCCGTTCAGTTAGTTATAGACCTCAACAATTTACAATATTTCTGGTACTGCTGGTTGTATCATCGAAATCGGTTCAAAATATTGATTGAACCATTTCCGTCTTCACTTGGAGGGTGCTTAGTGAATGATGACATTATCAACATCTACCTCATCTATAATGTCCTCTTCAATAATGTCTGAATTTATTTGAACATTTTGAATGTTGTGTAAGTAAATGCGTCTAATATTGGTACAAGAGTAAAGAGACGTACTGCTTTCTTTTTTGGCACACTAGCAAACGACCTACATCTCAAGATGTGTAAGAGCTCTAATATTGGTACCTGGTATTCTACGGGTAGGTCACATTCGAAAGAAAAACAATGGTCGTGTTTGAACGAAAAATCGCCGTCATTGAATTCAATTTCCGGTAATGGAAAAGAAAACGACGACGAACCAGAATCGAGAACGGGGGAATTAGAAGAAATCGATACGTAGGTAGCGAAAAACGGAACAACGACCGACACAGTAATATTATATCAAGACGCAAAATCGATCAGTTCCGATACGAACTATGGATGTGATTCATTGTGAATAATAAACGAGACTTTAGGTTCTACTGTTTTTATTTTTATCTGAAGTCGGGCTCAAACGACCCATGTACTTGGCGAATAATCGTTACTTGCGTATACTTGCCATGTCGTGTGAGTGGGTTACTTGTACAATTATTTGTCAGTCGTTGGTTTTCCATTTGTGATCGGTAAAAATGGTCCGAGTCAAAGCGATCGCGATTATTCGTACACTTGCCAATTACATACTTGTCTATACTTCTCGACGCATAGATCATTGTCCGTGGTGAACTTCAAACAGACTTCCAAGAATGATTACAAGGTGGATTTCTTTTCAACAAATTTCACCCGAGGTGAAACTGTTTCATTCTTCGAACGAGAGCTACGTTCAAAGTTTTTACAGTTCGAAGAAATCCACCATTGGGAAGGAGAAAAAAAAATACATAATAGCTGAAATCGTTTACTCCATATTCGATCGAATAACAGAGAATTTTCGGGATTGTTTTCAATATGCCCATACGCATTCAGGAGATGCTGGGTGGTGGCTCCCCGACCCCAATAGCTGCCTGGGTGGACTGGTGGGGTGTGTATTTAACGAATTGAACTTCTCGAACTCGTCGACGAGATAATCCATCTCATCTGCCAGACGTCTAGCGTTCGCTTCGTGGTCAATATTTAGAAAGTTGGATGAGGATGAGGGTGAGGATATAGTTATTCTAATAGATGCTGAAGACGACGCATTCATAGTTCTGTTAATTTTTTTGCTATACCTGTATATCTGCTGAAAAAATAATGAACAAGTTTTTCAATTATACTTCTTGATGTTTTTTATGTCAATACCAAATTTTATAGCCTGTCGTAATATTATTGGTGTTTCCACTATTATCATAAGATGCAAACCCAGATAATTGGAGTTCACTCAGATGCATAAGCAGACATGTGCAAGGCTCAGCTGCAAAAGCAGACATGTGTCATTTTTTAAACAAATTTTCTTGTTAATAATAAATCAGATATTTCTGAATAAAACTCTAATATCTTTAAAAATATTACAGCAAATTTTTATCAAAATTTCGAGTTGATTGATCGAGTTATAAGCCCTAGGCAGGTTTTTGCGTTTTACTCAAAAATGGTTATAAGTGTTGTCGTAATTTCAAATTCGCTGGAAATAATCAATTATCAAAATATAGGACACATGCAAATACTGAATATCGAAATCGACCAATCTCCTTTTCATCATGAGTATATTGAATCATCACCTATACAATTGGAACTAATAAACGGCGGCACATAATTTTGAAATGCCACTAGACGAACAAATTCAAATGGCGTTTTGCAACGATATTCGATTAACTCCAGACAAACCCAAGTTACGGGAATCTCGTTGGATAGTTGGCCCGGCTAATAACGTATCGTTTAAACTGACTCCGGTAATGCTTTTCGCAGATCCATCAAATACTACGCGAAGCTTTGTAGTAGTACAAGAATTTTTGGAGATAAATAAAAATGTTTTGTTGTTTTGTTTGAATCTTCATTCAAACTATCGGACACAATTTCCATATGTCCGAGATCTGTGCCCAAAGAATAGAAGTCATTTTTGAATGGCAATTGCACTACATAACGTCCGTGTTTATCGCGTTTATGCGTTTTTGCAAAATGAGTTTCACATACCATCTCATTTCTTGTTCGGTTTACTTTTGTGTTTTGGTATTTTTCGAGCTCTCAGAATTTTAACAATTTGAGTTCTAAGTTGGTTTATTGCAAGATTACACATGAAATGTCTAGCATTGGATGCCGTACATTCATAGAACCCCAAGCACCTAAGTGCGTTTGCTACAAAATAGGATTATTTTTTCCCTAATTTTATTCTACCTTCTCAAGCGAAGTCCCAAAACAGTTGTGCTCCAAATAAAATGTCGATTGGGCTAGATAAACTAATTTGAGGTAAATTTTGCGTAATTCTTGGTAGCACAAGATGTAAATAATAATAATTTTCTTTTGGATAGTAGACTTCAGCGGACAGCTAATCTTGGAAAATTTTGTCTTTCGCATGGATTCTGCTACACAATAGCTCGACTTGATGCCAACCATTACAGGTGACATTTTCAGTTCAAACCCCAAGTCTGTCCTGAAAATGCCACCTGCAATGGTTGGCGAAACGTCGGCATCAAGTCGAGCTATTGTGACACGGAATCCATCCGGGGACAAGATGTTTCAATAATTTTATTTCTGGCACCTGGTTAACATTTTGATTATATGAAAGAACAACTTTATACCACTTTTATTAATAATAACGTGAAAACGTAACTATAGTTTCAACACCGAAGTGCCATTATCAAACAATTAGAAAAGTATGAAGAAATCAATGAAACAGTTCAAATGTAAATAGAGTAGAGTAAAGTAGGGTTGGGATCGAGGGATCAACGGAAATTCCAAAAACAGGTAGATCTTATGAAAGTATAGTATTTCATTGGTTCCTTCATAATTTTCTAATTGTTTGATAATGGCATTTCGGTATTGAAACTATAGTTACGTTTTCACGTAAAGTGATATTCAAACAGAGTAATTATTCTTTCATATAATCAAAATGATAAATTACCATAAAGTAACGGCTTCCATCATCGATTTTTTGGTTAACATTTATAAAATCAAAGACATACGATAAAAATGTATTACTGTACAATTGGGCAATAAATAAAAATCATATTCACATTGTGTTACGTGGTTATTAAACAATCATAATAAAAATAATCCACTTATTTGATTTTTGTTTCAACACAAGTAATAAAAATGTCTTACCTTACGGTATACTCAAAACACTGTAGGTAATGTACGAATAACATAAAAACATATTGTATGTCTGACTTTATATACTTTTTGAAACTTGAAATTTGAAAGTGAACACCCATGACATTTAGCTGCAATAAAATTTTGTTAAAAAGTGCAATTTTATTAAGGTCATACAGTACTATATATAAGAATGAAAATCTTTCCAGACATCACATACAAGATACCAGGTGAGTACACACATACTTAAATCATTCGTAAATTTTGCTGCCATTGCTGAAGATTGTTATGATTGTAAATGTTAATTATAAAATGTTAATATTCTAAATGAGAAAACCTTTTCATTTATAAATATCTCAAAATATGCCAGTAGACTCGGCCGATTTTAATATTATTTGTGAAGATATTTTCCAGTTTGTCTGAAACATACCGAATGGAGCAAGAGATAATGAACGACGAACAATTAATAGAATGTGTGAGGAGACATAAGGTTCTATATGATTCATCGATCCCCAAATGCACGAATAACGATACAAAAAATGATATATGGAGAGAAATCGGAGGAGAAATGAGAACACAAGGTAATAAAAATTTTTTAATACAATTAGTCGCCGGTACAGCATTATCGGTATTTTTTCGTGTTTGAATTCGTCTGTTGTAAATTCGAAATTTTTGAGACAAAATATTAAACTTGCTTCCAACAACTCTCCTGATACGACAATGGTGGTAGCTGTAAACACATTCTGGAACATTCAAATTCTGACGTGGATATGGTAGCCTCCGACTATCATATATGGCACGTCAACATTTGTATTGGGCCAAATTTTATTTGGTGATACTTGCAGTGTTCCTCGTTGCAGTCTTTTGTCTAGTGAAGAATTTGCAAAAATTCCGCCATCGCTGTTTTGCCATATTCTTCGACGTTAACAACTTATAAATTGTAATTAGCGTTTACAAGAGCCATCAAAACAATTGAAAACGATTTTTTATAATCGAAACACAACGATCCAATGTTCCCATGCAGTTGGGAAAGTTCCAAGTTATGTTGAAATTTTTAGCAATTACTAGTAGTGTTTGAGCTATCGAATCGCTGCATATGATTCTGCATGATTCATGTATAATCTTTTACGATGTGCTATGTCGTAAGCGGAAAAAGAAAGAACAAATATAATGCTAACTTTTTTGTGGAAATTGTTGTTTTTATTCTATTATCAAACTACTTTTTTAGGTCAACTCTGTAAGATTAGATGGAAGAATATTAGAGACGTTTTTAGAAGATATTTGAAAAAAAAATACAAAAAGTGGACAAAGTGGTAAAATACAAAAAAAGTACAAATACGCTGATCGGTTAAATTTTTTGAAGGACCATATTGACAGAAGAGAGACAAAAACTAACGTAGGATTTGACAATACCAAACAAGAGGCTGAAAAAATTGTGCACCAAAAAGGAAGTAATTCCAGTGATGAAATAGAACATGATATAGCTGTCCCAAGCCAAGAGACAGAGGAATATCGGAATGGAGAAATACAAAAAAACTAAGAATTGCAAATAACGTTTGTCTGCTCCTAAACAAAGACCTGTGAAATGCACCAATGAAAGGAAAGTGACAAATTCTCAGTCTACTGTGCGAGCTACTATCACAACAAAAGTAAACGCTGTTGATAGCTTTTTAATTTTTTTAACACCAGTTTTAAATTCGATGTCACCTTTACTTTTCCATTTTGCGAAAGCAGAAATATTTGCGATTGTACAAAATACGAGTTAAAATCATTTCACTAACAAAATGGCAATATACCAACCACGAATGATGATAATACAAGCTCTTTTAACTTTCCGGATTTGTATGATTGTTTCCGCAATTTTAAATAAAGTATATCTTAGAAAAAATGCTCTAGTTTTATTAGTAAATAGCAAATGAAGTGATAACTTAAGGATTGGGGCATTTGAAAACGTTAGTATACAAGACTCCTGTTCGAAACCTGGAAGATCGAATCCCATAATTATTTCATGTAGGGTTATTCAAAATATCCCAGAAATGTTTCATCGGATCCGAGAATCAATGCGTTACCGTACAAACGTGTGTATAATGACCGAATGGGGTCATTTCGAACATCTCATATGATCTCTATTAGTTTTTAATTCGAGAATTTAGTTGTTACATTATTTCAAGTGTAATTTAAATAGCATATCGTCGCTTAAGATGTAATACCTCTCAACCCACACTTTATACCAAAACAACATTTTGGCTTCATTGGACTCATGTGATGTATGTTTATGTAAGTGCAGACAGCTGTTTGAAAAGTTTTGGAAAATGACTTGGGATCAGCGCAAAGTTTTTGTGGTTAATAATGTAACACTCTCAAGTGTCAAAAGAAAATATACAAAAAACCAAAATTCACCAAGAAATTGTTCAATATTTTATAGTTTACCAATAGACTGTCTAAAGGTGAATATTTGCAAGAAATTGTTTCTGTTTACCCTAAGTCTAGGAGAATTTCAAATGAGCTCCTGGATTAAATCTGCTGAACATAGCATGCACAATTCGAAAGATTACAATAATATAGAAAATAGAGCTGCTCACCTAAGAGAAAAGAAAAATGGAGATAAGGAATTTTTAAAGCAGTTTTTTGATGATTTGCCTACACTGCCATCTCATTATTGCCGCCAAACATCATCTACATTGTATTTGGATCAAACAGTGCATTCCAAAACAGCTTTATATAATGAGTATGTTTCAAAATGTAAGACTGAAAAGAAAAATTGTACGAGTCGAAAATCTTTTGATGACTTGTTCGTAGAGAAAAACCTTGCTATTTATCAGCCTAAAAAAAGATAGATGCGATCTTTGCTGCCAGTGTGATGTCGGAAATTTAGAAGAAGAGCTTTTTACGAGACACATTGCTAAAAAAGACAGAGCAAGGCAAGAAAAAGCGAGAGACATCGATTTAGCCGGAAATGAAGAGGCCGTGATACTGATGATAGACTTACAAGCTGTAAAAATATGTCCCAGTTTAAACGCAAATGCTTTGTACTATAAAACAAAATTATGCTGTCACAATTTTACAATTATGAACATAAAAACGAAACACGTAATGTGTTATTGGTTTAGTGGGGTAGACAGTGATCTCTCAGCTTCAACGTTCGCTTCATTGGTGGTTGACTATATTTCAAGATTTACGGACAACAGCTTGCCAATTTTAATCTATAGTGATGGGTGCACCTATCAAAATAGAAATAATATAATGGCCAATGTTCTTCTTTTCATATCTGTTGCCAGGAATCAAACTATTGTACAGAAGTACTTAGAACGTGGGCACACACAAATGCAGTGCGATTCTGTTCACAACAGAATTGAAGCTAAAATAAAAGAAACCAGAGAGATTTTTCTTCCTTCCGCGCATTTGTCCATTAGTCGACAGGCTCGAAGGAATCCCTTTCCGTACTGTACCGAATGGGTAAATTATGACTTTTTTCGAGATTTCTCTCAAAAAGGATATCAGATGTATGGGAGCATTAGACCAGGAAAGAAAAATGTAACAGATATTCGAGCCATTAAATATTCTCCCGATGAAAAAATCTTGTTTAAACTTAACTTTGACGATTCTTGGAAAGAGCTACCGCAGCGGCGACGTCGGAAAGAAGTTTGTCGTGATTGACCACAACTGAATCCAGAAAATAAGAAAATAAAAGCCCAAAAATTCAAGCACATATAGGAGCTTAAATCAGTTATTCCTGCCGATTGTCACCACTTTTATGATAACTTAAGCCATATCTTGTTGTATTATATCAAACGTTTAGTTTTCTTTTGTATTTTTCATATTATTAAAAAATAAAGTTACAGTCAAGCCACACTTTGTTCTTATTTTTGTAGAATCAATAGCTCGTAACCCACCTGGAATATCAAAATGGGGTTTCATATATTTTTATTTATTTCAGAAATATGCGTAATTAAATTTTAGTCCTATATCCATGTTTTATTGGTTGAAATAGATTATAGGTTCAAGTGTAGTTAGTTTTTTTGCTCTCCTGCACAAACAACCATATGTGGGTTACGAGCTATTGCATCTTAAACGACGATATCTGTCAATTCTGCATTTGTGTACATTTCCATTTTACTGAAATTCTTATTATTGCACATACTAAAAATCTGTATTTTTTCTTATTGAATTATCAACTCCAGCGAATACTCATCCAACGCGCCATACAATGATGGGTATGCTAGAATATTAATGATGACCAGCAAGCTTGAGAGATAAAATAAAATAAATAAAATAGAGTTTTATTTACAAACAATCAATGTGTATTGTTCTTTGAATAAATATTTTGTGATCACGTTCAACAGCACTTCTTACGACCCGTTCTCGACCCTGTGTAGCGTTCAGCTCTTTGTCGACAGATTGGTACATCATCTATAACATAAGGAAAATTTGTTTGAATACGTGAAAGTATATTACTAAGAAATAATTAGTTAGAATTTATCGAAATAAAAAAACGAGTTAATGTATGCAAATGCTAAAATCGAAATTCAAAAAATTGATTACTGATTAGTTATAATATACAAAATGTTCTATCTCAGACGGATCACCCAGTATATTTCTTGTCCATAGTAAGTGGAAAAATCTCTTGAAACACGTCGAATGATTTTGTTTGGGACATCTCTTGACGTATATTTGAGGATTGAACGAGTAATCCCCTTTTAGGGGACACTCCAACCCCTCAAAATTGAACATGGAGAGGGATTGAGTGATACGTCATTTGAAAGGTCTTGGAAGCCTCTTCAGAACGGTGTATGAAAAACGCAAATTTAATGGACCGTTTTCGTCAAAAATTAATTTTGCTGCTCGAATGCACCACCTTGAATATTTTGGTTATTTGTACAATGTACAAGCTCATTTTTATTAGGCATTTTTTACAAAATTAAGCAATCTTCAAAAAATCACATTCGTAAAAAATTGAATTGTGTTGTCATGCTTCAATGAAAAAAAAAATTAGATCTGTGTTTTTAGGTCAAATGTTCAAATTGTCATCCAATAATGATCGCCATTCAAATTGCCCTCGATGAAAAAGGTACCAATGATGCGGTTTTCAACAATCCCTGTTCAAACATTAATCTTTTTGATGGTATTGCGTGTGTTCTTCTCTCATCCAGTGAGAATTTTTGTAGACTAGTAGTGACAAATTTACACTCACCAGAAAACATAACGTTTTCGTTATCTAACATGTCCATCCTTCGCCCATAAAAATAAGTTCTCCTATCAAAATCGTCTTCCATAAGTCCTTGAGTAGATATCCTTTTTGTACGGATGCATTTTATTTTCTTTCGATGTTTACTATTGATGTATGGCTAACATTGAATGCATGGGTTATATCTGTAATTCGAATGGGGTTGAATATGGGGTCGCATTTTTAAGTGTGAATTCATAATACTTCGGAAGTTGGAGAATAAAACTCGGTCTTGTTGGTGGATGGATTGACTTGCGTTTCAATTAAGACCAGTATGTCTGCGGGTCGTATATGTTTTTAAATTTTACACAAAACTTTTAACATTTAATTTAAAAATGCTGACAAATTGTTTCACCACACTGTGGCTAGAATAGTGGGAATGTGTTCACAAAATTGTTAACGAGTGGTGAATTATGTGTGTCGATTGAATTATATAATGTTAATGATGAACCCGCTGTAGATTTTCCCGAAGAACAAGAAGAAGTAGATAATTCTTTTTTAGAGGAAGATGCCTCGGAACAAATTTCGAACTTATGAATTTAACAAATAATCAAAGTGAACTACCATACATAATATTTCCAGGGTATAATTTAAAATTCTTACTGGATATCGGTAGCACAAAATCATTCGTTAATCCTGAAATCGCAAAAAAATTCTTCGATAATTTAATCAAAAAAGACCCATTCCAAATTTCTACCGCTCGTGGCACTTCAATAGAAAAGTACAGTACTCTCATAAAATGTTCGAAACTATTTAAGATAGAAAATCCTTCTTTAAAATTTCACTCGTTTAATTTTCACAGCTTTTTTTCATTGTTTACTAGGATTATACAATCTCAAAATAAACTATTATAAACTACCCATTCAATCTAATTGCATTGCAGTTACACCAAGATCAGAACAAAAAGTGAATATGGACATTACAAAACATTTACTAGCAGAAAAATTCGACGAATATAAACAAAATTGTAATCTAAATTGCAACAGTATACATACCGGAAGTATAAAATTTGATATTTCTAACGTCCGAACTGAACATATGAACTCAGAGGAAAAGAAAATTATTACTACTTTGAATAAAAACGCTGATGCTCTATCACGAATTCAACTTAACGTTTTAACTGCTTCTAAAGCCCCAAAGCAATTTTTGACTATAACCCCATTTACGGAAAATTCAGTAAAGTGCTACGGAAATATTTCAAAAGCTCTGAACTCAATATGATTAAATGTACAACAAAACTCGTAGATATTATCGAAGATAACGAAATAGTACAAACTATACAAAACTATCATGAGAGTAAAACGAATCATAGAGGACTAAATGAAACAGAAAATCAAATAAAAAATGTATATTATTGGCCTAATCAACGAAAATCTATACAAAACTATATCAATAATTGTGAAATATGCCAAGTAACAAAATATGACAGAAACCCCTTAAAACTAAAATTCAATATAATGCCTACTGCCGTGAGACCTTTTCAGATCTTACATGTCGACAATATTTTTTGGAGAACGTAAAATTTTTAACAATAGTCGATTCATTTTCCAAATATACCCAAGCTTATAAATTAAATTCGACTCAAGGCATAGAAGTTGTTAATAATCTCGTAAGATATTTTACACACCACTGTAGCAAATAATATCAGATAAGTGTACAAACTCATAAGGTAAAAATGCATTTTATAAAAGACTTATATGATCACTTGTTAATACTTTCTAATACTATTTTAAACAGAGAACTCCATCACGTTTTACAAATTGAATACCCTACATTCCAGCATAATGAAAACTAGAGATTTATTCTTAGCATTACAAAAAATATCTTCACTTTATAAAGAAAGTCTACCATTTAAATTGAAATACGAAAACATGTTAGATTTAGATCGATAATAAAAATTAATTGTAAAATCGAATCTTCCACAATTAATTATTTCTTATCAGTCCCAATTGATTATGACCAAGAGTTCGAGCTCTGCTATTTACACCCAATTCCAACTAAATACGAATCAGAATTTGTAACCATAATTCCCGATATAAAATATCTATTGAAATCGAAAAAAAAAACATTATTAAACTTCTAAACGACATTTGTATGAAAGGTGAAATATATCAATGTCCTAATTACACCCAACGTAATCATAACTCATTATGCGAGAAGGGAATATTACTAAATAGAAATTCAAGCTAATGTCAGTATATTCATTCGAACATCCCAGAAAACCATATGAAAATCATTCCTGAAATTAATCAATATATTGGAATATTCCCCAAAAAGAAGGAATCAAAATAAAATGTCAAGAAGGGACAGAATCCAGACAACTAACGGGAATCTACCTGATAAAACAACACACATGTAAAACGTATTTTCACAATCATGAGATGACGTGCATAGACAGCACATATGGACAACCTCTTGTGATTAACAAATTAAAATTCGAACACACAAAAAATGAAGTTCTCAAATTTAGTGTGGATTTAAAGGCTCTGAATTTGTAGTTAGTTGAAATTCAGACTCGAAAGATTGAACAACTTTGTAATAAAGCTCTAATAAGGATAATTCATTTTTTAAAAACTATTTTTCGGTAGTTCGAAAGTTAATCTAAATATTTTTGCTGGCAACGGAGATATTGACGAACCCATAGGAGTCCGGTCTTCTGTTTTTAATATTTATCGTTAATTGTGAAATAATTTTGGTCTATGCAGAGTGAGATTACATTTAATATTTCCGGTGTTATTACCGGTAAAGTATTATTGCAAATTAAAAGATCTTCAATTAGACTGATGGTCAATTGTGTGGGAATACTCGGAAAAGGGTTCTTGACATCAAATTATACAAGTTTGATATTTGTCTTTAGTTCGACATCTTTTATTTTTTTTATTGATCGAAAGGAGTTTTTTATACTGTATGTAGGTTTAAAGTTTGCATATGTTAATATTATGTTTACTGACTTTTCGATTTGAGAAGTTACAAGCTAAAAAAAAAGACTCTAATTACGCAAATCACCTGTTAGAACATAACTACGATTTCACCCTTGATCTCGATATTCTACATATTCAGGAAAAAGGACATAGAAATATTGAAACACTCAAAAACAATAATAATAATGTGATATTAAATGATCAAATCGACACTTATAATTCACCGCTTGTTAACAATTTTGTAAACACGTCCTTACTATTATCCACCCATCCCTCAATTTGTACTACATTCTAATCCCTGATATTTAAGGACATACTTTTAGATTTAGCTTTAGTTGATAACTCATCGCTTCGATAATGCCACAGTGTGGTGAAACAATTTGTCAGCATTTGTAAATTAAATGTTAAAAGTTTCGTGTAAAATTTGAGTTTTATTCTGCAACCTTCGAAGTCAATTTATAATTCAAATTTCACGTATGTCATGATTTTTGTTAAATATGTACAGTAATCGAAATAATGAATTTATTCCATTTGGCGTTTACACATTGTCAATAAAGAGTGTAATTTAGAAAAAATACAAGTAGATTCAAAAGTCTACTAGAAAAATTATAAAACAACAAAAGTTAAAACAGTTAATAGGAATTTGGGACCATATGAAACAAAAAAAGTGATAAAAATGTAGCATTAATACGGCGTAAAGAAAATGTACATCTAAAAAATTTGAGACACGTTATTGTTACAAATGGACACTTCATCTGCCTCGCATCATTCTCAATTAAATCAGTAAAATGTAATTATTGACTAACCTCTATATGCCACTGCCCGACACAACTATTGAATGGATACTACAGCGAAAGAATCTTATTCTCATATAAAGTCAGAATGAATCCGGTATATGTTCGAATACATTGTAATTTTATTGCAGTAATTAAAACTCGCCATATAACAACTCTAATTGAACACTATAAAATTAATAACTATCGATAACGACTTTGAAATGGGTCAAATAATGAAAGTCCATTCTCCGATAAAATTACAATGTATGAAGCGTGACACCCCTCACGGTTTATTTGTTCGAATTGTACATTTATCGCATACCGGTAATAATTAAATCTATATTTAATAGTTTTGTTTCCAATTTCATTTCTAGTTAGAAGTCAATTGATCAAAATATGCTACTATATATACGACAATCCATTACGTCGTTATTAAAGGTGACATAATATTTAATATATCATAATATCATACGTACCTGACAAATTTTGCCGATGGAAATAAATTAATGGACGCTTTTCTAATATTGAACGATAACTCCACAATTTCAAATTTTATTGACAATGTTTTAGTTGGAGATGATTCTACACCAAGATAAAACTGCAGTTCTATTATAATTCGAAGTTGGGACCCACAGCTTCAGAAAGGCGTTAGAAAATTGAGAATCACCTTCGAAAACACTCATGTCATATAAATCGCGGAATAATATTGTTGTAGTAATTAAATTAAAACATATGACCTTTAGCTGCAATGAAGTACAATCTTTACTCGAAATTGGGATTAAGTATCAATACAATGCAGTTGTAATAAAATGCAATTTTTATTCGAAATTTTATTGAGGTCGTACAGTGACATACATAAGAATTAAAATCTTTCCAGACATCACATACCATATACGAGGTAAATACATAAATTATCCGCAAATTTTATTCTATAACTTCTGACGAGTCATGAGTCCTTTCCAACTAAATCGATCCCTAGGAAACCGTTGATAACAATTTTGGGCGAATCGGTCCCACTATTTTCCAGATGGTTCCCCAAACGGACAGAACGTTACTCAAATTGGGGCCAGTGGTTCTATTAGTTTTACCTCACCGAATTTCAACAATTCTACAAATTCGTTGAATTCTAGTTGTGAAAAATAAATATCGTTACTTACCCAGAAATATAATATCGTACGTACCTGGTAAATTTTGCCGATGGAAATGAATTAATGGACATTTTAGTTGGAGATGATTCTACACCAAGATGAAACTGCAGTTTTATTATAATTCGAAGTTGGGGCCCACAGCTTCAGAAAAGCGTTAGAAAATAGAGAATCACCTCCGAAAACACTCATGTCATGTAACTCGTGAAATAATATCGTTGTATTCGATCTAATGTACAAATAAAATAATATATACTTTAGCTAATATATACATCAACCGCGAAGAATTCAATTTGTATAATGTGTGAAGTTTCATGCTTTAAATAGTTATATACATTAGCCGTAACATATATATATACAAATATATATATATATATATATATATATATATATATATATATGTATATATATATATATATATATATATATATATATATATATATATATATATATATATATATATATATATATGTTTCTTCTTAGGTTCTCGCGGACGTAATGTGTAGAACTGGATTCTCGGGTATTGATCCGCGTTGTGTGGTTTCGGTCCTCAAAAGGACCAATTTCACGACGTTTCGGCAAAGTCGCATTTGCCATCTTCAGGTGATTCGACCGTAGAGTTTGGAAAATCTAGGCGAACTGAATTGAATTATTTGTTTAGCTAATTCTAAAGGGATATTTGTATATAAAGATGTGACATCTAGTGATACTAAGATATAGTTTTTAGGTATTGTAATTTTGTTAATGAATTCCTTGAAATCCCAAGAATCTTTGATGTAAAACTCATTTTTGTAAGCTATGTTTTTCAGTATGTTGGATAAGTATTTAGCCATTTCATAGAAAGGTGATTGAATGCTGCATACTACAGGTCGCATCGGTATATTAGGTTTATGAATTTTGGGTAAACCATATATTTTTAGAGGATGAGCATTATGTATCGTTAATTGTCTAATAATAATAATACTGTTTATTTCATCCCTTGCAAAGATTGCGAAAAGGTATATATTGGCCAATCTTCACAATACCTCGAAAAAAGATTAAATGGCCACAAATATACCAAAAATTCATCAACTGCGCTCAATAAACATGTGAAAGCACTAACCATACTTTCGACTACAACAATACAAAAATTTTAAATATTGAAACAAACGACAACAAACGTTTGATATTAGAATCTATTCAAATTAAAAAGAACAATTGTGTAAATGACAAAATAGATTCCAATCTTTCGAAACTGTACAATAATCTAATTCAAACTCAACAAAATTTTATTAATTTGAAGTGCCACTTTCCATTGTCTATTTAAAATTCAACCTAAAAAAGATGAAGTATTATTTAACTATGACACTATAGAGTAACAATTTTGAGGTTAAATTCCATAGAATTATCTTAAACTTGAATAGTTATGAAAGAAATACTTATCATAGAGTAACTAATTCATACAATAATTCATAGATATTTATAATTGTACAATATTGGAATGTCTTGTATTTAATCAAATTCAATCTATTTCAAATTGTAGTTAGCCATACATTACTCTCTCACACACAACCGATCCAATGTTTTCTGCAGTTTTAATTGGATCTTAAAACACAAGTCGGCTGCAGACGCATTTCATTAATCGAAATCATCTATTCTTTTCTAAATTACATGGAAACACTAATTCAATTAACAATTTTGATAAAGGCAATAAACGTTGTCGAAACGTCAAAACAGAATTTTTATTTCATTATCAGTATATATACGAACCAATATACCAAGAAAACATACAAATATATATATATATATATATATATATATATATATATATATATATATATATATATATATATATATATATATATATATATATATATATATATATATATATATATATATATATATATATATATATATATATATATATATATATATATATATATATATATATATATATATATATATATATATATATATATATATATATGTATTCTGAGAAACTTTCAAGAACTGAATTGTCTAGATGCTAAATAAATTCTCATAAAATCATGAAATTGACTTTCCCGAGACACATATTTCTCAATGTAGGCCTGATTTAGAAAGGAATGTAATTCTTAATCGAATACAATTCCGTATATGCTGAATGATTGAAACTGTTCCTTCAGTTAATTCGACAAAACCAATAATCAATATTTGCCAAAATTTCATCAAAATAAAATCACTCACAATTTCACACTTGAAAATATAATGGACAAGGTGTGATCAATCGATCAGTGATTCCCTTTCACTTGTATTAGCGAAACAGCTTTTGGAAATTTTTGTGGGTCAAATGTATGATTGTAAGAACAGAAAATATATTGGAACTATTTTAAGAACAGTTAATGGAAGACGTTGAATTAAACTCAATGTCACTCTGGTAATGTATTCAAATGATTCATAAAATTGGAAAATTGTGTAAATAATTTATGTAATATCAAATTTTTTCATGATATATCATCACTCAAACAGGGTGTTCTTATGACAGCTGAAGCCAGCTACATTTCGCTCTAGGCTCAGTGACGTTATTCGCCTCTCTGTTGTTTTTATGATGTTATTCAACCATTTGCACATGGTGAAAATACAAATCATGAATATCTCATAGTTTCGGCTGTACATTTGAAATTCAATATATTGCGAACAGCTCAGAGGTATGGTGTAGATCAGGGGTGGTCAACCTTTTTGCAGGCCGTGCCAGTATAAAAAATACAATTCGTGATCGTGCCACACTTTTATTTTTCAGGTTATATTACATATAACAATAATTACATAGTAATAATTATTCTTATTGCCCAATGTGGCTTCTGAACTTGAATATTTTTTGCCAGCGCATCTATATTTGGGTCAACTTTGGAAGAAGCCAGCAACATTAAGTGCTTCAGATGAGCATCAGTTAATTTGGAGCGATATTTAGTTTTTATTATATTCATTATGGAAAATGTCTGTTCACAAACATAAGTTGAACCAAATCTACAACAATATTTAAGTGCGAGATCATGTAAATTTGGAAACTGATGCATTGGCACGAATTTCCAGAATTCAGTGTAATCTGGATCAGTTGAAAGTGAATTAATTTCCTTATATTTGTTACATATGGCAGTATGATTCTGCATGTTGATTATTTCTGTTTGAATTTCTGGAGAGAACTGACTTATGTTATCGACAGAAATTAAAAAAGGATTAGTAAAAAGTGCAGTATTTTTCTTATCTGGCTCGAAATCAGAAAATCGTGTAGTGAATGAAGCATGCAACTGCATTATTAAGTTTTCAAATTTATGAAAATTAAGTTTTTTAGCAAGTTTACTCGTCAGCTCTTGCATGTGCTTGAAGTGAGTCAAACGTTTTTGCTCAAAATCGTTTGAATAAAGAACAAGTTTGAAAGTAAAACAAGATATAAGGCCAAATAATGTTGGAAAAATAGAGTTTTTACCTTGCAACCGCACATCAAGATTGTTCAAATGTCCCAATATGTCTGTTAGAAAAGCAAGATCCCACAACCACTCTTCATTTTTCAGAAGTAAGCACTCTTCTGGGAGTTCATCATTGTCTTCCAAACATCTCAAAACACTCTGCCGTAAGTTCCAAAATCTTTCAAGCGCTTTTCCTTTAGAAAGCCATCGCACACTGCAGTGAAGAAGCAATTCACCTTCTTCTTCTGTTTCATCCGGGAATAGATTACGAAATTGTCGTCGATTAAGAGCGCGAGCTCGAATTTTATTGATGCAGCGTACGACCGTATCAACAACAGAAGAAAAGTCCGAATCTTTGGCACAAAGGGCTTCTTGGTGTATACTACAATGGTACTTGAAAATTGCCCTTTCTAAATAATTTTCAAGTAAAACTGCAAATCCTTTTTTCTTGTCAACCATGCATGGTGCTCCGTCAGTGCAGATACTGTCTAATTTTGTTCACTCTACTTTACTTGTTTCAATAACAGTTTTAACTTCACGGAAAATGTCTTCTCCTTTTGTCGAAATTAACTGGCGTAAGTCAACAAGCTCTTCAACCGGATCAAAGTTATCGTTTACATATCGGACAAATATACTTAATTGTGCGTTATTCGTAATATCGCAACTTTCATCCAAAGCGAGAGAGGAATATTTACAAGAAACTAGTCCAAAGAAAATTTGAGAATTCACGTCCATAGCCATGTCGTCTATACGTCGCATCACGGTATTGCGAGGCAGCGCTATTTGATCGACCATTTTCTCAATTTCTGTACTACCCGCATATTTGGCAAATATTAATAAGCTGTTTTTAACAATCTCGTCTCCGTCAGAATACGCTTCCTTTTTTCGGGCCAATAAGAGAAAGTTCATAGGATGCTTTTATCATCGTCTCCATTTCATCACTCGTTTTCTTAAAAACTGATTGCTGAGCAGCCAAGGATTTTTTCTTCTTATTCATAAAATCCGTTCTTAAGTTAGACCTAACTGGGTATTTAGAATTGAAATCGGCGTGCATTTGCTTGAAATGTGGCTGCAAGTTAAATTTTTCAGGAACTGCCACGCAAGATCCGCAAATCAAACAAACTGGCTTAGCAGTATTATGTTTTGTAAATAAAAATTGTTCTTCTCAAGCAACATTAAACTCGCGAAGCGCAATGTCTTCTTCATACTTCCTCTTCGAAGTACTGGGCTTGCTAAATGCCATTTTGAATAATGATCACACCTCAAACGCACAAAACGTTCTTCTTTTCAGAGCAGAATCACGACTCACCCGCGAATAGATAAAGAGCTGCTGCGCGTTCGCGCACGTTTAGTGTTAAGTTTAGGTTTAGCCGTCACAATACGATCATACCTGCATTACGACTGGTGCTCTCCGCTATGTCTTATCCAGTGGCGTACTGCTACAAATCGCCACATGAGCAATTGAGCATATACATTATACATTATATTTTGATTTTATTGCATTTACGATACGATTCACCTACTTATTGAAAACCATTCGCGTGCCACTCTTACTACCCCTGCGTGCCACCTTGTGGCACTTGTGCCGCGGGTTGTCCACCCTTGGTATAGATAGTCAAGTTGCTACAGGATTGCAATGAAAAATGCAGCTATTGTAGTATATTTCTGAGACCAGTATTCTATACTCCATCGGAGTAATAATCATCACTATCCAATTCAAATGGTATTACAATTTACTCTGAAATACTTTTAGTACGAAGTTTTGAAGTTTCGTAGTGCTTACAAAATAATTATAAATTTCCTCCATTCCACGGAAATGTCAAGAATATCAAAGAGGTGATACAAATTTGATTAAAAAGCATTAATTAATATCTAGCTTCCAGAAGTTAGAGAATTGAACTCAAATTCACCAACTACTAGTGACATTTTCCACCTCACTGTGGCATTCTTGAAGAAAGAACTTGTCAACTGGAGCTAAATCTAAAAATATGTCCTCGACTGTTATGAATTGATCTTAATGTGGTACAGATTGACGGATGGACGAATGCAATGGTTTGGGTGGGAGTTCATTTACAGAATTGTTGGCAAGTGGTGAATTATAGGTATCGATTTGCTAACTCAATATTGTGTTTAATGTTTCAAAGTTTCCATGAATTCTACAATTTTGAATTTATGTCCTATTTCTTGAATGTGTAAAATTTCGAGATTGAGGATGAAATTGTGATGTTCCAATAGGCGCATAATCAGAGTCTCTTTCGAGCCTGTAACCTCTGGAATGTTCGTTGAACTGAAACTGCGTCCAGTTTGTCTTATGTACAAGGGATTAGAGTCGTCACACCACAGCCTGTAACCTCCAGAATTTTTAGATTTTGAATCATTAATATATGTGTATATATTGATTGTTGTTTAAAAGGCTACATTCTCATTGTGAGATAATTTTTGTCAAGGTTCACCTGAATATGTTGAAATTTGATTTGATGTTATTATCAATCTACGGATAAATTAGATTCAGGTTTTTCATTAAGCTTATTTCGAAGTATATTATTCATTATCTTGTCATCATGACTGCTGACTGTTATTTTTGATAATATCTATGATTCTGTTTAGTTCTTATTGAAAGTAATCATTACTAGTAGATTAAGTGGACGAGTTCTACGCCAGGAAATGACTCATCGACCGGATGTTGCGCGCGCAACTTCGGATGTAACGTTACTAACCCGCGAAATTCAAACGTGTCCATAGAGCTTACGATGATCACCGAACTTCCGACCATAGAGGTCTGGGTCATAGAATGTGAGGTTAGTTGGACGTAACGTTACTAACCCGCGAAATTCAAACGTGTCCATAGAGCTTACGATGATTATAGAACTTTCGACCATAGAGGTCTGGATGTGAGGTTAGTTGGATGTGACGTCATCGACCCACCAAATTCAAACGTAGAGGTGATGTTTATCATGGCCGACGTTGGAACCGAATGTCAGAAGAGTTAACGTCAAAACCACAATATGACTGATGTTGTAGCTACATCGCCGCCATCTTCTGATGAACCGATGAACTATCATACTTAAATGTCAATGTCAGACCAGTTAACTTCAAAC
The DNA here is from genome assembly GCA_958510875.1 of Endomychus coccineus. Taxonomy (NCBI): domain Eukaryota; kingdom Metazoa; phylum Arthropoda; class Insecta; order Coleoptera; family Endomychidae; genus Endomychus; species Endomychus coccineus. The sequence goes on from OY294068.1 coordinate 114,653,510, forward strand.
GACTACATCTATGAATGAACCGATCAACCGTCATGCATACCTGTCAACGTCAGAAATGTTAACGTCAAGGGACGACATCTATGAGGTCACAATTCAAAATATGACTGATGTTATAGCTACATCGTCGCCATCTTTTAATGAACCGATGAACTATCATACTTAAATGTCAATCTCAGAACAGTTAACTTCAAATGACTATGAATGAACCGATCAACCGTCATGCGTACCTGTCAACGTCAAAGGACGACATCTATGAGGTATCTTGTTAATGCTTTTGCGCGGGAAATTTATGAACCGATGAACTATCATAGCTGGATGTCAATGTCAGAACAGTTAACGTCAAAGGACGACATTTATGAAACTCCAATTCAAAATGTTACCGATGTTGTAGCCTATATCGCCATCTATCACTAAACCGATGAACTATCATAGCTGAATGTCAATGTCAGAACAGTTAACGTCAAAGGACGACATCTATGAGGTACTTTGTTAATGTTTTCACGCGGGAAGTTTCATCTCAATTCAAAAAAACGATATATTAATGAACTATCATAGCTTGATGTCCATGTCAGAACAGCTAACGTCAAAGGACGACATCTATGAGGTGTTTTGCTGATGTTTGCGCGAGGAATTTCAGAAATTTGACTCATGTTGTAGCTTAAACCGATGAACTATCATAGCTGAATGTCAATGTCAGAACAGTTAACGTCAAAGGACGACATCTATGAGGTATTTTGTTAATGTTTTCGCGCGGGAAGTTCCATCTCAATTCAAAAAAACGATATATTAATGAACTATCATAGCTTGATGTCCATGTCAGAACAGCTAACGTCAAAGGACGACATCTATGAGGTGTTTTGCTGATGTTTGCGCGAGGAATTTCAAAAATTTGACTCATGTTGTAGCTATACTGTCATTTATTATTGAACCACACCGTAATTCCAAAAATAATGAACTTTTAAAATAACCTACAAATTTCCTAAACGTTAAATGATTACTTACGTATATGAAATTATTACACCAGAAACCACATTGAGTATATGAGAACACGTGGAAGCAATTAATTTTGCATACACCTGCGTCATCACATTCAGTTTATACGAGAATAATTGAATACAATGGATTCATTCATTAGGTCAACAAATAACAATAAGTGATTTACAAGTCTAGACTTGTTAATAAGAGAATTAGAATTGAGAGTTATGTTGACTACGAATTTAATTCTCGATTCCTCAGTAATCTGTTACAGCTCAAACGAAACACATCGTTTTCATATATCCTGTGTGTGCTGCCTTCTATTGAACGGAAAATGTAAGTTTAATTCAATTATTTAATTCACTGCCATGAAAACATACATACTCTTATAAGCATTGAAACAGTTAAAAAATTATTCAATTCACATTCATAAAATAACAAGTACAAAATTGATTAATCAACTTTTATAAAATAACTGTTGAATCAATTTTGTGTGTGTATTACGTTGAATGTTGAATGTTGAATCAATTTTGTGTGTGTATTGGAGATTTAAAAAAATCTCCAATTTTATTCATATTGTTTCAGATTCATGATGGATCTAACAAAACTTAATCATTGTGCTCTTTTGGAGAGAAAACCATTGAGGAGAGTTCCAGAACTCGAAATCAATAAGCATTATACAATACTTCAAGCGAGAGTAGTAAGAACCAAATTTAGTGAATCCGTATTGCTCGAGTTCGATGAATTCTCTATGTTCCTACCCAACCGATTGACCAATCAGATTATCCCAATTTTGGAACAAATCAACATGAAACCTTGTTTGATTTTGATATACAGGGGAAAAGAGGATGTTAATAAAAGCAACCCGGCTTTTAAACTTGAATTTTTGGAGCTCAAGTAATAAGAAATCTAAGGTATGGTGTTTATACTAGCGTGTGTATATAGTCGATGAAATCATCAGTAATAATATGTCTCTTGAAGAATACACACGTAAATTGGAAGAATTCGGTGCGAAAGTAAAAGCTTTGAGTAGAGATTTAAAATTTTACGAAGATAAAAATATAGCTATAAGACAATTGAATAGTTTAAGTATTGGTGGAGAGGATGGTTATGTTAGAACCCAATTTTATAATCGTAACCTCAATTTTGAATGGAATCCTATATACAAACGTTCCGAATCGAGTGGAACGTATTTATATATGTCCCAGGAAAGATCTGAGAAATGAATGTAATCGAACAGAATGGCAGCCAATGAATTATCAAATGATTAACGAAAATCAACTAGAGGTATTCACATACATAATTCTCGAAACGATGCGGACCACCACCACCACCACCAATCACACATTCAATTATAAGCTCAAGCTATTATTTCCAAATGGTACAGAGGGGGATGTTATGAAGTGGCAAACATTCACCCCATCACCTACATCGATGTCTTCTCAACCACCACCACCAAACACACCATCACCGACACAGATAGTAAACGAGATTTATGCAATGCAATGTTTCAATCTTAGTGTCTTATTAGTTTTACTACTTAAAATCATCATAAAAATTGTTAAGAAACATACAAATAAATACACATAATGATAATAAAGAGTTGTTTTATTGAATAATAGTAATAACACGTATTTATTGAATATATATACAGATATATTTAATTTGGTAGAATAATGTTCAGGAACCATTGCTGTAGATTATCCACGTGTTGAATTGTACACATATATTTTTTTCCATCATTACGGTGATTCATGCAGCTCATCCTATTTGAAGGTTCGAATTTTCCTGTTTCACATAGAGTATTATCAAAGTTACACACATCTACAATGTGTGGGAAAATATTCAGTTCTTGGCACTTTCTCGTTAAAAAATCAGCTTTTTGATGACCTCGAACATAAATATAGTCTGCCTTACATAGAAGATTAGATTTTAGAATATTATCTATTTCGGTGTATTCTACATCTCCAGAAGAATATTTTATTCCATGTACGAGTCTCTCCACATAACATATAGATTTTCGATCTTGAGCATTCAACGATGCAAAGGGTATGCATGGTTTAAACAATGAATAATGTCGTTTAAATCCAATCTGGATAGACATTTCTTTCGGATGGAACACATCGTCGACGACGAAACCTTGAATGTCAACCAAAGCGATTCTCATGGTGTCACGTAATAAACTGATCGCATTTATGTCTAAATGAGACTCTTGATGATTTCGGTGAGGGGTGAGTATTCAATTAAACAATCGTGAATTATGATGCAATAAGCTTCGAGATATTTTGTTAATGTTTTTGCGCGGGAAGTCCCATCTCAATTCAAAATATGATCTATTAGTGAACCGGTGAACTATCATGACTGGATGTCAATCTCAGAACAGTTAACGTCAAAGGACAACATCTATGAGACCCCAATTCAAAATATTACTATATCGCCATCTATTGATAAACCGATGAACTATCACAACTGAATGTCAATGTCAGAACAGTTAACGTCAAAGGACGATATCTATGAGGTATTTTGTTAAAGTTTTTGCGCGGGAAGTTGCATCTCGATTCAAAATATGATCTATTAATGAACCGATGAACTGTCATAGCTGAATGTCAATGTCAGAACAGTAAACGTAAGAGGACGACATCTATGAGACCCCAATTCAAAATATTACTGATTCTGTAGATATATCACCATCTATTATTAAACCGATGAACTATCATAGTTAAATATCAATTTCGGAACAGCTAACGTCAAGGACGACATCTATGAGGTGTTTTGGTAACGTTTTGTCTGGAAATCACTCTCAAAATTGAAAATTGTCACTTATATTGTAGCTATATTGTCGTTCATTAATACCACAACCTAATCTCAAGATAATGAACCAGCAAAATAACCTAGAAATGTCTACTTACATATATGAAGTGTTTACACCAAAAGCACATTAAGTATTAAGTATTCATTTCTACATGCACCTGCGTCATCACATTCACTTTATACTGATTATGAGAACGACAACAGTCGTACAATGAGAGGAATTCATTAAGTAAACAAATAACAATGAGTGAATCATTTTTACTACACAGAATCTGTTGAATTTCGTTTAGGATTGAATGCGAAAATATCAAATTTGATTGTACATATCGATAGTTTGATTAAAATTCTAATAATGCATCCCAAACGTTTGAACGCGTATATTGTCCAAGTGCTTGGAATTGAAAATTCGAATTTTTGGAGCTTAAGTAATAAGAAATCTAAGGTATGGTGTTTATACTAGCGTGTGTATTGAAATCAAACTTTTGAGAATATCAATGAAATCATACAATTCCAACAGCCCGAATGTTCGTTTGCAATTTTACGAATGATGATGAACGAAAAAATGAATATTTTAACTTTTCTTTATAACTTAGGTATTGACGTAACGTATAAAACTCAGAATAATTCGGAACGATTGATTTTTATTGTTATCCACGATTGTCAACCTATATCTAAATCAGTTCGAGATGCAGACTTTTCAATTTATCGATATTTCGAAAGCCCACTTATACTGAACTAAGAATACAATACTTCAAACTATCCATTTCGCTTAAAATATACATAGCAGTATATTATAGAAACTTTGTTAAAGATCACATGTTATATAAAAATCGAATGATTCGAGATGTAGACTCATGAGCTCTAGAAGCCTTAGGATCAGTTGCAAGAGGTGCAAGTGCTATCGAAAATACGGTGGTTAACCAGCTAAAAACAACGGAATGCATTGGGTAGCGTTCAGAAAAAAATCGATAACGATGTGGAATATTTTGATTGTTTTGGAAATTTGAAGACACCAAAGGAACTCGTTCGATATTTGGGTGGGAACGTTGGGATTTTCTACAATAACTACACCTATCAGAACTATAATCAAGTGATATGTGAACAGTTGTGCGTGAACTTTCTCATCGAAATTGTCGAAAGTATCAATTAAACCTTAGTCAGTCTATATCGAAACATCAAGCGAATCGCATTCATATCGTATTATCATGAGAATCGCATTAGTTGACATTCAGGGGTTCTTCATTGACGATGCCTTCCATCCAAAAGAAATGTGTATACAAATTGGATTCAAACGTCATTATTCCTTATTCAAACCGCACACATCTTATTCATCGCTAAATGCAAAGGAGCGAAAGTCTGTATGGTATTTACAAAAGTCTTATCATGGACTCGATTATGCATCTGGAAATGTGGATTAATGAATAATATTCTTAAATCGATTCAACTATGTGCAGTCGACTATATTTATGTTCGTGGTCAGCAAAAAGCAGAGTTTTTGAGAAGGAAGTGTATAGAATTGGACATTTTCCCACACATCGTAGATGTTCACAGTTTCGATGGTACTAAATGTGAAACGGGGAAATTCGAGCAAACAAACAATTTGACCTGTCTGAATCATCGTAATGACGGTGGTAAATACATGTGTGCAGTTCAACATGTGGATAAATCACAGCAGTGGTTTCTGAATGTAATAGTACCTAAATTATATGTATTTTCTGAAATAAATATTATTATTACACCTATCTCCTTTAGATAATTATTTATTCAGATGGTAAATAGCTATGTTTAAATTTTTAACAAACCTTTTCAATATTAATACTGATAAAGAAGATAAAATAGCATACAAAATTGCTAAAATTTTATGAATAACTCCTTCTAGTGTGGATGATGCTGATATTGTCTCTTGTATAAGATGTGGTAAACAAGATGATTGCCATTCAGCGATATGCTCCATCACTTCGATCATGGAATAAGAGTTTGAGTTTATAATGTATGATTGTCTTGTGGAATGTTAAACGTGAATACCTCCAATTGATTATCGTTGATTTATTGTGTCCAACAAAGAGAGTTCCTTGATATTATATACGTTTGAAGAAATCGGGAAACTCTGAATATCAACCACTATGAATGACATTTCAAACTAGAATGATAAACTATTCAAATATCTAGTTGCATATGCGTGGATCATTGACATATTTCTTTGATGTTATCGAAATTTCGAAAGAGTACGTCGAAGCACAAAATTTGTAGTGATGTTGGACTTATTCTATAGTTGACGTCATCGACCTCCCCTCCCATCTCAGAAAACATTTGAAACATCTTAAAGGTGTAAGAATTTGAAGTATCTCTTCGAATGATGCGCATGTCCATTATCTCACATCGGTATGGTAGTAGTGCGATTCGATAAAAATCGACACCCATATCATGTAGCACTCTAACACAATCAAGTATATACGATCCTGGTTTCGGAACGATACCCGAAATTTGATGCAATATGATTCTTCTCATTCTTCTATGTTTATATTTGAACTGACCTTCTATATTCATATCGATTATCTTCCAATCTTCTGGAGGGGGAGGATCGAAATCTCCTCCGAAATAGAAAATATCAGCATACGCCCAATCGGTCGAGGCCCCCACAAGGAAAGTTACGAATTCTCCAGCGATTATCCAATTATTGGATGGTAATTGTAATTCTTCGAGGATTTTCATCAAATTCGGTGGACATACGCTTATTACGAATTTCTTCGCACCGTACACGGTGCTAAGCACACTATGAATAAAACTGTTGTATAATCGAGGAGACATTATTACGAACTGAGTTCGATTTAGTTGGAGCAGTCACACACTCCCTCATACCCTGCGCTATTGACTTTTTCAACCCAAAATATACAATCAAAACTAAATGGTATTCTTGCGGGTGAGAGATAAGAGGTCGATCGAACTGGTAAGTATACATCTAAAATCGTGAAATCATGAACATTTTCAGATAAAAAAATGACACGGGTTCGGATCCCTCTGCATCTTTCTCACCAAAGAATACCATTTTTAATCGAACGCGCTGACAATAGTGGGAAACGATAAAAATCAATCGTTTCGAATTATTCTGAGTTTTCATTCAAATACCATTTTTTACAAAATCTTCTCAATTCATTAATTATTTCACGTTTCTCTTCGATATATCCTTCTAGAGATATGATTTCTTCTAACCGGTGCAGTAGAACATCTGGGTTGGACCAGTAAATTATACTTTTATCTCGACTGTGGAATAACATAATATGACGATTCAAATTGTCTCGGCGTGAAAATGTAACTTCACAATGCTTGCATGAGAAACGGTGTGTTTTGAAATGTTTTTTCTCGTGCCGCCTCAGCGCATTTGCTCTCGAAAATTCCCTTTGACATTGCCCGCAAACGTGCATGGTGGTTGATGATCAACTAATGACATTGTGATATAGTGTTACCCTCTTTTCAAAGACCCTCCCAATAACGATTGGATCCTCCCAAAGAACGTTTGGACCCTCCCAAGAAAAACGTTTGTATTGCTCTCGAAAATTCCCTTTTACTTTGCCCGCAAACGTGCATGGTGGTTGATGATCAACTAATGACATTGTGATATAGTGTTACCCTCTTTTCAAAGACCCTCCCAATATCGATTGGATCCTCCCAAAGAACGTTTGGACCCTCCCAAGAAAAACGTTTGTATTGCTCTCGAAAATTCCCTTTTACTTTGCCCGCAAACGTGCATGGTGGTTGATGATCAACTAATGACATTGTGATATAGGTTACCCTCTTTTCAAAGACCCTCCCAATAACGATTGGATCCTCCCAAAGAACGTTTGGACCCTCCCAAGAAAAACGTTTGTATTGCTCTCGAAAATTCCCTTTTACTTTGCCCGCAAACGTGCATGGTGGTTGATGATCAACTAATGACATTGTGATATAGTGTTACCCTCTTTTCAAAGACCCTCCGAATAACGATTGGATCCTCCCAAAGAACGTTTGGACCCTCCCAAGAAAAACGTTTGTATTGCTCTCGAAAATTCCCTTTTACTTTGCCCGCAAACGTGCATGGTGGTTGATGATCAACTAATGACATTGTGATATAGTGTTACCCTCTTTTCAAAGACCCTCCCAATAACGATTGGATCCTCCCAAAGAACGTTTGGACCCTCCCAAGAAAAACGTTTGTATTGCTCTCGAAAATTCCCTTTTACTTTGCCCGCAAACGTGCATGGTGGTTGATGATCAACTAATGACATTGTGATATAGTGTTACCCTGTTTTCAAAGACCCTCCCAATAACGATTGGATCCTCCCAAAGAACGTTTGGACCCTCCCAAGAAAAACGTTTGTATTGCTCTCGAAAATTCCCTTTCACTTTGCTCGCAAACGTGCATAATATTTGATGATTAACTAATGACAATCTGATATGGTGTTACCCTGTTTTTCAAAGACCCTCCAAAATTGATGGGGATTTTTCATGCATTGCAGACATTTCGAATTCTTCTAAAATCAGATCCAACACTATCTTTGGAGAACATTTTATTGCAACTGATTGATTTTTCTCGATTTAGTTGGAGCTTCACCTACAAAATATTCATTTAACCTCGCGAAGGTCGTTTTTTATTATAGTTCGATGTGAATTTGTCGACATTTCGAAAGCCTACTGATCTCAAAATCTACAATATTTCAAACTGTTCATTTTGCTCAATATATGTTTTTAAATATGAAATGAAGTATCGAAACGATTGATTTTTATCGTAATCCACGATTGTTAATAATTATTTAAATCAATCTATGAATAAAACAAATGCATTACTTGTGTAATTAGAGTAGTATAGAGTATTATGCTACTCAGAAATTATGAGTCAGCATAGTGTGTAAATTATTTATATTTATCTCCCGCACATGATGGAACATTGATGTATCTATAATAATTGTTGACAGGCACATTCCTCACATCAGGTCGTTGTACATTTGTTAAACAGGGGTGTATCAGAATGAATTTATGTTTTAGAGAAAGAATTTCATTTGGTAATATGAATTATAGTTAACTATAAGATTCAAGTAAATAAAATATAAAATTTATTTTTAATTATTTTATATGTACACTAGATACTTCTACATAAATACAACTACACACAACCAGCGACACCTACGGAGTTAATCTGAAAAGAGAAAGACATTTTAAGTATAGATAATATGTTACTATTTTATGTATATAAAAATATTATATTGATTCAATTCAATCATGTTTTGGGTGATATGACTGATTATTCTAATACCACAGGAGAGAAAACTGCAAGAAATAGTTTTAGAGCTCTCAAAATGTGTAACTAAAATACGTTTTCACCAGAAAATAAAGAAGAACATTTTAGAAAATAAAGTGAATGGTATTTTACTCATTTAGAAAAGATCTATACTCGTCAACTTTCGAACCATTAAGAAAATGATCCTGAGACCTAGTGGAGTGGTTTAGATCCTTACACGTAGTACTGTTCTATAAGGTAATTCATTCTAAATTACATATGATCGACTCACCTATACCACTGAGCTCAGCTAACAAACTTGAACAATCCAAATTCAATTCAAGCTTCATAATTTCTGAGTAGCATAATACTCTATACTACTATAATTACTCAAGTAATGCATTTGTTTTATTCAGGTATTTGAATAAAAACTCAGAATAATTCGAAACGATTGATTTTCATCGTTTTCCACTATTGTCAATCATCATTTAAGTCAATTGCTACGGGTGTAGGATCGAAATCAACTTGTGAGGAATTCACCTAATTTCATCTTCAGAATATCGATGATTTTCAGAGAGATTATTGGTGTGAAGGTTCGCATGATTGGGATTTTGTTATGTTTGTTCGACGCAATTTTGCGAAGAATGATTCAGAGAGATTGTTGGTGTGAAGGTTCGCGCAGGACTCTAACCACATCGAATATCATAAAAATATGACGAGGGGTCATGACGGCTATCACCTGCCGAGGTGTCTGTCACGCAGCTCTTCAATCCATCATATCGTCAAATGAATTAGCGCGTTCGATTAAAAATGGTATTCTTTGGTGAGAAAGATGCAGAGGGATCCGAATCCGCGTCATTTTTTTATCTGAAAATGTTCATGATTTCACGATTTTAGATGTATACTTACCAGTTCGATCGACCTCTTATCTCTCACCCGCAAGAATACCATTTAGTTTTGATTGTATATTTTGGGTTGAAAAAGTCAATAGCGCAGAGTATGAGGGAGTGTGTGACTGCTCCAACTAAATCGAACTCAGTTCGTAATAATGTCTCCTCGATTATACAACAGTTTTATTCATAGTGTGCTTACCACCGTGTACGATGCGAAGAAATACGTAATAAGCGTATGTCCACCGAATTTGATGAAAATCCTCGAAGAATTACAATTACCATCCAAAAATTGGATATTCGCTGGAGAATTCGTAACTTTTCTAGTGGGGACCTCGACCGATTAGGCGTATGCTGATATTTTCTATTTCGGAGGAGATTTCGATCCTCCCCCTCCAGAAGATTGGAAGATAATCGATATGAATATAGAAGGTCAGTTCAAATATAAACATAGAAGAATGAGAAAAATCATATTGCATCAAATTTCGGGTATCGTTCCGAAACCAGGATCGTATATACTTGATTGTTTTAGAGTGCTACATGACATGGGTGTCGATTTTTATCGAATCGCACTACTACCATACCGATGTGAGATAATGGACATGCGCAGCATTCGAAGAGATACTTCAAATTCTTACACCTTTAAGATGTTTCAAATGTTTTCTGAGATGGGAGGGGTGGTCGATGACGTCAACTATAGAATAAGTCCAACATCACTACAAATTTTGTGCTTCGACGTACTCTTTCGAAATTTCGATAACATCAAAGAAATATGTCAATGATCCACGCATATGCAACTAGATATTTGAATAGTTTATCATTCTAGTTTGAAATGTCATTCATAGTGGTTGATATTCAAAGTTTCCCGATTTCTTCAAACGTATATAATATCAAGGAACTCTCTTTGTTGGACACAATAAATCAACGATAATCAATTGGAGGTATTCACGTTTAACATTCCACAAGACAATCATACATTATAAACTCAAACTCTTATTCCATGATCGAAGTGATGGAGCATATCGCTGAATGGCAATCATCTTGTTTACCACATCTTATACAAGAGACAATATCAGCATCATCCACACTAGAAGGAGTTATTCATAAAATTTTAGCAATTTTGTATGCTATTTTATCTTCTTTATCAGTATTAATATTGAAAAGGTTTGTTAAAAATGTAAACAAAGCTATTTACCATTTGAATAAATAATTATATAAAGGAGATAGGTGTAATAATAATATTTATTTCAGAAAATACATATAATTTAGGTAGTATTACATTCAGAAACCACTGCTGTGATTTATCCACATGTTGAACTGCACACATGTATTTACCACCGTCATTACGATGATTCAGACAGGTCAAATTGTTTGTTTGCTCGAATTTCCCCGTTTCACATTTAGTACCATCGAAACTGTGAACATCTACGATGTGTGGGAAAATATCCAATTCTATACACTTCCTTCTCAAAAACTCTGCTTTTTGCTGACCACGAACATAAATATAGTCGACTGCACATAGTTGAATCGATTTAAGAATATTATTTATTAATCCACATTTCCAGATGCATAATCGAGTCCATGATAAGACTTTTGTAAATACCATACGGACTTTCGCTCCTTTGCATTTAGCGATGAATAAGATGTGTGCGGTTTGAATAAGGAATAATGACGTTTGAATCCAATTTGTATACACATTTCTTTTGGATGGAAGGCATCGTCAATGAAGAACCCCTGAATGTCAACTAATGCGATTCTCATGATAATACGATGTGAATGCGATTCGCTTGATGTTTCGATATAGACTGACTAAGGTTTAATTGATACTTTCGACAATTTCGATGAGAAAGTTCACGCACAACTGTTCACATATCACTTGATTATAGTTCTGATAGGTGTAGTTATTGTAGAAAATCCTAACGTTCCCACCCAAATATCGAACGAGTTCCTTTGGTGTCTTCAAATTTCCAAAACAATCAAAATATTCCACATCGTTATCGATTTTTTTCTGAACGCTACCCAATGCGTTCCGTTGTTTTTAGCTGGTTAACCACCGTATTTTCGATAGCACTTGCACCTCTTGCAACTGATCCTAAGGCTTCTAGAGCTCATGAGTCTACATCTCGAATCATTCGATTTTTATATAACATGTGATCTTTAACAAAGTTTCTATAATATACTGCTATGTATATTTTAAGCGAAATGGATAGTTTGAAGTATTGTAAATTCTTAGTTCAGTATAAGTGGGCTTTCGAAATATCGATAAATTGAAAAGTCTGCATCTCGAACTGATTTAGATATAGGTTGACAATCGTGGATAACAATAAAAATCAATCGTTCCGAATTATTCTGAGTTTTATACGTTACGTCAATACCTAAGTTATAAAGAAAAGTTAAAATATTCATTTTTATCGTTCATCATCATTCGTAAAATTGCAAACAAACCTTCGGGCTGTTGGAATTGTATGATTTCATTGATATTCTCAAAAGTTTGATTTCAATACACACGCTAGTATAAACACCATACCTTAGATTTCTTATTACTTAAGCTCCAAAAATTCGAATTTTCAATTCCAAGCACTTGAACAATATACGCGTTCAAACGTTTGGGATGCATTATTAGAATTTTAATCAAACTATCGATATGTACAATCAAATTTAATATTTTCGCATTCAATCCTGAACGAAATTCAACAGATTCTGTGTAGTAAAAATGATTCACTCATTGTTATTTGTTTACTTAATGAATTCCTCTCATTGTACGACTGTTGTCGTTCTCATAATCAGTATAAAGTGAATGTGATGACGCAGGTGCATGTAGAAATGAATACTTAATACTTAATGTGCTTTTGGTGTAAACACTTCATATATGTAAGTAGACATTTCTAGGTTATTTTGCTGGTTCATTATCTCGAGATTAGGGTGTGGTATTAATGAACGACAATATAGCTACAATATAAGTGACAATTTTTAATTTTGAGAGTGATTTCCAGACAAAACGTTACCAAAACACCTCATAGATGTCGTCCTTGACGTTAGCTGTTCCGAAATTGATATTTAACTATGATAGTTCATCGGTTTAATAATAGATGGTGATATATCTACAGAATCAGTAATATTTTGAATTGGGGTCTCATAGATGTCGTCCTCTTACGTTTACTGTTCTGACATTGACATTCAGCTATGACAGTACATCGGTTCATTAATAGATCATATTTTGAATCGAGATGCAACTTCCCGCGCAAAAACTTTAACAACATACCTCATAGATATCGTCCTTTGACGTTAACTGTTCTGACATTAACATTCAGTTGTGATAGTTCATCGGTTTATCAATAGATGGCGATATAGTAATATTTTGAATTGGGGTCTCATAGATGTTGTCCTTTGACGTTAACTGTTCTGAGATTGATATCCAGTCATGATAGTTCACCGGTTCACTAATAGATCATATTTTGAATTGAGATGGGACTTCCCGCGCAAAAACATTAACAAAATATCTCAAAGCTTATTGCATCATAATTCACGATTGTTTAATGGAATACTCACCCCTCACCGAAATAATCAAGAGTCTCATTCAGACATAAATTCGATCAGTTTATTACGTGACACCATGAGAATCGCTTTGGTTGACATTCAAGGTTTCGTCGTCGACGATGTGTTCCATCCGAAAGAAATGTCTATTCAGATTGGATTTAAACGACATTATTCATTGTTTAAACCATGCATACCCTTTGCATCGTTGAATGCTCAAGATCGAAAATCTATATGTTATGTGGAGAGACTCGTACATGGAATAAAATATTCTTCTGGAGATGTAGAATACACCGAAATAGATAATATTCTAAAATCTAATCTTCTATGTAAGGCAGACTATATTTATGTTCGAGGTCATCAAAAAGCTGATTTTTTAACGAGAAAGTGCCAAGAACTGAATATTTTCCCACACATTGTAGATGTGTGTAACTTTGATAATACTCTATGTGAAACAGGAAAATTCGAACCTTCAAATAGGATGAGCTGCATGAATCACCGTAATGATGGAAAAAAATATATGTGTACAATTCAACACGTGGATAATCTACAGCAATGGTTCCTGAACATTATTCTACCAAATTAAATATATCTGTATATATATTCATTAAATACATGTTATTACTATTATTCAATAAAACAACTCTTTATTATTATTATGTGTATTTATATGTATGTTTCTTAGCAATTTTTATGATGATTTTAAGTAGTAAAACTAATAAGACACTAAGATTGAAACATTGCATCGCATAAATCTCGTTTACTATCTGTGTCGGTGATGGTGTGTTTGGTGGTGGTGGTTGAGAAGACATCGATGTAGGTGATGGGGTGAATGTTTGCCACTTCATAACATCCCCCTCTGTACCATTTGGAAATAATAGCTTGAGCTTATAATTGAATGTGTGATTGGTGGTGGTGGTGGTGGTCCGCATCGTTTCGAGAATTATCTATGTGAATACCTCTAGTTGATTTTCGTTAATCATTTGATAATTCATTGGCTGCCATTCTGTTCGATTACATTCATTTCTCAGATCTTTCCTGGGACATATATAAATACGTTCCACTCGATTCGGAACGTTTGTATATAGGATTCCATTCAAAATTGAGGTTAGGATTATAAAATTGGGTTCTAACATAACCATCCTCTCCACCAATACTTAAACTATTCAATTGTCTTATAGCTATATTTTTATCTTCGTAAAATTTTGAATCTATACTCAAAGCTTTTACTTTCGCACCGAATTCTTCCAATTTACGTGTGTATTCTTCAAGAGACATATTATTACTGATGATTTCATCGACTATATACACACGCTAGTATAAACACCATACCTTAGATTTCTTATTACTTGAGCTCCAAAAAATCAAGTTTAAAAGCCGGGTTGCTTTTATTAACATCCTCTTTTCCCCTGTATATCAAAATCAAACAAGGTTTCATGTTGATTTGTTCCAAAATTGGGATAATCTGATTGGTCAGTCGGTTGGGTAGGAACATAGAGAATTCATCGAACTCGAGCAATACGGATTCACCAAATTTGGTTCTTACTACTCTCGCTTGAAGTATTGTATAATGCTTATTGATTTCGAGTTCTGGAACTCTCCTCAATGGTTTTCTCTCCAAAAGAGCACAATGATTAAGTTTTGTTAGATCCATCATGAATCTGAAACAATATGAATAAAATTGGAGATTTTTTTAAATTCGTAATACACACACAAAATTGATTCAACAGTTATTTTATAAAAGTTGATTAATCAATTTTGTACTTGTTATTTTATGAATGTGAATTGAATAATTTTTTAACTGTTTCAATGCTTATAAGAGTATGTATGTTTTCATGGCAGTGAATTAAATAATTGAATTAAACTTACATTTTCCGTTCAATAGAAGGCAGCACACACAGGATATATGAAAACGATGTGTTTCGTTTGAGCTGTAACAGATTACTGAGGAATCGAGAATTAAATTCGTAGTCAACATAACTCTCAATTCTAATTCTCTTACTAACAAGTCTAGACTTGTAAATCACTTATTGTTATTTGTTGACCTAATGAATGAATCCATTGTATTCAATTATTCTCGTATAAACTGAATGTGATGACGCAGGTGTATGCAAAATTAATTGCTTCCACGTGTTCTCATATACTCAATGTGGTTTCTGGTGTAATAATTTCATATACGTAAGTAATCATTTAACGTTTAGGAAATTTGTAGGTTATTTTAAAAGTTCATTATTTTTGGAATTACGGTGTGGTTCAATAATAAATGACAGTATAGCTACAACATGAGTCAAATTTTTGAAATTCCTCGCGCAAACATCAGCAAAACACCTCATAGATGTCGTCCTTTGACGTTAGCTGTTCTGACATGGACATCAAGCTATGATAGTTCATTAATATATCGTTTTTTTGAATTGAGATGGAACTTCCCGCGCGAAAACATTAACAAAATACCTCATAGATGTCGTCCTTTGACGTTAACTGTTCTGACATTGACATTCAGCTATGATAGTTCATCGGTTCAAGCTACAACATGAGTCAAATTTTTGAAATTCCTCGCGCAAACATCAGCAAAACACCTCATAGATGTCGTCCTTTGACGTTAGCTGTTCTGACATGGACATCAAGCTATGATAGTTCATTAATATATCGTTTTTTTGAATTGAGATGGAACTTCCCGCGTGAAAACATTAACAAAATACCTCACAGATGTCGTCCTTTGACGTTAACTGTTCTGACATTGACATTCAGCTATGATAGTTCATCGGTTTAGTGATAGATGGCGATATAGGCTACAACATCGGTAACATTTTGAATTGGAGTTTCATAGATGTCGTCCTTTGACGTTAACTGTTCTGACATTGACATCCAGCTATGATAGTTCATCGGTTCATAAATTTCCCGCGCAAAAACATTAACAAGATACCTCATAGATGTCGTCCTTTGACGTTGACAGGTACGCATGACGGTTGATCGGTTCATTCATAGTCATTTGGAGTTAACTGTTCTGACATTGACATTTAAGTATGATAGTTCATCGGTTCATTAAAAGATGGCGACGATGTAGCTATAACATCAGTCATATTTTGAATTGTGACCTCATAGATGTCGTCCCTTGACGTCAACATTTCTGACGTTGACAGGTATGCATGACGGTTGATCGGTTCATTCATAGATGTAGTCGTTTGAAGTTAACTGGTCTGACATTGACATTTAAGTATGATAGTTCATCGGTTCATCAGAAGATGGCGGCGATGTAGCTACAACATAAGTCATATTGTGGTTTTGACGTTAACTCTTCTGACATTCGGTTCCAACGTCGGCCATGATAAACATCACCTCTACGTTTGAATTTGGTGGGTCGATGACGTCACATCCAACTAACCTCACATCCAGTTCTCTATGGTCGAAAGTTCTATAATCATCGTAAGCTCTATGGACACGTTTGAATTTCGCGGGTTAGTAACGTTACGTCCAACTAACCTCACATTCTATGACCCAGACCTCTATGGTCGGAAGTTCGGTGATCATCGTAAGCTCTATGGACACGTTTGAATTTCGCGGGTTAGTAACGTTACATCCGAAGTTGCGCGCGCAACATCCGGTCGATGAGTCATTTCCTGGCGTAGAACTCGTCCACTTAATCTACTATTACTCAATGTGATATTAACTGATATGTGTATCATAGCGTTGAATCCTGCTAACTTGTGTGACTGCGGGTGTAAAGAATTGTGTATGGTGGTATCTGTGAGAGTGGTTTGTGATAAATAGTTTAATGAGTTGTTATACATCACTAAG
The DNA here is from genome assembly GCA_958510875.1 of Endomychus coccineus. Lineage (NCBI taxonomy): Eukaryota > Metazoa > Arthropoda > Insecta > Coleoptera > Endomychidae > Endomychus > Endomychus coccineus. The sequence goes on from OY294068.1 coordinate 114,670,766, forward strand.
GTGAATTCTATAGTATACATGTATGTTCCTTATATAGGTAAGAAATGCATTTATTTTCGGGATCCTACTTGTAAGCAAGTGCTTTAATTTTTTATTTTCCAAGTAATTCATACATTTTTCTGCTAGTAAAGGAGACAATGGTAGAGCCAATGGGAGCCTGGTGTTCTGTTTTTAATTTTCGTCCATGCAAAGTGATGTTAATTCATTATCTCTTGTGCTTTTATCGATAAACTATTATTGCAGATTGAAAGTTCTTCAATCAGAATGAGCAGCTGAGTGAGAATACTCGGAAAGAGGTTCTTGACTTCAAATGATACAAATTTGATATTTGTCTTTAGTTCTATATTTTCAATTTTTTGTATTAACTAAAATGAATTTGTATACCGTATTTGGTGTCAAAGTTTGTATATTTTGATATTATATCGACTAACGCCCTCTCGATTCTTTGGCAGGGGTTATTGATACCTGAACATGTATTGTCTTTAGGACCTTCAATAAGCCATATAGAGATTCATATTCGGTGAAGATTTTGTTGAGACTGAGTGGACTGTATTCTTATTCGTTTTGATATTGTTTGAATGTTCATAACTTGATAGGTTCATTCATTTAGGTTACCGTTGTTGTGTGGAATGAAACTGTTATAACATCTCTAGAGCTTTATTCAGACTCGCACTCTCGCACACACGGCGATAGGGTGAGGTGAATTTATATCATTCAACGTTGTCAAGCTATGTACAGATAAGATATTAGTCATTCTTGTACAGATATACTTCATGTTTTTGACAGAGTTTATAATTTTTGTCTGAAAGTTTGTTGTAGGTTCTGACTCTAATTCTTTAAAGGACCCCGCAAATTCCTTATGGGAATTGGGTCTCGATGGATATTCCTGAATTTTTGATATGATGTAGTCCATGTGATTTTGAACAGACATTATCATTGCGCCAACCCCCAAAAATAAACAGATTTCCTGCTAGGAGGGGTTATATTTACATTTTACTCATAATAGACTATTTATTTCTGAAGACGGGAACAGTATTTTAACACGCTTCATTCTAGTTTATGCGGCATAATATTGTTATTCTCCCACGAGAAATTATGAAGCTCAAACTCACACAAAACTTGTATTCCCAAATAGCTGACCATTTCTCTAATTGATGAACTGGTAATCCACAATAATACTTCATCGATAATAGCACAAGAAATATCAAGTTTACTCTCACATTTCATAGACCAAAAAAATAAATCTCACGAACAGAACACCGGGATCCCCAGGGTTCACCATTATCGCCATTACTAACAGTAGTATTTATGAATGAATGAACTTGGAAAATCAAAAATCACATCCAAAATTCCAGCTCATGTTTGTATATTGGTATCTCTATATTCATGACATAATAGCTTGCTTTACAGGTAGAACCCGGCAAGTAAATTCATTTCTTACTTATGTCAGCTACTTACATCCAACTATAGAATTCCGCTTAGAAATACAGAAAAAAAGTCTCCTAACCTCTTAGAACTGACCATTACACCTACAAATAATCACCATTCCTTCGATATTCATCTCAAGCCCACCATCACAGATACTACCATACATAACAATTCCTTACACCCACATTTTCACAAATTAGCAGCACATGAATCTGTGATGCATATCACTTAATATCCTTGTATGTAAAGATAGAATGCGTTTGAGATTGAACAGAAACTTACATATTGCTAGAAAGAACGGTTATGATGTCAGGATTATAAAAAAAATACAAAATAAACTTAATGAAAAGTCCTTAGCCTAATTTATTCACAGACTGATATTATTACCAGATCGAATTTCACATCTTACGATTTTAAAATAATTCCAATAGAAAATTGTCAAACCATAGAACTATCTTCAAATATCCAAAATAAAAAACTTATAATAACTGCAATTTATAGATCACATTCTACGTGTCCAAAAGCATTCATACTACAACTGGACAATTACATAGACCAAAAAAAAAAATTACCAATGTGATCTACATGTATTAGTAGGAGATTCTGATATAAGCATTTTGTAAGATAATGAAATAACTCAGAAATTCTTGAATATGTTAAGCGAATATAATTCCATATCAGCAATCAACACAATAACTAGACCCCAAAGCACCACAAGTTCGTTTCTTGATCATATAGTAGTTAAATGTAACAATATATACGTAAACAGAGATATCCTACCGTTCATTTTGAAGTCACACATTACAGATCACCATTCTACCTTAATAAATATCAAACTCTGAATCAAAAATAGACCTATCCATCTGAATCGAAGAAATGTTAAAACATAAACTATGACGGATTAAGGAAAGATTTAAAAACCTTTGATTGTAATCTACTGTACCAAACTCATGATATTGAAGAAGCTACTACATACTCAATACATACTTTACAGGAAAAATTTAATTGTACAAAAACATGAGAAAAAGAAAACATTAAAATACCAGAAGGAAATGTTTGATAAATTCAATAAATAAAAGAGACAGTTTGTACAAAAACTGTCAACATGATCCTGATAATATTCACTTGAAACAAGAATTTAACAACTATAGAAACAATTTGAATAAATTAGTTAAATTAACGAAAATTAATTATTTTGAAAATGTATTGAATAAAAATGGAAGCTCTGATAAACGATCATGGAAAGCAGTGAACTACATCAATAACGATACTAAGAACAAAGAAAACAAGTGAAAAATAATATACCACCATAAAGCACCATCATCTATAATCGAAAAAATAATTAGGAGCGAATAATGCCCCTCAGCTTTTTGAAAAAGCCCAATTAAATCATAACATAAATCAGGTGACAAAATAGAAGTTGAAAATTATCGACCCACTTCATTGATTTCAAATATAGCAAAAATCTTTGACAAGATTTTAAAAACTAGAATTATTAATCAATTCAACAAATTCAACTCACTATCAAATAAACAATATGGTTTTCGAGAGGGAGAATCCACACAAGACGCAGTATCAAATCTAACATCAAAACTATATAGAGTAATAGATGAGAGTGAGCCCTCTTATGCATTTTCTTGGATTTTGCCAGAGCCTTTGACACTGTGATCATGAAAACAGTACAAATTAAGACTGAAACAAGTAATGAGACAAAAATAGAATATTATGTTCCACAAGGTACAGTCTTGGGACCTATTCTTTTTGTAATATACCTCAATTATTTACTCACTCTAACTTTTCGCGGAGAAATCCAAACTTTTGCCGATGACACGGATATCAATCTTCATCCTGGAAAACCCTAAAAGAATGTTCAAATTTGAATATTTAGGAAAAATATTAGATACATCGCATATGAGAGTAATATACTTTGCTTTAGTAGAATCTCGTTGGACATACGGAGTATTGAGTCGGGGTGAATTGGCTGATACTCATTTGAAAAATCTGTTAATTTTGCAACAAAGGGTTTTTGAAAATAATGTACTATGAAGACAAAAGGTATCTATCAAAATTACTTCTTTCTGAAACCAAGATGTTAGACATTAGACAAATATACTTTTTTAATGTTGCTACTCACCATCACAAAAATAAAAGCTAATCACCATTAGTAGAACATCAATATTCAACTAGAGGTGGTACAAAATTACTGTCAAAAACCACTGTCACTGGAAAAACAATAGGTCAAAGATTTCATACTTACCTGTCATCAAGGTTATAAACTCACTTCCAGATAAAATAGAAAAATAAGTCACCTTCAATCAAACTTTTAAAATCAGAGTTAGGAAATATTTGCTTTGTGATGAGCGAAGTTAGGGTGCACGAATTAATTGATCGACACATATTATAATTAACAAATATGAATATAAGTCCAAGTTATTGATGCATCTATTCTTCATAGTATTTTTATATAATATTCAATTTTAATGTCATTATAGTCGTTCATTGTTTATTTCACCGATTTTTTAAAATAATGAATGCAAAGAACTATATGATTTTTATTTATGTCTATAATATCCTCATTCATATAGATTTTTATTTGACTTGAATTTTAGGGTGAATCAATTCTTGATGTATGTGATATATCTACTGATATTTAATGAATCTTAACAGTGGGATGAATTTCCTTTTTTATTTTATATATTATTTTTCTTCTTTCCTTCAAAATTCAATTTCCTTCAGCCTTGCGTACAGATACCCACCCTTTATTGCATCCTGCTTCAGTCGAAGGATCAGGCTTCTACTAGCAGGCCAATCTCAAATTTGCCATAACCGCGAGGAACGGACATACCGACCCACTGGCCCAAATCAGCAAGCCGATACGCCATACACGCAGACACTGTTTAAATATGGAGTTGTAGGGGTCCGATTCTCACCAGGACCTCCGGAGTCCTAGTGAGGACGGTCCTCATAGCTCCGTTATCTTCACGTAGGGACGTAGGGGAGCCTTGTTCAGCATCAGACGGCACAGAACCTTTTCGGTTGCCGGCCACCACACGACGACTGCGTAGATTATAATCGGACAGATCATGGCCGTATGGATCCAGTACAGAACCCGTTTTTGTAGATCTCATGTGTTTGGAAGGCTCCCTGCATGCCCAAAAGGATGCAACGTCCTTCTCCACTCGGGTTTCCAGTTGCATTTTCCAGCTCAGCCTAGCAGGGAGGAAAACTCCAAGGTACTTCACTGAGCCTACTAGGTGCAAGATTCTCCATTACAGACGAAATTCTAGTCTAGGTGAACACACAAAAATATATCAATTTCTGGAAAACCGTGATAAGAATGTCGCCTCAGAAACAACAACTAATATTTACTCATATATTGATAATTCAAAATCTTAAAGAGATAAATTGAAGATATCTACAGTTTACAGGCTGAGATGTTATGACTTCAATGTCTTGTACATAAGTTAAACTGAACGCAGTTCCAGTGAAAGGTTCAATGAACATTCCATCAGTTACTGGCTCAAAACAGAATTCTCTAATTAACCGAATAACCTATTGGAACATAATCAGAATTTCACCCTTACACCCGACATTTCACATATTTATGAAACAGGACATGAGCTCAATATTCTAGATACCATAGGAATTTTAGAACAATCAGAAAACAATAATAACATAATGATAAATGACCAAATCGATACCTATTATTCACGACTTGCCAACAATTTTGCAAACAAACTTCCACTCAAACCATTGTCAGACCTCATCCTTCAATTTGTATCACATCCAGATTAATATCTAATATTTGAGGACATAGCTTCAGACTTGGCCACAGTATGATGAAGCAATTTGTTAGCATAATTTTTTCAAATTGAATGTTACAGGTTTTGAGTAAATTTGAGTTTATTTCTTCACCATCCCGAGGTTACAATGATTTTGCACTGCGTAAACGGCGAAAGCAAAGATATGATCCATAAAAAAACAATTAAAAAATCAAACAATATAATCATATAGGTATGATTGCCTTCTCAGTAACATTCAGAATAATGAGAGTAATCCAAAACTCCGCCCTTGAAGAAATAATGAAGGATTAAGGAAATGGCTCAATAAATCATATATTTCGTCATGAACTCAGAGGAGTTCTCAGGACGAGGCAATATTCTTGATTTACTGAGCCTATTAATCCTATCGTATTGATTCAACTTCCAATATTGTGATAAATTTTTAAATACTACTCCATAACAATTCTAACGAGGAGGTGCTCTTAAGATTCATATTTCACTGGGTTCATATTAATCCGTTCCTTTATTACATAGTAATATCGTTTTGAATGCACAAAATTTCTCACGAAAAACATCGATTACAATCGCTCTGTTTGGAGGTCTGAACTGCATATTTCATTGTCACATTCCTCCTCTGTGAAATTCCTCTTGAGAAGAGGATTGGAAGAGGTTTCGAACCAAAAAATATTATGTCATATTATAAATTGTATATTTGAAAATGGTATATTTCCCGACGCTTTAAGGTAGCAATAGTAAAGCCTTTGTATAAAAAAGGAGACTGCGAGGACTTGGGTAGCTATCGGCCTATTAGCCTACTTTCTTCGTTTGCCAAACTGGTAGAAAAAATTTTGATTCACAGATTAGTAGGTTTTTTTACAAAGTTTAAAATTTTTAACGAAAGTCAACATGGCTTTCTTAGAGGCCGAAGTACAATGACAGCTGTTTTCGAATTTACTAGATTTGTGTTAAAGGCTTTGGATAATCAAGAGATACCTTGTGGAATTTCCTTAGACTTATCCAAAGCCTTTGACTGTATAGATCACACAATTTCAATCAAAAAACTGAAAAATTACGGTATACGAGGGAAACAGTTAGTCAGCTACTTAAAAGATAGAAACCAAGTTGTAGAAATGAACTCAGACCAGAACCAATACATATCAAAAATATATATATTGAAATGGGAGTGCCACAGGGCTCTGTATTAGGGCCTCTTCTCTTTCTAATATTCATCAATGATTTGCCTATAATAATATCGGAAAGTGGTCATACCTCGATAAACTATGCGGACGACGAGAATGTTGCCATTAAAAGTAACAATATTGAGAATTTGAATCAGGAGTTGATCCTAGTGTTGACAGAGATTGAAAATTGGTGTCAAGTCAATAAACTTGTAATTAACAAGTCAAAAACACAGTGTGTGATTTTTCAAACTAATAAGTCGAATATTGAAATTCCAAAAACTCTTACTTTGAATAACCAAATTATTGACGTAGATAATAGTACTAAATTTTTGGGACTTATTATAGACAAAAATTTGAATTGGTATGAACAAATAACATCTCTTTCAAACAGACTTAAATCTAAACTATACGTATTAAGAACTTTAAAAAAATCGGTGGACAAGGAAACTCTAATGGTTGTCTATTACGCCTTTTTTCAGTCTCTGATAACTTATGGGATTACTTTCTGGGGCATCAGCTATCAATCTAAACAGATTTTGATTCTACAAAAAACGGCAATACGCATAATTTATGGCCTGAGGCATCGAAACTCCTGTAGAGGTACTTTTCGCAAATTCAATATTTTAACTGTTCCGGCACTTTATATCTCGGAAAGTCTTATGTTCAACTTCAGGAACAAACACTATTCGGCAGAGTATGAAAACGGACAAGTATATGAAACTCGTAAGATTTTATATCTTTACCCAGAGGTTGACTTAACATTATATCAAAAAAATATGGAATACATGAGCCTTAAGCTTTTTAACAATCTTCCAGATGAGATTAAAGAGATTAAGGAATTAAAAAAATTCAAAGCAGCTGTTACTAAATTACTAATAACTTTAGAACCTTATACAGTTGCAGATTTTTCAGAACAATAAGTCTGTATATTATGTGCTAACATTTTACGGTGATAGTGTTTCTATATCATTTATTATTTGTTTATATATGTATATATATGTAGTGAAGTGTATATACATATAGTTACTACGACGTTTTTTAATATTGTATTGTTCATGTTTATTTTTTAAATGTAGACAAATCATGTTGAAATGAAGATTATTGTTATTATTGTTATTAAACCTTTCCCAAATACAACCAGTCTTTCAAACATTTGCATAACGTCTCCTCATAGCCTGATAAACAATCTGACATTTTCCGTTGTTACTAATATTTTCTGGAGGCGCTTGTGAGTCATAATTCCAAGAAATTGTATCTGGTCAATTCTCTGCCTACTGGAAGATAGAGGAGAGAAATTAACGGAGATTTGTCAGTTAATCGGAATGATTTAATTTCACTGGAGCAATGACATTGAGAGCCGAGCTAACAAAATCTTGAACGAAAAAAGTTCTTTACTCCAAAATTGTTACCCACTACTGAAGATGTTTCCCTTTTCAGGACCTACACCTTTGCCCTGACTGGAAAAGCTCATGATGACATATCTGATGTTGAACCAGTATACCACATTAATAGAATGTATGTTTGCTTTGCTGCTATTATTTAATAGTCGAGGAATTGGCGAGTCACAATTCTTTGAAATTATTACTCAAAAGTAACCTCTGTAAGGTATTAGGGATCAACAGGAACTGTCAGATTGCTTATCAGGACTTAGAGTGGTTGTATTTGGGAAAGGATCGAAACCTGTTCTAATACTTTTCTCAAAACTAACTCAGAAATGTACTGACCCCATTATCAAAATTCGCAGCAGGTGGAAAAGCGTCTCAGACGCCTTCCGAAAGGCCCTACAACTGATATCAGCAACCTGTAGACCCATCACATTGCGGTGATAGACCAAGGTGTTGATCACGCCATCTTGGTAAACTGCAGTGAATCCCTCTGTCTTGGATGTGAGCCCAGCTAGCCGAGGTCAGCCTAGTTGACAAGCCGAGCATTTCGATGTTTTGATACAAAACACTGTGTATCGGTTTTCCAACGTGCGACCTGAGCATAAGATCTTGTTTCGCTGCATTTATCTGGGCTTCTAGGGGAGGAGGATGGAACTCGAGGTTGCCTTTCAGTCGGCTTCCTTGACGGATCTGGAATTTGAGACCAAATTCATCCGCAGCTTTTTGTGCTGTCTTAACGCCGGCCAATTTATGACTTTCAACACAGCACAGAAGAGGGTCTGAACTCCTGATAACTTTACAAGCTATACTCAGAACCACATTTCGATACAGACCCACTGGACTAAGGAGTCCCCTACCTTCCCATCAACGTGAGAGATAAATGCGGGAAACGGATGACCCCGAATGCAAACTGTGATGAATATGCATCATTGTCCGAGTGTCTTTGTCCAGTCTATGCGACTCGTCGATCGTCTACTTCACTACTCTTGGAGAAAGTCTGCTAGGGCTGGGATGTATAGGTGGATTAGACGCGATGAGTCGTGCACCAATTTCTAGAACTGCTCGACCTCCTTCACAGTCGGGTGGCAGCAATTGTATGCAGTCGGGATTCAAGAAGCCGAGAAGAGCTATCGCGGAACAAGAAATTCTCCCCTATGCGTCCAACCCGTCTGGCCCGATTTCTCCTTTCCACGCTATGTTCGCACAATGTTGCTTGATGGTCTTAAGCACTGTACGTTTTGGTATGTGATGGTGACGGCGCAGTTTGTGTGTTATACGCCTTGTTTTTGGAGCGAAAGCTGCGCCGCTAGAAATAAAATATCACACACTGACCCTGACGTTGATACGGGTTTTCCTAGTTGTGACCGTCCTGTTGAGCCCCACTCATTCGTCCCTGCTCCACATCGGAGGAGGAGCTGATGTGAGAGGTCAATCTTCTGCTGCCATTGACAAAAGGTGTACCCCCTGTTGGGTAGTTAGCTCAACATTGGGACGGCATCGGTATTGAGTGAGGTTACCAAGCCGATTTGATGCCGACTTTTTATCGAGGTTTTCCCCTTCACACCAGTTCTCAGTTTTAGGAATGGTAACATTGGACAGCGAAGAAATGGAGCAATTCAAATCTTGTTACCGAGGAGCTGCGGCCGCTGGTAGAGTGGTAGCCATATGCCAATTGTATCGCGGTGCAAATTGTATTGTAGAGCTCCTCTGTTTTATTTGTTCAAAAAATTTAGAAAATGCGATGATAATCGAGGCAACCAATCCATTCTGTTTTGAGGCAGCTATAAGCCTCCGTTTTATGGGGAAGTGGTCGCTAGGAATGATCACATAACCGTCGATATTGCCGGCTCCTGGACTATAGGGAAACTGAAAATATAAGTAGTAAAATGAATTTCCATACCATCTAATGAGTTTGATCCGATATAGGTTGCACATATTGAGAAATACTAATTTGAATATGTTGCCCTTCAAACGTGCTGGAACTGTTCTAAATATTTTATCAAAACATTTCTTGAAGTGAACTTTTAGATACCCTTCACATTAAATTTGAATATTTCGGACTGTTCTTGTTTCGGCTTCCATCATAATCCATTCTCAAAAGATAATTTTCAATTAGTCATTACGAAACAACTCTCACGTCGAATTTGAAATTCGTGAGGAATGTAGTAGAATGTAATGATTTTATTGATGATAATTTTTTTCACATGAGAATGTAAAATGTCATCGTTATCACTTCTGAATGCGGCAAGCATTTTTCGGTATATGACACAACATTATTCCTAATCTCTGTTAATATGTGACTGAATCAGTTTTGTTCTCCCATTATACTAGCAGGTCTATAGAAGACACAATCATTTTCTATTTAGTATAAACTACTCAAATCCTATGTATGTAGTATTGAATCAAATCTACCTAGACTAGTGCTGCTCCGCTGTTCAAAGCATTACTGTATCATCAGACTGTTCATGGAAACGCTGATATACTGTGAGACTTTTTGTTTTGATTCCGGTTGCGATTGTCATCCAATTCATGAAAACTGAGTAGAATATGGTTGTATTTTAGAAATAGTATTTAATTCGAAATAGAAAGTTCTGACGTGGCTGAATGGACCCAGCAGGTACGACTCGATGACGGTGTATCGTCCAGATGCCAGGGGTGCTTTAGACGCTATTACGTTATATTAATTTCTACGTTCTCGGGTATCCAATTCTAGTTACATTGAGTGAGTAATTATTCCACTTTGATAGAGTATGTAAAGTTTTTTCCTATTCATATATACAATTTTGAATCATTTCTTGTTGTGAGTTATTCTGTTCGAGTTCTGTCCATTTCACTTGTTTTCATTTTCTGAACATGAAATTTGAAGCTAAAGGGGACGGAACAGCGAAGCCAAGATTCATACTCATGACGATGTGATTATTAAAAAAATTAACGTTCATTGCCATGGGAGCTCCGCTGTTTATGTGAAGGCTATGATAATCAAAACATCGATGAACGAAGATGTAAAGGAATTGTAGAAGCCGTGACTCGAATAATAGATCAGTTATCAGGTATCTCGCTACCACATTGCTTTAATTTCGCATAATTATGATATGAATGCCTAATAATTATTCAGATCGATAAGCATTCAAAAACGGTATAATTTGTCTATATCATTCATTGCACACCTAAGAAATTACTGTAAAATCCTATATAAGATGAAAAATAGTTTGAGTTACAGTCAGTCTCGAAACTTCCTAGGGTCCAAATGTTCTAGTGTAGGAACTGGCCGCGTCATAACGTAAAATTAAATTCTTTTAATGTTGATTCTAGATTTAAAGGCTGAGATTATTATTCATTTTGCTTTTAACGTTATTTTAACTAATATTTGTCGAATACAGTGAAAAGATTATCACAGAAATCATTCTTTAGACAAAATAAATGATAGGTAGTATTATACACACTACGTTCACGTCTAGCATATAACAATCTATTTATTTTGACCTGAGTGCCCACATGGGATTGGAACACGATGTCAGTAAACATTACGTTGTCTGTTCCCTACATAGTGTAAGATAAAATCTATTTCGTATTATACGATTAACACAGATCCTTTTATATTTCAGTGCAACTACTTCGATTTTGAAGAGGAAATGGATTTCTCGACAGGAGGAGAATGTCTCATGACTTCGAGCTCGTCGTGTTGTATTCAATAACAAAAAATGAGGCTATAATACTATGATGTTTTGTAAATATAGGGCATGAATTTGTATGTTTTTTCATTGTTACGTGATCTAAGATGAATATTTATGTTGATATTCTGAATAAATTTAAGAGTGTTTTAATGAACTGATTATGAATAAAACTTGGAAACATTTCTCAATTTATAAGTGTTTTTAGTAGCTGCTAAGCTTGCTATTCATCTGAAAATGATCTCCTCACTCCTGTGTAGTTTGAAATTATTGAATTGGAACTGAACAATGTGTCGGTTCAGCGTCTTTAAGTAGAAATGATATTATTAGGAAATAGCTAGTATTAGAAACACATCATCACTCGTGAAACTGGTTTGGATGGTTCAAGAATCAGAAAGCCATCATGATGTGGAAGTATGATATTTTCATGTATTAGCTTCGCGGGAACTCTGTATCTTACCTCTGGCTTGTAAGATGTATCATGTTCTCCAAACAAAACCTTATTCAGACTCAGATCGATCAGTAACGTCACAAGCCTATAGCTCCAGTAGAAAGCTGTTACGCTCTTCTCATCGAGTTCATCAGTAGAACAAATTAATTTACAACGTTACTGAACAATCTTTATTAAAGATGGACATAACCGGCCGCTACATGGTGAATGACTGAAATATCTTACACCATCTGTGAATAGATGTCACGCTAGTAAATGAAAGAATGGAGGACATTTATAAATTTTTCGAACTTAAAAAAAGTTACGGGGAATATGGAATTATTTGAGTGCACTTGATGGCAACAACAAACCAAACCAAGTCATGAAATTGGAAATAAATGAATAATATATGAATATGTTCATTCATCTCATGTTGGCATTTGCCAATGATTGGATCTCTCTAGTCTATATCGATCAGTTACTATTCGTTCTAGACTAGAGAGACCTCATTTATCATTGTCATCACTGTTGTCTTCGAAATTCGAGTTTTTCTGGATTTCATCGCATTCGTATGGAAACTAAAATTGACCTTAGACCTCTCATTATATGAGTTATAATAATAAAGATTCTTGACCTAGTATGAATTCATATAAAAATTCTCGGGAAATAGGTCACATCAACACTCTATTTTGAATTTTCGTCTCCACGTACGTTTCGGTCTCACGACCATCATCAGAAGACCTATCATGTCTAAAACTTGATTACTCAAAACTAATTGTATTACACGAAGCGTCCAAATCGCATCAATTTCAATTAAAATGCCCACGTAGCCGAAACGAACAGAAACACGATTAAACGAAAATGTAAACCCCGAAAATCCACTGCAAAGAAGATTTTCTAATAGAAGCGTACTCATGTCAAGACATTAAGTGAACGACTGAAGACCAGACAAATAAAATTTAATTTTTAAGAACCATTATAGATTCTGATATAGATTTGTGTAATACAATTAGTTTTAAGTAATCAAGTTTCAGACATAATAAGTCTTCTGATGATGGTCGTGAGACCGAAACGAGAATTTGAAACAGAGTGTTAACGTGACCTATTTCCCGAGAATTTTTATATATGAATTATGTAGATTGAGTTGCTATGGTGAGTTGTATATAACAATATGCGATTTCAGCAAGCCTGCTCACTGTCACTTCACTCACAGATTACGGTAGTAACTCACTTCATATCTCGTAAATCTGTTCTATGAATACTGAATTGAATTTTCGATACCTAATTCAACTCAATTCTTCTTCTAGCTAGCAACATCTTCATAAGATAATTAATCTTATGCAACATGAAATCACAGGCGCGCTATCAATAGAACGCCCAATATTCCTTGACTGATCTCGCTCGCTCTCATTAAATCTGTATGAAGAGTTTAATTTTCACTCTTAATATTCATTTTGATAAGTTTATAAGGAGTTTTTATCACGTTATGTTTGAGTCTATAGAGTTTCATGAAATTACTACATTAAATTCCCCAAGTCAACGAAGTATTTGAATTTTGATTAGTTCAAAGATAGATTATCAGAAAGAAGCGAACAAATTAATTCAATTTTAGATGCAAATAAATACGAAATTGGAATGCACGCTAGTCCAAATTATCCTTATATCCTGAATTTTGAATTATGAATCAATTGTTGTTATTATTTGGAATGATTGACTCAATCGTCCACCAAAATGCACCGAAGGTTTACTTTATTTTTAGAACCTGCCACATACAATATATTTCCTTGAGGTTACGATTTCTTTGAAAAGCAACGTAAATAACAAGACTACAATAACAAGCTGTTTTGCTGAACATCACCAAATTTTTGCAAAATTAAAAGTAAGGCTATGTGAAAAAATGCGCTTACCAAGAAAATTCGAATTAGATGTATTTATGAAACGCGTCTTTTAAGGCTTAATATTACCTTTCATCTTCTTTTTCATTCACAAATGGGGATGATGATGGATAATATTTTTCTCCGAAACTAATAACTATTTTTTCACTATGTTGAATTGAAAATGTTGTTGTTCTTGTGGACGAATTTGCCTAATTTTATTAATTTCAAAGAACTGAATATCGATCTATTAATGAGCAATCAAAAAATTGGTTAGTTTCTGTAGAAGAATATTCTAAAAAAATTGCTAGAACGCTTCCTATCCTGAACATTTATGTTTAAGTTATAGATCATTTGTTAAATATACTCAAGTTATTACAATGCTATTCCGATTAACCAATCAGGAAAGTGCCGGTGTTAATTATGTCTATGGGTTATAATGGGAATTCCGTCTGCTTATAAGTTTTCTAAATGCGAGACATATTTCTCCAGCGGGATTCAGGATAATTCATGAAATTTTTCTGAAAAAAATTGTTTTGCACATAGAAGAAAACAAAATGTTCAATACAATTTCGTTTAATCGTGTTTCTATTATTTGGAATGATTGACTCAATCATCCACCAAAATGCACCGAAGGTTTACTTTATTTTTAGAACCTGCCACATACAATATATTTCCTTGAGGTTACGATTTCTTTGTAAAGGAACGTAAATAACAAGACTACAATAACAAGCTATTTTGCTGAACATCACCAAATTTTTGCAAAATTAAAAGTAAGGCTATGTGGAAAAATGCGCTTACCAAGAAAATTCGAATTAGATGTATTTATGAAACGCGTCTTTTAAGGCTTAATATAACCTTTTATCTTCTTTTTCATTCACAAATGGGGATGTTGATGAATAATATTTTTCTCCGAAACTAATAACTATTTTTTGACTATGTTGAATGGAAAATGTTGTTGTTCTTGTGGACGAGTTTGCCTAATTTTATTAATTTCAAAGAACTGAATATCGATCTATTAATGAACAATCGAAAAATTGGTTAGTTTCTGTAGAAGTATATTCTAAAAAAAATGCTAGAAGGCTTCCTATTCTGGACATTTTCAGGTTTCTAATCAGTGTAATCTTAATCCTTTGTTGGAAATGATATGATTCAGTATACATTGCATTAATCTTATTACTAACAGTATTGACAATTTGACAAATATCTCACAAATCACTGTTTATGTTTAAGTTATAGATAATTTGTTAAATATACTCAAGTTATTACAATGCTATTCCGATTAACCAATCAGGAAAGTGCCGGTGTTAATTATGTCTATGGGTTTTAATGAGAATTCCGACTGCTTATACGTTTTCTAAATGCGAGACATATTTCTCCAGCGGGATTCAGAAGAATTCATTAAATTATTCTGAAAAAAATTTTTTTGCACATAGAAGAAAACAAAATGTTCAATATCACGTTTCAGAAAGTGATGAAAATGTCATGGTATAGTACAGTGCCTATTTATGAAAACAACATTTTTGAACTATACGTTTCATTAGACAGACGAACTATCTCTATAGATGTCACACTAGTAAATGGAAGAATGGAGGACATTCATAAATTTTTCGAACTCAAAAAAAGTTACGGGGAATATGGAATTATTTGGGTGCACCAGATGGCAACAACAAACCAAACCAAGTCATGAAATTGGAAATAAATGAATAATATATGAATATGTTCATTCATCTCATGTTGGCATTTGCCAATGATTGGATCTCTCTAGTCTATATCGATCAGTTACTGTTCGTTCTAGACTACAGAGACCTCATTTATCATTGTCATCACTGTTGTCTTCGAAATTCGAGTTTTTCTGGATTTCATCGCATTCGTATGGAAACTAAAATCTACTTTAGACCTCTCATTATATGAGTTATAATAATAAAGATTCTTGACCCAGTATGAATTCATATAACACTCTGTTTTGAATTTTCGTCTTCACGTACGTTTCGGTCCCACGACCATCATCAGAAGACTTATCATGTCTAAAACTTGATTACTTAAAACTAATTTTATTACACAAAGCGTCCAAATCGCATCAATTTCAATTGAAATGCCCACGTAGCCGAAACGAACAGAAACACGATTGAACGAAATTGTAAACCCCGAAAATCCACTGCAAAGAAGATTTTCTAATAAAAGCGTACTCATGTCAAGACATTAAGTGAACGACTGAAGACCAGACAAATAAAATTTAATTTTTAAGTATACAACTTTCGAACCAGATGTTAGATTTACGAGCTAATAGGAGTAGATGTAGTCCACGAGTTTTGGAACGGAAGTTGTCTGGGTTGCATCCGGTGTATGTGCAGCTGACCCCCAGACCATAGCTATAGAGCTAACCGAAGTCATAGAAACCATAAAATTATCGGTTATAGAGCTAACCTAAGTCAGAATCATAGAAACCATAGAACTATAGGTTATAGAGCTGCCCTAAGTAAAAACCATAGAATGTGGAAGTTATAGAATATAATAGATGGTGTGTAGATAGAACTAACCTAAGTCACAACCATAGAGCCATAGGTTATAGAACTAATCTAAGTCAAAATCATAGAGTGTAGAGGTTATAGAATATATGGTAAGTATATACAGGCTGTTCCTAAAAGGTGCTTTGTCATGGCGGGTGTATGAACTGTCATGACTGGTGTATGGAGTCTCATCATAGATCTGTGAACTATCGTTGATGGAATTGCTATGATGGATCTATGTAATGTCTGTTCATACCATCTCCGCAACGTTATATATGAATTTGTCAATCGGTTTATGACGTATGTAACCTATAAGGTTCATGTTTAAGATACAGACTGTTTGTAGGAGTTACGTCTGTCACGTGGTTGTCTGAAAACGATTGAAACGATCGAAAAACGGTTGAAACGATTAGAAAAACGGTTAAAACGGTTACAAAGCTATTCAAACGATCAAAACGTTCGTTTTCAAGGTTTTTGAGATTGTAAGCCGGTGTTACAAAATTTCTAAATCATTCTAGTTCGAGATGAAGACTATTGTGGTCGATATTCAGAGCTTCCACTGTTCTTCATACTCATATATAGTAAAGGAACTCTCCTTATTGGATTGTAAGAAAAAGTTGGAGAAATATTTTCTATTCAAGCCACCTGTTCCGTTGAATCAACTTTCCGAAAGTCAGATGAAGAAAATATTAGGTTGTGAAAGATATCATGGTATCCCATACAACTCAGGATATCAAGAATATAATCAAATGGAGGAAATTCTGAAGGAAAATATTGATTCAGACGGTGTCGTATATGTTAGTGGAGAGGGGAAAGCTAAATTCCTTGTAAAGAGCTTCAAAAAATGGGGGTTACATCGAGTGAAAGTGGAAAATTTAAAAGATAAATGTTCGAAATTTGAGCGAGGGAATTGTGAATTTATCTGTCTTCATCACTCTCATAGTAAGAATCCTATGTGTTGTAGTGCGAATAGCTGGAAATTATATGATTTTCTTACGAAGCAAAATGTTCCGTACATTATAGAATAATATCAGTATCGATATGTCTTTGGAAGAATACACATGTAAACTGGATGAATTCTGTTTAAAAGTGAGAGCACTGAGTAGGGACATAGAATTTTATGAGAACAAAAATATAGTTATAAGACAACTAGGTAATTTAAGTGTTGGAGATGGCTGTATTGAAGGCAAATTTCATAATCCTAACCTCAATTTTGAACGGGATCTTATACACAAACGTCCCACACCGAGTGGAACATATCTATATATGCCCTAGCACTGATCTCAAAAATGAATGTAACCGAACGGAATGGCAACCGATGAATCACCAAATGATTAATGAGAATCAACTAGAGGTTTTTACATATAATATTCCTGAAACGATGTCTATGTTTAACTATAAACTGAAGTTATTATTCCACGATGGCACTGAAGGTGATACTAATAATTGGCAAACTGAAGGAAAACCAACAGCATCGATTAATCATCAAACTAGAGTGACACCGCAGAAAGAAAATGAAATATATGCAATGCAGTGTTTTAATCTTAGCGCCTTATCAGTTTTACTACTTAAAATCCTTATTAAAAATGTAAAGAAACATATTAATAAATGATGATATTGATAAGTAAGTGGTGTTTTACTAAATTAAACATCTGACCATCATAGTTTACGAACGCTGATGACGTCATTGCCTAAGACCTACGATGATTGGATGAGAAATAAAACATGAATAGTAATAATAATAATATTTATTCTGAAAGATACATATTCATTTAGGTAGTATTACATCAAGAAACCACCGTTGTAAATTGTCAACATGTTGAACTGTGCACATATATTTACCACCATCATTGCGATGATTCAGACAGCTCAACTTGTTTGTTTGTTCAAACTTCCCGGTTTCACATTGAGTTTTATCAAAACTACAAACATCTACGATGTGTGGGAAAATATCCAATTCTTCACACTTTCTTCTCAAAAATTCAGCCTTTTGCAAGCCTCGAACATAAATATAGTCGACTGCACACAGAAGAATCGATTTAAGAATATTATTTATTTCATCATATTCCACATTTCCCGATGCATATTCTAGTCCATGGTAAAATTTTTCTAAATACCATACTGATTTTCGCTCCTTTGCATTTAGCGATGAATATGGTACGGCTGGTTTGAACAATGTATAATGACGTTTGAATCCTATCTGTATAGACATTTCTTTCGGGTGGAAGACATCATCGATGATGAACCCCTGAATATCAACCAATGCTACTCTCATGATGTTTGATACTTAAATGAGACTCTTCACAATTTCGGTGAGGGGTGTGTACTCCATCAAACAATCATGAATTATAATACAATATGCTTTCGTATTGGCGGGAAATCCCTTATCTGCTTCGATTTCTAACCGTACATCAACAGTTGCAGATTTCAACGCTTCTTCCTGTTTTGAGCAATCTATTACGTAGAGCGCGCGTTTTTTGAAATAAACGTAACTCAATATAGGATGTTTTGATGTAGAATTCGTATAGCTTGAATAGAATTCGGTATAGTTGTGGTGGGCGAGAACGTAATCGTTTTTAGCATAGTCCAAGTTCATTCGCTCGTTAGGATAATATTCACCGTTAAGAGATAAGCGAATACTTGAAATATCCATATGATCGAATATTGTAGGATTAGCATTTACATTGTTTCGTTTATCTGTTTGGAAGAATACAATGACGTAACGAGGTTTCTCGACTGCTGCACTTGTATTAACAGCCCAAATTTCCCTTTTAGCATTAGTTGTTATGGCAGGAAGTTCATGACATTCCCATTTCCTGAACGGGATGAGGATTGGTGAATCACTCTTGATCGCTCGCAATAGCTTCTCTCTAATTATATCGTTGGGGTAGATATATTTTACCCTCAATTCCATACTATCGATAGAAAATTTAACTGTGGTAACAGCGTTTTCTGTGATGATACAATCGTTATCGTTTCGAGCACGTACTAATCGAATAGTCTGCCGTCCGAATGAAATCAATGAGTAATCGTTAAAAATGTTGAATATATGCTTCAGCGGAATCAGTAAGCTGAATGACTTAGTCTCATCCAAGACTACGCTGTCTTCTGGGAAAGTCCAACCACCAATAGACATATGCGTAGAATCTGTTGGTGTATAGCAAGTAAATGCTCGGACGGCGCTGACTATACCAGGATCTCGAACAGTTTCGATATCCCGACCACTCTCACTATATGAGCATGAGTCGAAAAGGAAGGCTCCATAATTAGGCACCAATACAACATTCCCAGCTCCAGTTATTTCTATTTTACCTTTAACGGATAACAGAGTATCCTTCATGGAAAAGAACGCATCCACTTGATTTATTCCAAATTCTATGATATCGCTGTTATTGAAGGCTTTAACGAAAGGTGTAATCGATCTATATTCAGCTTTACGAATCGACTCATCGAATTTCGGTTGTTGGTATAAATCGAAAATTGGTGCGATAATGCTGTTGCTCGCATCACCATCGTTGCGTACATACTTTCGTTTAGACATATTCTCTTATTTAAGACGAAAACCTAAGGATTGTAGAACTGAACGGTTCGCTTTAGTAAGCAGCTCTCGCAGCTCAGGTGTTTTGTTGAAGACTGATGAATATTGATCGGGGGAGGTTCTTTTATTGTTATTAACAACAACCAAACCCATTTTTTCAGACTTCTTGTAAATGTAAATGTAGAATACTTTCTTCACCACGAAAATTCACTGGTTTCGAATGTTGATCCAAAGCGAGTACGGTGATGTTGGTAATCTCCCCGATATCAGAAACTGGTAAATATAGAGGATTTTTTGGTCGCTCCACAATTCTATAGCCTGGGTCGTCAGTGATGGGGAAATCGTAGATCGTATGCGCAGGTCTGTCTCGGTAGAAGGCTCCTACGGTAATGTTCGACTCGAAGCGGATGTTAGTTACTTTCATAATGTTAACAGGTAAATCGGACACGTGCACCACACCTTTTTCCAATACTTTATGGGAAAATCCTAATATTTTTGCTAGACTATCATTCTTTTCGAATGATATAGTATGATTTTTATGAAATATTTCACACTTCAAAGTGTTGTTATTAGGTTTTAGGGAGAAAATATCTTCTTTCACTTTCAATTTTTTCCTAATTAATTCTTCGATATCGGCTATTTCGTAGTTACCTGAAGGTATTTCGATTGCTTCCAAAGTTTTATTCACGTAATAATAGAATTTCTCATTCTCAATATTCGGTATAGAGTTGTATGAAGTAAATCCCAACAGTGCTAAATAGTATCGTCTATCAGGCTTCAACTCTATCGAATTCTGGGGAGTGAAGGAAAAAATGTGATTGGTACTTGTTAACGTGAATAATTGCGACATGATACTGATGAAAATTTATTCATGCAACTTCATTTTATAGCGTGACATTAGAGAAGTATAAAAATATGACTTCATGAAATAAGGGTCTGCTTCACACACTTTAACAATTAGATCATGCTTATCACTATCACATATTCCTCCACACTTCAAAATATCCTCAATTTTCTCGTATAAACAGTGTGGACATTGATTCCTAGGTGGTGGTGGACCATCGCAATGTGTTATTTGCCCAGGTTGATTGTCATGTTTCTCACAAGGCATAAAAGGATATAGACGTTCCTTCAGGTATTCGGGCACCTCACCCCATCTGAGACCAAATGTACTAACATGCTTCAACACATACTCTATCGGGAGAAATAATAAGTCTCTTCTGGTCAGCTCGCTTGGAGGTTTTCCCATTGCCTTTATCAGATTATTATATACGTATCTGATGATTGACTGCATTCCGGCCCTCGGAATATCAACAGAAAGTTGTTCCATTATCTTTGGAACAAATGCTTCATTATAGTGATCCACCATGACTGTCAGCTTCTGATGTTTACGTAGAACTGAGAAATTTCAAACATAAATGTCCACAAATCACCTGATCATACTATTGATAAGAATCGTTATTATAGAAAATTCTAACCCCACCACCCAGATATCTAACTAGTTCCTTTGGTGGTTTCAAATTTCCAAAAGAGTCAAAGTATTCTACATCGTTATTTATTTTCCTAAATGCCACCCAATGAGTGCCGTTGTTTTTGATTGAATCCAAATTGAGAATGATACATTCTCTATGCCATGGTTTTCTAGGTAATGTGTCTCGCATAAAAACCCCTCGAAAATGTCGAATCCTCATTTTTTTAGCGAAACGCACCAAATCTATATCATACAACGGTCTATCAGGTAGCTTTATAGCGAGTTTTTTTGCTGCTTCTTCAAATACAACCCAAATCCACCTTTCACGTTTTTCCTCAAGTATAAACCTTTTCCCAACGATTCCATAGCTTTATGATGACGCTGGTCTTCTTCAAGTTTCTTTTTAGCGTTTTTAGCATTGACTACTGTATTAGCGATCGCACTCGCACCTCCAGCGACTGAACCAAGGGCTCCTAACGCCCCCAAAATTGGTAGTAATAGCGGTAGGAATCCACCGGACTTTGGTAGCGGTATAATGCGAGGTACCCTGATGCGTTTCCTACCTCCAGCACGCTTGATTGCTATTCGTGCAGCCTTCAATGCGTTCATAGCGGACTTTCTCAATGAGGAAGATGGTTCCATTGACATAGAAATACTCCCTACAATATCTTTTCGAAAACAACATCCTGCACGACGTTTTTTATGGCCCATTCCTAGTTTACGTTTAACCTTCATCCCACCGGTAACCAATAGACTAGCGAGTCTTTCACCTGCTTTCGCGTCTTTAGATTTGACACGTTCCCAGGCAGCGTCCTCTAATATTTTATCGGCCTTATGACGCTCCTCTAGAGATTTATGTTGCGAGTAAGCTATATCGTGTTGACGGCAGGCTGAATCCAACAGATTGATACCTTTGTCTCCACGTACAAGTCGTTTCTCAAGCTTAGTACCGGGTCCGCAAAATTGATATGATGGAATATGTACTTCGAAAGGGAGGTTGTTTATGGCAGTGTTCAACAAACCTTCACCTTGATAGATCAACATTGATACTGAGCTCATGATCTTATAAAGTTTCTATTTATAAACTCCCATCGGTTTAAACTATCTCACAACATGGAGACTGTTCAACAAGAGCAGACACTACCAATCGAGAATTTAGATTTGAAAGTTAAGTCTAATGGTGTTGGTAAACATGGTAAATTGTTACCAGACTCTTTTCGCGCCATAATTTGTGGTCCGAGTGGGTGTGGTAAGACGAACGTGATGTTATCGCTATTATTCAATCCGAATGGTGCGAAGTTTAGAAATGTTTACATATACTCAAAATCATTATATCAACCCAAGTATAAACTATTGCAGGAAGTTTTAGATCAAGTTAAAAGAGTTGGTTATTTCCCTTATAAAGATAATGAAGAAATTATAAGTCCAAACAAGGCTAAACCTGATTCTATCTTTCTCTTTGATGACATAGCTTGCGAGGGGCAACAGAAAATTCGCGAATATTTTTCGATGTGTAGACATAAGAATATAGATGCAGCGTATTTATGTCAAACGTACTCGAAAATACCTAAACAATTGATTCGCGATAATTGTAATCTGATTGTTTTATTTAAACAGGATGAAATAAATCTAAAGCATGTTTTCGATGAACACGTATCTCCCGATATCGATTTCAATCAATTCAAAAAGATGTGTTGCATGTGTTGGTCAAAGAATTTCGGTACTTTGGTAATCGCGAAAGATTTTGATTTAAATAACGGTAGATATCGCAAAGGCTTTGATATTTATATAAAAACATAAAATATGTGAATGAATTACATATACAAAATGGACGTGGCGCAGTTAACACGTAAACGAAAAATCGCGGAATTGAGTAAGTCTATTAGAAAAAAATATCTAGCCTTGAAACTGGGTAAATCTGAAGAAGATGAATCGATAGAACAACTATTTAAACCTATAGCCGAACCTCTGAAGGAAATTGTGAGATCTTCAAAAAAATCGAGTCCTGTACATGTTAAAAAGGAGGAGGTGGAGGAGGAAGTGAAAGAAGAATCAGCTGATGGAACGTTCGATGAGGAGGATGTGTTTGAGGAGCCATCGATTTCTCATCATCCACAAGTTGCTCGGAAATATATCGCAGATCATTGGGGTGAGAGTGAAAAAATCGATAAATTATATGGGCCTGTTTTTGATGCTAGCTCTGCTGGGTGGAGACTAGGTCATAAGGAAATAGAATTCGGTGAAAATATCAAAACAGAGGGGTATATCACGAAGGGGACACCTGGATTATATGAACTCATATTTTACGATGCACCTACTAACTATACAAATAAAGATAAAGCTGCCTACAAAGAAATTTTGGTATTAACTAGTGCACATAAAAATATCAGCGGATATCTAAAAGGTAGTACGAGACCGAAGTATAGAAATATCATCAAACCTTTGGTTACAAGTGGCGGTGGTGGTTCCACCTCTGGTAAAGGGATGCATTTGAAGTATAACGATGATCCTATAGAGTATATCTTTTGGGATAATCCTAACGAGCTCGTGGAGCGGTTGAAACTTTTGATAGCATCACAACAAGCTGGGAATACATCACATGATAATGAGATTGTTGCAATAATAAATGAACTTAGAGAAGCAGATATCATATATTAGTAATGGTTATTTCCATTTTTAATCATTTACATAATGAGTCTTGATAAGTTTGGGAGGCGATCAGATGGTATTGGTTCTATCGATGCTTTTTGGCGTAGATCGATGTTTATGAACATTCTGAAACATACTCCTGATGGTGATGTAGATATGGAAAATTTGAAAATTTGCAACGTGAAAATACCTGTCTCTGATAATGATGTTACGAACAAAGCATATGTAGATAACGCTATCACTAGAGTGAATGCGAATTTAAACGAAGTTCTTGTAAAGTATGCATCCATTCATATAAACGTTAATAACATCATGAATTCCTCAATTCCAAGTTTAACACGATTAATAGATGCACTTCGCGAAGATTTGAAGATCCTTTATACCGAAATACAGTCATACAAAAATCAAAGTGATGTTAACTCTACAGCTATAAAATAGAGTATACATAATGAGGGGGGTTACCTTCACATCGAAAATAGAAAATTCACAGACTCTCTGATTGCTTCTACAACGCAAAATAGAATTAGAATTGAAAAACTTGTAGATGGTATGATAGCATCATTCAAAACTAATAAAGCAAATGAGGCAAATCTTGAAAAATTATTGAAGAAAATACGTGAAGACTATAAAACACTCGTTAGTAATGATCAAGAAAACAATTCGAAGTATGACAACCTATTCGATAGTATACAGAACATCAATAGTAAACTGATAACTATAGAATTAGACTATAAAACGCGTAGTACTAATGATCAGACCATAACCACACGTATACAGACCATCGAAAGCAAACTATCACAAATAGAACAAGCAATTGATACGATCAGTTTGACGATGGTCTCGCAAGCAAAAAAGGGAAGCTATCATCCTTATAAAAGAGCTACTACCACCTCCCCACCACCACAAAAGTTATTAGCTCAGCCGACGTCGTCGACGATCGATCCAAAAAATGATGAAGGGTAAAGCGCAGGTGGTTGATGAGCTTCATAAGCCTGTTCGAAAGAATTTTAAACGTCGCAGAACAATCATAAAAGGGCTGGATGACTTGTGGCAAATGGATCTTGCTGGAATGGGTAATTATGCGCGTGAAAACCGCGGATTCAAATTTATTCTGGTTGTGATCGATTGTTTCTCAAAATTTCTGTGGACTCGTCCGTTGAAAACGAAATCGGCCGGAGAGGTTCGGAAAGCTGTCAGTTCTATATTGCTGGAAGGGCATCGTAAACCTAGGAATCTACAAAGCGATCAGGGTAAGGAATTCTTCAATAAACACTTCGATGAGTTAATGAAGAAACATAGAATCAATCATTATAATACGTATTCTATGAAGAAAGCTGCTATTGCCGAACGTGTCATTCGAACGTTGAAAGAAGCGATCTACAAACAATTCAGTCTGAGTGGAAAATACAAATGGTTGGATATACTCAAAGAAGTCACTGAAAAATATAATAAACGTAAACATAGAACTATAAAAATGGCTCCGTTTAAAGTTTCGAAACAGAATGAGAGTCTGATATTGAAGCAATCCTACTCTCACATCAAGTTGGCTCTGCCTCACAAATACAACGTTGGGGATGTTGTGCGAATAAGTAAGGCTAAACATATTTTTGAGAAGGGGTATACCCCTAATTGGAGTGCTGAATTATTTAAAATTACTGCTGTGAGAATTACCAACCCGGTCACTTATCTGTTGGAAGATATGAACAGCTCCCCAATCAGCGGTTGTTTCTATGAAGAAGAATTGCAGAAAACCAAACAGCCAGATGTCTATTTGATAGAGAAGGTGCTCCGAAAAAAGGGGGATAAAATGTATGTGAAATGATATGGTATAAAAGAGAAAAGTTGGATTGAAAATTCTAATGTTGTATAATCTGCGCATGTCTCAATAAAATATTTGAGGGTCCAACCAAGTCTGAGTCGAACAATCAATCAGTTTTGAAAATGTCTCAATTATACAACATTTTTATTCAAAGTGTGCTTACCACCGTGTACGATGCAAAGAAATTCGTAATAAGCGCATGTCCTCTGAATTTGATGGAAATTCTCGAAGGATTACAATTACCATCCAAGAATTGGATAATCGCTGGGGAATTCATAACTTTCCTTGTGGGGGCCTCGACCGATTGGGCGTATGCTGATGTATTCTATTTCGGAGGAGATTTCGATCCACCTCCAGAAGATTGGAAGATAATCGATATGAATATAGAAGGTCAGTTCAAATATAAACATAGAAGAATGGGAAAAATCATATTGCATCAAATTTCGGGTATCGTTCCGAAACCAGGATCGTATATACTTGATTGTTTCAGAGTGCTACATGATATAGATGTTGATTTTTTTTTTATCGAGTCGCACTTCTACCGTACCGATGTGAGATAATGGACATGCGCGGCATCCGAAGATATACCCCCAATTCTTACACCTTTAAGATGTTTCAAATGTCTTCTGAGATGGAGGATGAAGTCGACATCAACTATAGAATAAGTCCACCATCATTACAAATTTTGTGCTTCGACGTCCTCTTCAGAAATTTCGATAATATCAAAGAAATATGCTGTCGATGATGAATGCGCATGTGTGAATGAATATTTGGGGGGGGTGCACATCGGACTAGATCAAACGATCCAACAGTTTAAGCAAAATGTCCTCTCAAGATAGTGGTGTATCTGAAGATAGCTGTTCCGAGTTGGATGAAATTTTAAATGAGTTTGAAATGAGAGCTAAGGATGAAAAGTTTCTATTGATGAATACAACTTATCCGTTGGAAGGAGGTTATAATATCCTATGCGGGTTGAGTCCTGAGCGAACATTCACTCCGACAATCTCTCTAAATCATCTTTCACAAAATTGTAAACTTACTTTTGGACTGCTGGAATGGTATGATTTCATCGATATTCTCAAAGCAAAAATAAGTGAATACTTCATGAACTTAGATATCGATTTCACATCAACACCTGTTAATTTAAAATTTTCAAATGATCTATATTTAAAAAAGATACTAACTGATCTAATGGTGCATTCATGAATCTACATGAATCGATAAAGCGGAATTTTACAGGGGATGAGAAAGACCCTCGTGTGAAACTTATATATTTCTCTTTGTTCATGGGGAGTACTTGTATATTCTGTTTGTTGGCTTTGGCTAAGTCTCGTATTAATAGAAACATATCATACCCACTCAAATTATGCGCTAAGACTGGTACAATAAATTTATGTTTATAATTTAGATTGCAACCCTGATGGGCTAAGCCTCTATATGTTCCTGTGAAATGACAATGGTCTCTAACACGTATTTCATCTTCATTAAAGTTTTTCTCGCAGATATGACATTTGGTTTCATTCATTATAGATACTAAATTAGCCGCACTCAAACTCATGGGTATATTAGATTTCAATTTCATTTCGATAAAATCACTTATTTTATCTAATTGCTCTGTTAACCATTTAGCCGGTTCAGGTCCTCTATAGCTATCATATTTAGATATGGAATCATCGAAATGACATTTTAAATAATATCCTATACTGTATGCTTCATGTAGTTGCGTTTTATTTGTATATGAATCAGAATTCGATGGGGAACAGTTCTGAATTGGTAGCAAAAGAGCTTCAAAGTCGAAATAGATCACGAATGGCATAGGTATTTTATTTGAATAATTTTTGAATTCTAAATGATTCTCTTTAGGGAATTTAATTTTGCATGTATTCATTCTCCCACAATCCTCAATATGAGTCTTATATTTCTTCTCACTCCAAAAATTATTTAAACAACGTTCACACAAGTATGTTTTATTCCTAGTAGTAATTTGTGAATTAATAAGTCGACCTAAATTTTTAATCAAACAATAGTGGAATTTGACTATGGGATTGAGTAATTTTGGTGTGTTTGATGATTCAACATCACGGTAATATCTATCTTGAATCAACAGCAGATTAAAGTGTGTTTCCAGTTTATTTTTTGTAAGATATGCGGGGAGAACCTTATATTTTTCCTTACTATCATCATTCTTATCACATAATTCTAAAACGAAAACGTGAATACTTATATTATTCTGCTTCTCGAATGTGTGAATTTGTGTTATTGGTAGTGGGAAAGTTAAATTTTGTAAATTTAGAATAGTACTGAAATGTGGGTATGAAGATACTCGATCTGATCCGAGATGAGTAGCAGGGTGTAAACCAGCTGATACCGCCCACGCAAAACAAAATTCATCATAATTCTTTATATTTATAACAGCATGTTTATTTGCGATTTCCTGAGGGAGTCGAATATATGAAGATCCCGAATTTATAAGTTCATGTTTGTTGATGTTAATTTGTAAATTAATAATAGTTTTGAGCGACCAGTTTGACTCCCTTTCTTGAAAACCTTCCAATTTTGCTAAAATTTTCTCGATAACATTATCTTTGAACCAATCTAATATATTTGTTGTATCATCTATAGCTCTTGATTGTGTATGGAAATATTCGAAGTCTGTTTGAATAATTTCTTCGTTTACATTTCCTTTTATGAACTCACCACAAAATGTGGAATTAACTTTGATGAAATTATTATCATGAAGAATTTTAGAGATTCTTGCATTGAAAAGATGGAAGGAATCGTATAAAAAATTTATTGGGTCTAAATGTGTAATATTGATGATGAATCCAGTTCTAAGTCTACATTTAAAAGCAGTTTTTCCATCTTCCCACCTAATTCTTGCACTACGATTTTGATTCGTTACAGAGGGTTTATTTTTAATTTGAAGTAAAATTTTGAAACGTTTTATATGTCCTATATTTGTTATGAGTTGATTCTTATTGGCTAAATTTAATGTATCTTGAGATAAATGTCTCGAGAAAGAGCGGATGTACTTAGTACAAAATCCAATCCATTTATCAATTTCTCTAGAGGGGAATTTTGATTTCAACAAGTCACTCTGAGCCTGATCGATAATTCGCACAATGTCAGAACTTATTCTAGGAATATTATCCATGATAAAATTAGAACAAAAACCCCACCTTATTTCACTTGAATCCTATGTTATTGCTGAAGCTACCCTTCGACTGATATATAGCGAAATTCTATTTTGAATGCAGAATTGGGCTTACCCAAATTTTCTTTTCCTTTATAAATCAACCCGATACAAGGCTTTGAGTTGATTTTTTCTAGTAACGGTGAAAGAAGGGGTGTTAGTCGACGAGGTATGAAGACTCCGAAATCCTTAAGCTCTGCGAAAACAGCATCCCCAAAACGGGTTTTTGTAAGTTTAGCTTTCTGTATGATATACAGTTTATCCTCCTCCAGCTCACTCACACTCTTCACAGGTGTTCTCTGCAATAGAGAGCTTGTATTTAATGCCGACAAATCCATTCTATAACAAGGAAAAATACTCTTAGATATCGAGCAAAACAAATAGGTAGGTAGGTAGGTGAAACAATGATGAGAATCTTCTTAGATAAATAGTAATAGTAATATAAAGAGTATAGAAGAAGAATCAAAAGAAAAATATATACCTTTTTCTGTTTGATGTGATGAATAGAGAAATCTTCTTCTTCTTATTGGAGGAATTTGAAGGAGTTGATTGGAATCTATAACAAGGAAAAAAAATCTTTCTTGAAAACAAATAAATATAGATTTAAAAGCTCTAAGGGTTAGAAATTTCTATAGATATACAACAGAACAGTGGAATAATAATAATAATAATAATAATAAATCCTACCTTTTCTGTTTGATGAAATGCACACACAACGATTTAGCTCTTACTTGCGAGAGATATGTTCATAGACTGATTTTATTTCTCACACTACAGGAAATCACCGTCTTAAATAATGTTCTGTTATCTTTTCCTATCGAAAATTCTACGTCTTGCGGTTTTCATAATTTTGTAATCGGTTTCATATTTCCTCCTTTAACATTAACAATCGTTATATTTTTCTCTTATCATATGTTCAAATCGAATTTTGCGGTTTCAGTTCAGTCTTGACTTCTTGTTATTTCCTGTTATTCACAGGATTCAAAACCAAAATTATTTCATAACTTACTTATCAGCACAGTTGATTATTTCTATAAATTAATTTGTGGTTCTTTTACTTTTGTAATCGGTTCCATATTTCCTCCTTTAACATTCACAATCACTATATTTTTTCTTATCATACGTTTCAATTAAATTTTGCGGTTTCAATTTAGTCTGAACTTTCCGTTATTCTAGATACCTACTAGATTCAAAACTGATATTAATTTCCACACGCGGTCTATATTTCCTTATTATTTACAGGATTCGAAACCAAAATTATTTTATGAATTACTTATCAGCGGTCGATTATTTCTAATATTATTTTTTCACATCTACCACAGCTGTTTTCCCCCCCAACATATAAATATATTATGTGAACATTAATCGAAATCAGTATACTACTTTTTCTTGTGCGCAATAAGTCATTAGTGGAGTAAAGTAAAAATGAGTCTGGTGATGGAAAGGATAGTTTATCTAACGAGGAGATGTGATATTGATGAGGGTAATTTCGTAGAATGGCTCATAGAAAAGTAAGTAACTATTTTTATTTTAAAACATATTGTAAGTAGAGTTGTTTTAGTGGATACTCTGAGTCTGAAATTGAGATTGAGATGGATTATTTAGATTACCTGCGTGGGGATGTTAGGCCACCATCACCCCAACCTCATCACCATCAACAGCTGTTGATACCAGGTCTACTTTTAGCGTATGTTAATTTATTCTGTCGAAATATTCAATAGCTAATTTTATTTATCTATATTAGATGTCTCGAAGAGTGTACATCATCTTCAACATCTCCTGAAGATGATCGAACGTATGTTATTTCCATTCGTTGGATTTATTATTATTATTATTATTATTATTATTATTATATTAACTCTAATTTTCTATCTCTTTTAGAGGGGTGATACGGACACCTACACCGTCACCAACACCTCATCCATCACAGCCGTCTTGTGATAATGTCCTAGATTTATCGTATGTTTTTCTGTTTAGCTTGTCTATTTTTATACTAATTCTCTATCCTCTTAAATTAGATTACCTAAAAGTGTTGAATCGATGTCTGAGCAGCAGCATCAGCAGCCTCCTCCACAAACGGCTATAGATATAGCGTATGTTATTTTAATTTTTGATTATTCAACTAAGCACTAATTCTCTCTCTCTCTCTCTCTCTCTCTCTCTCTCTCTCTCTCTCTCTCTATTCATCTATATCAGATCACGCAAAAGAGGTACATCACCAACACCTCCTAATGGGCCTTTGGATTTATCGTATGTTATATATTTCTTTGAATAAAATAACCCACTAATTCTCCTTTTCCATATTAGATTATGCAAAGAGGCTAAATTGATGACCCACCAAGAGACTATAGATTTAACGTAAGTTATTCAAATTCCTATCAGAATAATCAAAGAACTAATTCTCTCTATTCATATTTTAAATATAGTGAACCAGGGGTATCTACACCTAGGAAGTATCATATACGGGTTCATGGGAAGCAGTCTGACTTAGATTATCTTCTCGATGAGGTGAGTTTTCATCTTGTTTCATTATTGCACACAATAATTATGATTGTATGATAACAGTTACAAGAGTTCAATCCAAACTCTGAGAGGAAGAGTGGTAGGGTTCTGAGGAATCTCGTAGAACTACCACCACCACCACACCCCATAGTTAGAATGCATAAAGTAGGGGTGGTTGTTAATGGTGGAAATAATGATTTTCTGGATCATATAAGTGAAGTATGAAAAGGATGATCTATTTAATATTCGATAATAATGTTGAGTGCTTTCAGATAAGGCGAATCCAAGAGCGGCGGGGATGTCGCTATGTATTAGAATTTAAATGTTAGAATTAAAATTATCATTACTATTATTACTATTATTATTATTTTTTTATTTTATTTTTATTATTATCATTATTATTATTATAACTATTATTTATAAATAAATAAACTTTTGAACTTTTACTGTCTTATTATTCTTCACACATTTCTTTTTCAGGTGATTTGGATCTAAAACACTTAAAGATATATCTGAATCGGGAGATTCTCTGTGTTAGTCAGTGTTATTTTTAATTCTAAAAAGCATTTGATATCAAAAGTAAATAATTGAAAAAGGGAAGATAGTTTTCAAATTTTTGAAAATATTCGTGAATCGAATACATGAAATTCCATAACGAAAGAAATGTTGTTCACAGCTGTGTAAGTAAAGAGGTTATTCAAAAGTAATTTGATTTCATTATCTCTTCTTCTAATTAAGTTCGAATCCCAATACTTTCGAATAACCCCTCTACCTATATGGTAGGTGAATAACATTTTTATTAACAAGCGAAGAAAAAAAATTTTCCAACCTTTTTCCGTTTTTCGATTGTTTCAATCGTTTTCAGACAATCACGTGACAGACGTAACTCCTACAAACAGTCTGTATCTTAAACATGAACCTTATAGGTTACATACGTCATAAACCGATTGACAAATTCATATATAACGTTGCGGAGATGGTATGAACAGACATTACATAGATCCATCATAGCAATTCCATCAACGATAGTTCACAGATCTATGATGAGACTCCATACACCAGTCATGACAGTTCATACACCCGCCATGACAAAGCACCTTTTATAAACAGCCTGTATATACTTACCATATATTCTATAACCTCTACACTCTATGATTTTGACTTAGATTAGTTCTATAACCTATGGCTCTATGGTTGTGACTTAGGTTAGTTCTATCTACACACCATCTATTATATTCTATAACTTCCACATTCTATGGTTTTTACTTAGGTCAGCTCTATAACCTATAGTTCTATGGTTTCTATGATTCTGACTTAGGTTAGCTCTATAACCGATACCTCTATGGTTTCTATGACTTCGGTTAGCTCTATAGCTATGGTCTGGGGGTCAGCTGCACATACACCGGATGCAACCCAGACAACTTCCGTTCCAAAACTCGTGGACTACATCTACTAATAGGAAAGGTCTTGTCGTGACATGAGGTATATTTGAAATTCTACCTAAATATATACTATAACATTATACGAGGCATGTAGGAATTTGCAAGAAAATTTATTTTATCAAATTTGTATAGATATGACTTAGACTTTGCGTGCCTGTCCTATGATTTACAGACTTGGTATCACGTTTTATGTGAATCATCTCCAAAATAGATCTTTTATAATAATTGGTTTCCTTAGTTAGAATATTAACGTTATTGTAATCGAACTGATGGTTATAATCAAAGCAGTGTTTAGCAAGGGCGGTGGGATTTTCTAAGTTTTTGTTTTTTGTGCTATACCTATGGCCGTACATTCTTTTTTGTAGATATTGTTCAGAGATTCCAGTATAAGTTCCATCACAATCTAAACAATTTAATTTGTATACTGTGTGGGTTTGTTTTTCTTTAGGTATTAAAGGCTTTAGATTTGAGAAATATTTTCCAACACAGTTAGTGGGTTTATGCGCGACATTTATATCGTATTTTTTCAAACATCTCTTGATTTTCTCTAAGGTTTCCGGAATGTATGGTAAGGTTATATAATTGTCTGTATTATCTTTCATGTTATTTTTATATGAAGAACCACTATAGATTCTGTTTATTCTCTCTTTAATGATCGGATTGAAGAAAGTTTTTGGGTAGCCATTCATTTCCAATGTATTACGAACAATTTTTAAATTCTTGGGACGGTCCTCTGCGTTTGATAATTTTACCGCGCGGTCTGTAAGGCTGTTTATGACACTTTTCTTTTAGCTGGTGCAACGGAATTGAAGTGAAGATAACAATGGGACCAAACTTCTTAAGTAAACTTAATGTTCATATCAAGGAAATTTATGTTTTTGTTTACTTCTATTTCACAAGTGAATTGAAGTTTACAGTGGAAACTGTTGAATTCATTAATCACATATTGAATTTTATCGTTGGGAACACACATAAGGCAATCATCTACATACCGTTTAAAAATACAGGCTGAAAATCTAATGAACTTATAACAGATTCCTCTAGGCATTCCATAACGAGGTTAGCGATGGTAGCTGAAATAGGAGATCCCATTGCTGTGTCGAATATTTGTCCAAAATATTGCTCACCGTATTGGAAATAAGTGCGTTCTAAACAAAGCTTTACAGCATTTATAAATTCCGATTTATCAAGAGGTGTGAGGTTCTTAATCTCTGCACAACGTTTTTTGATGCTATTCAATGCCAAAACGACAGGTATATTTGTAAATAAGGAAACAACGTCTAAGGAAATTAGTTGATGGTTTACGGGTACGGATTGATTTTTTATAAAGTCATTAAAATGCCATGAGTCTTTCACATAAAATTAATTTTTTCCTATTATATTATTGATGGATTTTGATAGAAATTTTGATAAGTTGTGAGTAGGCGCTCCAATATTATTTACAATGAGTCTTAGAGGTATATCATTTTTATGTAGTTTCGGAAGCCCATAGATATAAGGTGCAAGCCCATTACGGCAAATTAATTTATTTTTTAATTCAATAGAGATTATCTTATTTTTGTGCCATTTATTTATCAATTCATTCATGTTATTTTGTACTGATAAAGTAGGGTCAAATCAAGTATACCTCCTGTCACGACAAGACCTTTTCTATTAGCTCGTAAATCTAACGTCTGGTTCGAAAGTTGTATATTTAAAGATTAAATTTTATTTGTCTGGTCTTTAGTCGTTCACTTAATGTCTTGACATGAGTACGCTTTTATTAGAAAATCTTCTTTGCAGTGGATTTTTGATAATTTTACTATAGCATCGAGGTTTACAATTTCGTTTTATCGTGTTTCTGTTCGTTTCGGCGACGTGGGCATTTTAATTGAAAGTGATGCGATTTGGACGCTTTGTGTAGTACAATTAGTTTTAAGTAATCAAGTTTCAGACATAATAAGTCTTCTGATGATGGTCGTGAGACCGAAACGTACGTAAAGACGAAATATTGAAACAGAGTGTTAATGTGACCTATTTCGCGAGAATTTTTATATATGAATTATGTACATTGAGTTGGTATGGTGGGTTGTATCTAACAATATGCGATTTCAGCAAGCCTGCTCACTGTCACTTCACTCACAGATTACGGTAGTAATTCACTTCATATCTCGTAAATCTGTTCTATGAATACTGAATTGAATTTTCGATACCTAATTTAACTCAATTCTTCTTCTAGCTAGCAACATCTTCATAAGATGATTAATCTTATGCAACATGAAATTACAGGCGCGCTATGAATAGAACGCCCAATATTCCTTGACTGATCTCGCTCGCTCTCATTAAATCAGTATGAAAAGTTTAATTTTCACTCTTAATATTCATTTTGATAAGTTTATAATGAATTTTCATCACGTTATGACTGACTCTATAGAGTTTCATGAAATTACTACATTAAATTCCCCAAGTCAACGAAGTATTTGAATTTTGATTAGTTCAAAGATAGATTATCAGAAAGAAGCGAACAAATTGATTCAATTTTAGATGCAAATGAATACGGAGATGGAATGCACGCTAGTCCAAATTATCTTTATATCTTGAATTTCGAATTATGAATCAATTGTTGTTATTATTTGGAATGATTGACTCAATCATCCACCAAAATGCACCGAAGGTTTACTTTATTTTTAGAACCTGCCACATACAATATATTTCCTTGAGGTTACGATTTCTTTGTAAAGCAACGTAAATAACAAGACTACAATAACAAGCTATTTTGCTGAACATCACCAAATTTTTGCAAAATTAAAAGTAAGGCTATGTGAAAAAATGCGCTTACCAAGAGAATTCGAATCAGATGTATTTATGAAACGCGTCTTTTAAGGCTTAATATAACCTTTTATCTTCTTTTTCATTCACAAATGGGGATGTTGATGAATAATATTTTTCTCCGAAACTAATAACTATTTTTTGACTATGTTGAAAGGAAAATATTGTTGTTCTTGTGGACGAATTTGCCTAATTTTATTAATTTCAAAGAACTGAATATCGATCTATTAATGAGCAATCAAAAAATTGGTTAGTTTCTGTAGAAGAATATTCTAAAAAAATTGCTAGAAGGCTTCCTATTCTGGACATTTTCAGGTTTCTAATCAGTGTAATCTTAATCCTTTGTTGGAAATGATATGATTTTGTAGACATTGCATTAATTTTATTACTAACAGTATTGACAATTTGACAAATATCTTACAAATCACTGTTTATGTTTAAGTTATAGATCATTTGTTAAATATACTCAAGTTATTACAATGCTATTCCGATTAACCAATCAGGAAAGTGCCGGTGTTAACTATGTCTATAGGTTTTAATGGGAATTCCGTCTGCTTATAAGTTTTCTAAATGCGAGACATATTTCTCCAGCGGGATTCAGGAGAATTCATCAAATTTTTCTGAAAAAACTTTTTTTGCACATGGAAGAAAACAAAATGTTCAATATCACGTTTCAGAAAGTGATGAAAATCTCATGGTATAGTACAGTGCCTATTTATGAAAACAACATTTTTGAACTATACGTTTCATTAGACAGACGAACTATCTCTATAGATGTCACGCTAGTAAATGAAAGAATGGAGGACATTTATAAATTTTTCGAACTTAAGAAAAGTTACGGGGAATATGGAATTATTTGAGTGCACCAGATGGTAACAACAAACCAAACGAAGTCATGAAATTGGAAATGAATGAATAATATATGAATATGTTCATTCATCTCATGTTGGCATTTGCCAATGATTGGATCTCTCTAGTCTATATCGATCAGTTACTATTCGTTCTAGACTAGAGAGACCTCATTTATCATTGTCATCACTGTTGTCTTCGAAATTCGAGTTTTTCTGGATTTCATCGCATTCGTATGGAAACTAAAATCGACCTTAGACCTCTCATTATTAGAGTTATAATAATAAAGATTATTGACCCAGTATGAATTCATATAAAAATTCTCGGGAAATAGGTCAGATTAACACTCTGTTTTAAATTTTCGTCTTCACGTACGTTTCGGTCTCACGACCATCATCAGGAGACTTATCATGTCTAAAACTCAAATCTAATTGTATTACACAAAGCGTCCAAATCGCATCAATTTCAATTAAAATGCCCACGTAGCCGAAACGAACAGAAACACGATTAAACGAAATTGTAAACCCCGAAAATCCACTGCAAAGAAGATTTTCTAATAAAAGCGTACTCATGTCAAGACATTAAGTGAACGATTGAAGACCAGACAAATGAAATTTAATTTTTAAGTATACAACTTTCGAACCAGATGTTAGATTTACGAGCTAATAGGAAAGGTCTTGTCGTGACAGGAGGTATACTTGACATTCTACCTAAATATATACTATAACATTATACGAGGCAAGTAGGAATTTGCAAGAAAAATTATTTTATCAAATTTGTATAGATATGACTTAGACTTTGCGTGTCTGTCCTATGATTTACAGACTTGGTATCACGTTTCATGTGAATCATCTCCAAAATAGATCTTTTATAATATTTGGTTTCCTTAGTTAGAATATTAACGTTATTGTAATCGAACTGATGGTTATAATCAAAGCAGTGTTAAGCAAGGGCGGTGGAATTTTCTAAGTTTTTTTGTTTTGTGCTATACCTATGGCCGTACATTCTTTTCTGTAGATATTGTTCAGAGATTCCAGTATAAGTTCCATCACAATCTAAACAATTTAATTTGTATACTGTGTGGGTTTGTTTTTCTTTAGGTATTAAAGGCTTTAGATTTGAGAATAATTTTCCAACACAGTTAGTGGGTTTATGCGCGACATTTATATCGTATTTTTTCGAACATCTCTTGATTTTCTCTGAGGTTTCCGGAATGTATGGTAAGGTTATATAATTGTCTGTATTATCTTTTATGTTATTTTTATATAAAGAACCCATTATAGATTCTGTTTATTCTCTCTTTAATGATCGGATTGAAGGAAGTTTTTGGGTAGCCATTCATTTCCAATGTATTACGAACATATTTTGAATTCTTGCGACGGTCCTGTGCGTGGGACAATTTTACCGCGCGGTCTGTAAGGCTGTTTATGACACTTTTTCTTATAACAAGCTGGTGCAACGGAATTGAAGTGAAGATAACAATGGGACCAAACTTCTTAAGTAAACCAAGAAGTTTTTATTTTTACATCTGCATCATGCTTAATGTTCATATCAAGGATATTCATGTTTTTGTTATTTCTATTTCACAAGTGAATTGAAGTTTACAGTGGAAACTGTCGAATTCATTAATCACATATTGAATTTTATCGTTGGGAACACACATAAGGCAATCATCTACATACCGTTTAAAATTACAGGCTGAAAATCTAATGAACTTATAACAGATTCCTCCAGGCATTCCATAACGAGGTTAGCGATGGTAGCTGAAATAGGAGATCCCATTGCTGTGTCGAATATTTGTCCAAAATATTGCTCACCGTATTGGAAATAAGTGCGTTCTAAACAAAGCTTTACAGCATTTATAAATTCCGATTGATCAAGAGGTGTGGGGTTCTTAATCTCTGCACAACGTTTTTCGATGCTATTCAATGCCAAAACGACAAGTATATTTGTGAATAAGGAAACAACGTCTAAGGAAATTAGTTGATGGTTTACGGGTACGGATTGATATTTGATAAAGTCATTAAAATGCCATGAGTCTTTCACATAAAATTCATTTTTTCCTATTATATTATTGATAGATTTTGATAGAAATTTTGATAAGTTGTAAGTAGGCGCTCCAATATTATTTACAATGGGTCTTAGAGGTATATCATCATGCAAGCCCATTATGGCAAATTAATTTATTTTTTAATTCAATAGAGATTATCTTATTTTTGTGCCATTTATTTATCAATTCATTCATGTTATTTTGTACTGATAAAGTAGGGTCAAGTCAAGTATACCTCCTGTCACGACAAGACCTTTTCTATTAGCTCGTAAATCTAACTTCTGGTTCAAAAGTTCTATACTTAAAGATTAAATTTTATTTGTCTGGTCTTTAGTCGTTCACTTAATGTCTTGACATGAGTACGCTTTTATTAGAAAATCTTTTTTGCAGTGGATTTTTGATAATTTTACTATAGCATCGAGGTTTACAATTTCGTTTAATCGTGTTTCTATTATTTGGAATGATTGACTCAATCATCCACCAAAATGCACCGAAGGTTTACTTTATTTTTAGAACCTGCCACATACAATATATTTCCTTGAGGTTACGATTTCTTTGTAAAGGAACGTAAATAACAAGACTACAATAACAAGCTATTTTGCTGAACATCACCAAATTTTTGCAAAATTAAAAGTAAGGCTATGTGAAAAAATGCGCTTACCAAGAAAATTCGAATTAGATGTATTTATGAAACGCGTCTTTTAAGGCTTAATATAACCTTTTATCTTCTTTTTCATTCACAAATGGGGATGTTGATGAATAATATTTTTCTCCGAAACTAATAACTATTTTTTGACTATGTTGAATGGAAAATGTTGTTGTTCTTGTGGACGAGTTTGCCTAATTTTATTAATTTCAAAGAACTGAATATCGATCTATTAATGAACAATCGAAAAATTGGTTAGTTTCTGTAGAAGTATATTCTAAAAAAAATGCTAGAAGGCTTCCTATTCTGGACATTTTCAGGTTTCTAATCAGTGTAATCTTAATCCTTTGTTGGAAATGATATGATTCAGTATACATTGCATTAATCTTATTACTAACAGTATTGACAATTTGACAAATATCTCACAAATCACTGTTTATGTTTAAGTTATAGATAATTTGTTAAATATACTCAAGTTATTACAATGCTATTCCGATTAACCAATCAGGAAAGTGCCGGTGTTAATTATGTCTATGGGTTTTAATGAGAATTCCGACTGCTTATACGTTTTCTAAATGCGAGACATATTTCTCCAGCGGGATTCAGGAGAATTCATTAAATTATTCTGAAAAAATTTTTTTGCACATAGAAGAAAACAAAATGTTCAATATCACGTTTCAGAAAGTGATGAAAATCTCATGGTATAGTACAGTGCCTATTTATGAAAACAACATTTTTGAACTATACGTTTCATTAGACAGACGAACTATCTCTGCATTCCTACAATTCTTGAAAACTAATCATGAAGACATATGGGGATAAACATCACATAATGATGAAAAAATACCTGAATCCAACTGAATGGGTGCCCTCCCCATTAAGGAGGACAATTGAGGGGTTCCGTTCCACATCTTGTCTTGTCCAACTACAACAAATGAGAAAATGATGTGTGAAGCATCTGTTAATAGCCACTGATGCAACAGAAGATTGTCCTCCCACATCAGCTCCTCGTCGGATGAGGAGCAGGAACAGGCTGGGGCCCAACAGGACGGTCCCGACGTTGACGACCACCGCAATATACTCGGATGCTCTGAGTGGACTAATGAACATCGAGATGACTTACGAGACTGCTTCGAGCGCAGCGAGCCGGCCCGTAGGGCATACATGTCACGGCTGCATGCACTTTGGTGCATCATGCATCCTCTATGCCGTGACTTTTCCGCACAAGCCTTGCGAAATCAAGTATCCTACCTGCGGAGAACCGGCTATATAAGAACGAATCTCCAGCAGGCTGCAGCATCAGAAGAGGATCTAGCCGCATCAGCACCACCTGTGATGCGTCTTTACAGATCTTTTAGGACAAGCCTGCTCCAAAAGG
This sequence comes from Endomychus coccineus, assembly GCA_958510875.1. Taxonomy (NCBI): domain Eukaryota; kingdom Metazoa; phylum Arthropoda; class Insecta; order Coleoptera; family Endomychidae; genus Endomychus; species Endomychus coccineus. The sequence goes on from OY294068.1 coordinate 114,711,372, forward strand.
CCGAAGTTGATCTTAGAACTAGGAGCACTCGAATCAACATCAGGGTCTCCGTACGACCATACAAGCTGGTAGAATTGTACACGTTGATAAACGATGAGCTTCCAGAATTCGCCGACCTCTGGGAGAATAATGAGGTGGTGTATGGTGCGGCAAAGAGACTAGTTCCGAAAGAGAGGAGTGAGAGACCACACGACCGGATCATGAAAACCGAACGGCGCCTACACAGAGTCGAGGCCAAAATTCAGTCGGTGAAACAGCAAGCTGACCTTCGGTTACCTAAGGTCAGCGGGCTCACATTCAGGACTGAGGGATTTACCACAGCTTGCCAAGATATCGTAATCAACACCTTGGTCTATCGCCGCAATGTGATGGGTTTCATGTCCCTGATGTCAGCTGCTGGGCCTGTCGAAAGACACCTGAGACGCTTTTCTACCTGCATTCGGCATGTCCGACAGAAGCACCCTCGGCGTACATCCATCGTCATAATGCGGTCATACGGGTGCTATATTACCATCTAAGGCACTCGTACGAAATAGACCGTTGTCGGAAACGTAAAATGGCAGATCTACTGGAATTATTCGTTTCCGACCGTCAGATCCATACAAGCAAATAGGCCTGACGTCCTCCTCGATGAACTAAGCAGGACTATGTATTTCATCGAATTCTATGCACCGGCAGAGAGGAACATAGTCGTGAAAGATGGGGAAAAATGGACGTCGGCTAGCTAAGGTCAGCCGGGCTTACATCCGAGACTGAGGAATTCACCGCAGCTTGTCAAGATGGCGTGATCAGCACCTTGGTCTATCGCCGCAATGCGATGAGTGTCAAGTCCCTGATGTCAGCTGCTGGGCGTGTCGAAAAGCACCTAGACGCTTCTCTACCTGTTGTCGGCATGTCCGGCAGAAGCGGCCTCGGCGTACACCCATTGCCATAATGCGGCCCTACGGGTGCTGTATTACCATCTAAGGCAAACGTACGGAATAGACCGTTGTCGGAAACGAAATATGCTAGATCTACTGGAATTATCCGTTTCTGACCGTCAGATCCATAAAAGCAAATAGGCCTGACGTTGTCCTCCCCGATGAACCAAGCAAGACTATGTATGTCATCGAATTCTCTGCACCGGCAGAGGAGAAAATAGTCTTGAAAGAGGAGGAAAAATAAAAAAAAATCAAGATCTCCTGTTCGTACTCCGCACGCAATACCCAGGCCACAAGGTCGTATCAGTATCATCGGTGTTTTGGGCTGAATTCGGTCTTGGCTGCGTTCGCACTAGAAGATCATTCCGGCCTGTAAGAACTTGGCGCAGATCTGGATAGACCGGATGCAAAAGGCAGTCATTCTGGGTTCAATTAGAGGGCACACGATTCAGGAACCTGAAGGTACTTGTCAACCGGTGGGGAGGAGAAGCTTCGGTTAACCGCCTTTTAGGTTCTCTGGCGCGACTGCTGCGATGTCGTCGTGTTATGCTTTCTTGGTATTTTAGTTCTTAGATATACTCAAAATAAAATGAAAATTCTCTTTTGACGTTTCGATAATTGTTTATTATCTTTATCGTGTTTAGAGTGTCAAAATACATAAGAATAAACCAAAGTTAGACTTCGCGGGAATTCGGACAAAAAAATTCCTTAAATGCCTGAACTAAGATGCTACTTACTCTAATCGGTTCTGAAACATGTTCAGTATGTTTAGTATTTATATGAGAACACAAATTATACCTCTTATAAGACTTTTGTATCTGAAGTTTTCAATTCTATGTTGTTTTTTACATTAGTATGAATATGGTGTATAGTTTCATTAAGACGATTTTGGTGCACGAGCGGGTGCGCCAAGACGCTCAGTTAAACAAGTTTTGAAAATATCTTTTCAATAAATTTCAAATTATCTTAGCGAATCTTTAGCCTCGGGTATTTTAGTTCGATTCAAAACAGATAAATTACATTTCAAGTATCCGTTTGAAACTATAAATTGACAGTTGTGAAGAAATTCCGTTGCGCTTCTTTAGAAGTTATTTTAATTTTGATCACTTTTTGAATGAAATGAAGAAAGATGTTTCAATGGGTACTCCTGCCAAATTGAGGAAACTAGTTGAAACACCTGTCGGTAACTTGTAAATACCAAAATCCCTGCCCCATACTCTAATTAATTTCCTTGAGGTACTTATGACTGTTCGTCAATACTAACTTCTAAAAACTAAAATGCTCTAGAATTTGCATATCGTCATAAAGTCATGAGAGTAAGGAATAGAAAAAGTATAGTGTGTATATGAACGGCAGCGAAACATTTTTTGATAATCGTCCGGATATTGGAAGGATCGTTTACTCGTCTGTAATCAGTTGTGGAAATGAAAATTATGTCGTTAATGTTTTTTGAAAGGTTTTGAAACTTGCGCTTGGTTCACTGAACATACCGGAACATCCGACATTTCTCTTATATTGATAGTATAAGACACTTTATTACTTTGTTTTCATCACTTATATTATAGATGACTATGATGACTACAGTGTCGACAACTAGCTTGTCATCTTCAGAACGATACAAAAAGTATGAATGAAACATAGAGGATACTATGAAATATATAGCGAGAATAAGATAAAACCAACAGTTAGAATATAGGAAGATACCAGAACGGAGTTAAATACTTGAAATTGGTAATTGGGCAAATTATACAAAATAATGCGAGGATATGACAAATTGGTGCAGGTAATCGTATTACTGTGAAAACAATATTTTATCATATAAGAGCAGTCTGTTATACATATCTTATAGATCATTCGATTGATTGAATATGGGGAATACAAGAACGGAAATAGAAACTTGGAATTGGTCATTGGAAAATTATACCTAATGCGGGGATATGACAAATTGGTGCAGGTGCAAGGGAAAATATTATGTTGCCAAAACATCGAAAAGTAGACTATGATACAAATCTAATTGTAATTGATCACTCTGATTGATATTGTTATTTTTGTTTATTACCTTGAAATATTTCTATCGATTTTGAGGTTATTAATTTCAAACATTTACTCTGAAAATTTAAAATATCAACTTCTCCTAATTTTGGGGAGGTATGTCCTTTTTCTAAAATATGGTTAGAGAAAGAAGAATCTGTTTCATTTAGTCTGAATGATCAAAAATGTTCCTCATATCTATATCTAGTTTCTATATTACGACTCGATCTCCCAATGTAAGACCTATCACACCCTGGACATTTCAATTCACAAATCCAGCAAAATTAAACTTATTTGTTTCATCCATGGCATTATCAAATAGGTTAATTTGAGATTTGAAGCCTACTTCTAGTTTATGTTTCAGCAAAATGTCTTCAACTTTTTTATTTACAGGGAAACATATTTTGATGATTATATTTTTTATTAAGTGATGAATGCTTGGGTAAATTGTTCTCGGTTTTCTCTATTGATCAATGGAAAAAGCTCTACGTATCATTGAATTATATACTGATAGTTTGAGGCTATGAGGACTATGATGGGAGGAATAAACAATAGTTGTATCCGTGTAATGAGATTGTCTATAGATGTTAACGATGACTAGTATTTGGGGCGTGTGGAGGTAAGATGTAAGAAATTTGATTCATTGTCTTCCAGTTTCGAAAGTGGAATTAATATCAGAATGAATATTGCTGATGAAACCTCAATTCAAATGTCTTGATGTTTCTTGAAGACGTTTGAAACATTATCTACGTATCCAAACTAGAAATAGATGTGTCTTCTTACAACTCTTGGGTATTTAGTTTGTCAATTGAATTGGATATATCAATATATCCTGCGGCTTGAAGTTAGGTACTCATATTTTTTCAAATAGAATTCAATTTCGAAGCTAGATCATGTGTAGGGCTATCAATATAAGATACTGCGGGGCATTTTGTTCCTGTTTTTTTATGGAACGGTAAAACTAAGGAGATAATGGATTACAGTTGATTAACTTACTACGTGTCAAATCCGATGAGATAAATGTATGTATGTATTTTGTTGTAATGATCTATTTCATGTGAGATAACCGTCGAATTCGATTTTCGCACACACTATATGTATATATTATTCCTAATATGTTTATTTCAGGGAAAATCAATGTTTCAAGACTTACAAACAATCAAAAACTAAATGCCCCTATCCACCCCATAGTTAATAGCTTCTCACATAATCTAATTGTGAAATAGAATTCTATTTTCAAAAATAAAAGTAAACTCAAGCAAAACTACATAGTAGAATCGACAGACTACCTATTTCCAATGATGGTATGTTGGTATTTTTCAAACGTTTTGAATATGTTTTCAGATACTCCTCCTGTTGATTGCAAAATTTTCAACATTTCAGAAAAAATTACACATCAGTTATCAAAACTGAAATGAGAGAAGCTTTTGATGTTTGTCAAAACAATTTTCAATTTAATGATCAAATCTTCACTCGAAATGATTGTTCAGCTGAATACGTGAGGTCCTTTTGAAATTGATTTCTCAGAGGCAATAATTGTAATCACTTTATTAATAAGATTACCGATAGTAAATCTATTCGATATTGGAATAAGAATGACTTCACAATGTTCAAGACATTGATAATGAAAAATAAACTAAAGATAATAATATGACACTACTTCCAGGAATTTATATCTCCTTCAGCAGGAACAGTCGTTCTGTATATCGTAACTCCTCCCTTCTCAGATCGATGCTACTATGTAGCGGATAATTAAACTAAATTAAGATTAAACATTTGAATAGTGGAATGATTAAAACCCAAAGATTAATACATAGATGAACTAAGTTCCATAACTAAGTTGAAGTTCTATGATAGAGTCTGGTATTCTTTTGATATCTTCATTTCGGACTGCTAATGCGGCTTCAAGCATTTTCAGGTCATCCAATTGGATTCTATTCAATTTTGATCAACTCTTATCCATTTGAAATCCTTTTCCATCAGTCTACACACATTGTATTGGCGGAAGACCAATGTTTCTGCATTTTACTCCTGATCGTTCAAAACCCTAATAGTAGACTTGTCTAAATTGACTTGATGATCCGGAGTAAGTTCTGGAATATATGGTACGTTTAAAGGCACATTTCAAATAATATAACCGCACTTTCGAATTGCGATAGATTTCTGAGCCATAAGTAAAGATCATACCTCGTGAGCTTATGAGACTTCACACCTTTTATAGTAATCGAAAATGGTGTACAGTTTGTTGAATTTTGGTAATAACGTTAGATCTGTACTTCAGATGGTTGATTGATGCCAATTTACATTGAGCTACCGTTTCTGCAGAAATATCAATCTTCAGTGATCTCGTTGCAAGACTGTTCTGATGATGAATAATAATGCGCGTTCAGGATAAGGTATTTAGAATTCGGGAAAATGGCGGTATAAGGTTCGAGTTTCACAGGTACGGGTATAAGTTGAAAGTAATTATAGTTTCGTTTCTGAGCTATTGGTATTTCTATAATGAAGACTGATCTGCTATTTTTTCAATAATTTTTTCAAAATCAAAAAGAATGGTATTATCAAAATTTGACAGCTGTTTTCAAATCTCCAAGAATCTGACTAATCATTTATTCTCAACACCGTGTTCTCAACTGTTATATTATGAATGGTGACTTGTAATACTATGAAATAATGATTCTCTATGTACCTTGTCTGTATCTCTTTGATGTATGTTCCAATATCTTCTAGTCGTTTAGCAATAACAACTTGATTAGACCCTAATCCAGAGATACATTCATCAGATTGTTCAATATATGTTTCCATTATCGAAACTCGATTCTTGAAAATTAACTTAAGTTAATTTGATTCTCTGAAATTGTTTCAAGAGCTTTATCGTAACGTTGGGCATCATTTGAATCTAAGATTCCTGCGATTGCCTCGAAAATTTAACTAAGCCCATCGATCAAACCACGTTTTTCTCCGTTATTGATATTTACATTCATCGAAAGAGGGTTTATTCAAACCGATTTTCTTCTTGATTTTTTCTTTCAAATTGTATAATATGGCCCGGAGGGAAAGTGCACGTGGTTTCGCTACCCTGCATGTGATGCTAAAGTTGATAGATATAACGACACGATCATGTGTGTGAAGTGTACGAATAGTTTTCATCTCAAGTGTGTTAACATAGAAATTATAAATACCATGAAATTTGTGACTCTTCGAATGTGAGGGAGACCCGGGCAAAGCGGCCACTCCAAGGGAAGTTTATTTATATCTTTTTCAAATGTTAATTTGTAGAAACAATATTACATGTATATCTAGCCTATTGAGTTAGCTATCTATTGGTATAAAGGTGTAGTACTATAAGTAACCTCTTGTATTTTTTTATTTTATTTTTAAACTCTACCAAATGGCCACTTTGCCCACACGGGGAGCGCAAAGTGGTCACTTGTGGTCACTTTGCCCGGGATTGTTGTAATAAATGGTGAACGGATTTTTTATCGATATTAAAAATGTATTACAATGTAATTAGGAAAATAATATGGAAATGGCACAAAAAAGACACTATTGAATGAAAAAATTAAATTTGACTACATACTTGGCCATATAATATGAAATGGCATAAAAAGACACTACATTATCAAATAAAAAAGTGACGAAAAATAAATTTGTCAAAATAACTTGTTTCTGTGGTTCCTACAAACAATATTCACACACGAACCGATCGTCCTCGTCCTCACATCCGTCGCAAGCTTCGTAGGCCCAGCGGCTGCAACCAGAGCATTTTATCCATCCTTCACGATCCTTTGAACATGAATACATGAATACAATTCATTGCAGTAGAGACAATCAGTGCCACTTTCATCTCTGTCAGATTGATCATCAAATTGTAGTTGACGTCTCACCTCAACTCCACACTTTCCTTTTTTATATTTCCTCCCTACTTTGCTTACTGTGTTTGTAGTTTTCCTTTTGCTTGTAGTCGTCTTTCCTTTTTCTTCTTTCTCTTTCATCTTTTGAGCCCTCGCAACTCGCCCCATTTCTTTTTCCTTTTCTTTGTCTTCTTTTTCCATTTTTGCTTGTTCTAATTCCAATTTATATGGGCTTGGGGTCAGCACAGCAGCAGTTCCTTCTTTCCTCTTTGTTTCCTTCTTAACAGCTTTCGTTTTTGGTGGAGGGATGATATCTTTCGGGCTCACAGCGAAGGAAAATCCTGTTTGTGAGCTGGAAGAGGTCCCAGGTTGTGGACTGGAGGGTGGATCTGGTTGGGGTCTGGAAGATGGTCCAGGTTGTGGACCAAAGAGTGGATCTGGTTGAGGTCTGGACGATGTTCCAGGTTGTAGATATTCTTGTCCAGCCTCAGTTTGATCTTGTGGGTCTTCGAGACGTAGGCCTTCTTCTTCCACGTCTTCTTCAGCTGCCTCAAGTATGGTGTTTGACGTGCTCTACGCACTTCTTGATTTGGTCTAGGCTGTTGAAGAATCAAGTGCATCATCAGTGCATTCGGCTTCTGTGAAGACATCTTGATTTAGTGGCACAATGCCGCACTTGCAAAATACATTCATTGCTACGGTTGGAGTTGCTGCTTTTAAGAAAGCTTCCTCAAGAAGTTGGCTATCTTGAAACTGGATAACAACCCTTCCAGGATTGTTTTTCTGATATTTTTCAATAGCTTGAGCATATAATGTGTTGAACGGGCCCATAAACGAGACATCCAGAGGCAGCATTTCATGGCTACAGTGAGGCGATAAACAAACCACGGTAGTGTGGTCCTCCCTTCCGTTTTCAATAAATGCCAGGTTTTTTAAATGGGTAGAATGACCATCTAATATTAACAACACTCGGTCGCCAGCTGATGGTTTGGCATGAGCAAGGGAATGGTCAAACCACCGAAGAAAAATATCGCTCTGCATCCAACCAGACGGGTGGCATGCAATCATTGTTCCTGGTGGAGCTCCATCTTGAAGCTATGCTTTCATCCGAAGTCTTGGAAAAATGAAGAATGGTGGAATGAAGTTTCCGCCAGCTGACATGCTTACAACAAAGGTCGACAGCTGGCCTCTTTCTGCTGATTTCAGAGCACCAACTTGTCTCCTACCCTTGAGAGCGAGAATCTTAGAGCTCTTTGATTGAACTGTTACGAGCCCTGTTTCATCTATATCAGAAATCCTGCGGGCAGGGTGAGAATATTTCTCTTGAACATCCTTGAGGATATCAAAAAACTGTGTCACGTTATATTTATTGAATGCCTGAGCCCTAGCCGCAGAGGTCTGCTCTGGTTTCCTTTAACTAATTCCGGGGTGCCAATGTCTGAATCCAGCAACCCAGTCTAAGCCAGCTATTTTTGTTTCTCTTTAAAAATTGTTCGGAATGCCATTTTTCTCAGCTAGGCTGTATGCTAAAGAGCGAAGATCTAAAATCGTGACGCCAAAGAAATGAACCTCCAAATCCAATATGTGTCGTACCAATTCTGCTTCTTGTTCTTCTGTGAAAACAGTACGGTACTTCCCTAGCACCTTTCTGTTGCCCTTGGCATCAATATTCTTACCAAGGACCCTCCTCTGCAGAGTGTTTCTTGGAACGGAGAACGTTTTGGCCGCAGTTGAATAGGCCATTCATTCATTTGTGACTGCTTCTATAGCTCTCTGCATCGCACCCCCATCCCATGATTGCTGCTTGCTTTTCCTATTGTATTTGTAGACCATTTCAAAACCTGAAACCGAAGAAATCTATTTAGGCCTACCCATATAATAATAAGCTATTACCTAGTATATGAGTCAAAAATATGAGTCGAATTAGACTAAAACCTGTTTGATACTTAATAGTAATCATTATTGAGCTCAATTATAGTTATAATTAAGCTTAATAATATTTATTATTAAGCCTAACATGAATACCTACCTATAATAATAATAATCCAAACAGGCCACTTTGCCCGTGGCCACTTTGCCCGAAGCGACGCCATTAATCAAAATCGCTCTACCCTCACATCTACTGAAACCTACACAGTTGATTGCAATATCGAACTGAGCGTAAATTTATACTGTTTTTAGGCAATGTGGTTGAGTAACTTGAGAAAATCATAGTAAAAGTACAAAACGAATAGTATTAAGCACCTTAGATCAGCAGTAGTAAAAACCAATATTTCTTTATAAAGCTAACAAACGCAAACGCATCGCACCCAAACTTTCTCAGATAGCTAATGGCGTCCTACTATTGTAGTTATCATGACTCACGCTAGGGAGCAGCACCTTACGGACCCAATAACTTGGCCTGACCACTTTTCCCGTGATTGCCACTTTGCCCGGGTCTCCCCTACTTCCGCCGAATTTGTATTTAACAATATATCATATGTTATTGTCTCAGTTTACCGACTACCCTCACCAACTCTGAACGATTTCTGAAAAGAATCAAAAACCATCAATATCCTAGGCGATTTCAACATCAACATTTTAGAACCATCTAATGATAAAAACAATTTCACTGACTTGCTCAATTCATACAAAATGTCATAACTATTCATAAATTCACTCTCGAGCAACACCCACAAGCAAATCATGAATTGATAACATAATCGTGAATGAAGGCACTAAATGCATTTCTAATATCTTGCATACTGGAATCTCTGACCACTATGCACAAACAATAAGACCTGAACACAGTAGTGATAGATCAAATTTTTAAAACTCATATTCTTACCCAGTTGTTTTTCTCATGATATGTATAGAAGCTCTCTTGACAGATTACAATCTATATAGTTAACTGAAATTGGAAGAATAAAAAGGACAATGTTCGGGCATCATTCTCGGCTCAAGTCAATGAAACTTTCAAAGCGGCATTCCCAGATAAAATTCAAACGTTTCAGAAATAATAAATACTGGATAACTCCTGAAATTCCAAGACTCACAGAATATTTTAGTTCCCTGCAACTATCTGCCAATAACAACGGCAGCTTCAGAAACCTCTATACAAGAGTTAACAGAATTCACTCCACTGAATTGAATGAAGCAGAATCTAAACATTTCAGTAACAAAATTTTGTGAAGTGATAACAAATCTAAAATTACTTGGGCTATAGTTAAAGATCTGAAATGAAAATCTGGAACTTTCACCTCAACACTCCCTGACTGTAAGAATATGACTGATCTCACCAACGATTCTGGCGATCACTTTAGTAACGTAGTCGATAATTCAATACAAACTCGAAAATCTAACAATATCATTTGCATAGGAAATATTCTTTATAATCGCCATTCAATGTCCTTCCTACCCGTAACGGAACCTGAGATTTTGAACATTGTTACTAGATTTCCTAACAATAGCAGTAGTGCTGATGACGAAATACCACTCACTACATGCTCTAAAAAAAGTGCATCTCGTCTATCTTCAGTTCATTTCCTGCTATCATGAACACTTGTTTACAACAGAGCATATTTCAGAACCGCTCACACCAGGTGTGATTATTATGTGTGAGTATTAACCTTTGCACAAAAATGGAGATACCGGTTTGTTGTCAAATTATAGACCATTCAGTTTAGTTACCTCATTCTCAAAGATATTTGAGGAAGTAATCAGCTCACATTTTTTTTCACTGTTTTGGCAAGAATAACTTATTACTAAAGGGCGGAATATATGCACGTCAATTCAGTTAAAATATGAGCATATATATGCATACTTTTTCTTTGAAATATGCAACAATATGCATTTATTTGTCAAAATATGCAATTACATGCCTTGAATATAACATGGAAAAATGGAAATAAAGAAACGCCAACTGTTACAAAAATTATTTATCTTAAGTAAAATTAAAAGAAAAATATCATAGGTAAAATTTTTATCCTGAAATAGTATAAAATGCATTTATAACGATATATTTCTCAAAATTTTCCAATAAAAGTGTTTGCCTTCTGTCTGTGAAAATATGTTTGTACAAAGAAAAAGATCTTTCAACATCTACCGATGTGATCTGGCAATATTTTAATTTGAGAAGTAAGTTATAAGGCCAAGGTATTACTTCGTTGGATGGTTTAGTATTAAAAATATTTTTGACTTCCATTAAATACTTAAAGCCTTTTCTTGAGCCCTCCAATAATAAGATGTGCGATATATCGACCACATGAGTCTGTGCTTTCATCAACAATAATATAAAAATGTTCATCGCCCAGTGAAACTTTGATTTCTTCCATCACGGTTTCGTATACGGTTTGCACATACTTCTTTCTAAGTGTGGATTCGTCAGGGATGTTTTGATTACAATATTGTTGCAAAAAATCTCTGAGTTGTGTATTTTGCAGTTTCTTCAAAGGTATATTTGCTGCGACTAAAGCTTTGCATAAGTCTTGATGAAACACCTCCTTTTCACTCTTTGGTTTGACATTTTGAAATGCGGTTTACACACACTGCTGAACAGGCACAGATTTATTTTTCTGCAACTTAGCTTTATGCATAGCTGTTTTCAAGTGTTGATCAATTTGGAACTTCTTTTCACAAACAATGATTTTGGCACAAGCTTTGCGAAACACTTCATCCCCACTAAACTCCAACTCGGGAAAATTTTTAATCCACGAAGCGGCTTTCGGCATTTTAGGCGTTTGAAATGAATATTTTTTGGAAAAAACTCTTTTCACACTGGAATCTATCGACAAACTTAACTATACAATATAAATACAAAAGAAGAGACCTTATTTGCTCTCCAATTAGGCACCGAAAAGAAACAGGACAAGAAGGTTCACTTGGCGTCGGTACTTTGAAGTCCGAACTATAAAAGCAAGCCGCCGCATTCCAGCCAGACCCCCGCGCAGCGAACAGGAGTTTCTGTTCGGTGACAATACTTACTACCACCGAACACGACTTGGCACCACCAGGGATTATTTAAGTGTGCCAGCGAAATAGACAACATTAGGGGTGGAGCTTCAAGAGAACCTTCTTGTCTTGTTTCTGTTTGGAGAATTAGCTGATTACTTGAAAATTCCTAAACATCCAATAAATGCCGACAATGAACCATATAATAATAAAATGTGTCCATTAACCATATAATAATGAAACCTACCCACCTTTTAAATTATTTCAATTATCTGCAAGGGTCGCACTTAATCTTTTGATAAAACGAAAAACATAAAAATATGCACAATAATTTTATTTTTGCCGAAATATGCAATTTCCTATGAAATTTGTAAAAATGTGCAAAATATGCAAATATATGCACTTTGCATATATTCCGCCCTCTTTATTACACAGTAACCAACACGGTTTCCGTCAGGGCAGTGTTAACATCTCCAGTTTTCTAACTGAAATCTTGGGAGTAATGGAGTCCGGTGATGCGGCGTGTGGAATATTCATTGATCTTATCAAAGCTTTTGACAACTTGAATCACAATATTCTCTATCAAATGGCTTAGTGGAGCCGCCTCAAATCTCATCAAATCATATTCATCTAATCGCACTTTATCAGAATACAGACGAGCTTGTCTCAAACCTCTAATATGATCAATGGTGTTCCACAAAGTAAATCCTCATTTTCTCCATTGTTCACAATACGTATTTATGACTTTCCGAATATATTCAATGAAGAACTTGAGCTCCCTTTCAGGTATGCAGATCATACTAATGATGTACAATCGATAAGTCATAATGACTTCAGTACTGAAAATACCACAAACTCATTAAAAAGAATTAATTACTATTTTGTTGGAAATAAACTAACTCTCAACTTCAGTAAAACCTCTTGCATCCGATTCAGAACAGTTGAAATAATATTACGTTACCAAAGTCAATTGTCTGTGGTGATGCGGTAGTCAACTTTGACGCAGAGACAAAATTCAAAAGTTCATTTTGATGAACATCTAACATTCTATATCGTAACTCCTTCCTTCTCAGATCGATGCTACTATGTAGCGGAGATTCGAACAAAATTAGGAATTGAGATTTGCAAATACCCTCTTTAATTAAACATTTGGATAGTGGAATGATTAAAAACCAAAGATTAATACATAGATGAACTAAGTTCCATTACTAAGTTGAAGTTCTATCATAGAGTCTGGTATTTTGTTGATATCTTCATTTCGGACTGCTAATGCGGCTTCAAGCATTTTCAGATCAAGTAGATGTGCTATGAGAGTTCGGGAGCAAAATCGACCTTTTTTGCATGTAAATCCCCATAAGGAAATCTAAGGTTCATTTTATCGAACACTGACCATTCCAAGGTCATCCACAATCGTGCATGCGCAGTGATATCGATGGGGGGTAGGTAGTCTATGGTTCTCGAAGTCTGTGAACTAGTCATTTGTCTATGGTTCTCGAAGTTTGTGAACTAGTCATCTGTCTATGGTTCTCGAAGTCTGTGAACTAGTCATCTGTCTACGGTTTTCGAAGTCGTATACTCACATTCTACTGAAATGTTTTTTTCCACACACACACACACACACACACACACACACACACACACACACACACACACACACACACACACACACACACACACACACACACACACACACACACACACACACACACACACACACACACACACACACACACACACACACACACACACACACACACACACACACACACACACACACACACACACACACACACACACACATACACACACACACACACGTCCCCGTATTTACTGTGGCATCCAGACTATAACATCGATTGTGGACACATGGCAATACTAGCTGTAGCGTAGTGCCAATTGAATTTAGCAACACTGCACACCGACTCGCGTCACGATACACTCCATTTCAGGGAAGATATGTACCCCTTATTTTCCTAAATTGTGGCATCGTTGCCACAACAAATCGGATGTGTATAAAAGATGCCACAAGAAATGTACAATAATTGCAGTGTAAATATGGATGTCACTGCAAATGTAGTTTTTATTTCACGTGTGTATATTTAGTTATCAATTATATATATTGCAGTTCTTCACTGTTACTAAATTGAATATTAGAAAACCTACTGTGCCGTTGAAATTATGTAGTTAATACGTGTCTGAAGGTGTATCTTACGTACAGAACAAGTACATGGAGGTGAAATTCATGAGGTCTGGGGTCATAATGAAAATTCACTTCATTTCGTACTTTGGGGAAAATATCATTAATAATTGAACATAACGCCAGCTGTTAATAAACAATAATTAGTGTTAAACAAATGCGTGTCTAAGAGTATTATAAGAAAAAATTAAAAAATACAGGTTTTAAGCAAGTAATTGAATATTATCAAGTGTTAAAGTAATGAGCAAAGGTTCGCAAGGCTTACTCAATGTTCATAAACCATTTGTTAATTAATAAATAAACGAAAGGATGAAATTAGGTCTGGTTATGCGATATTGGACTCGATTTCGAATATTTTTAACTCGATGTACCCGAATTCGGTAATGTAATTGCGATGAATTGTTTATTTCATTTGTTAATAAGCAATTTGTTAATTAACAAACGAAAAAATGGAATTAGGTGGTTATGGGATATTGGACTCGATTTCGGATATTTTCAACTCGATGAACACGAATTCGGTAATAATAAATTGCAATAAATTGTTTATTTCATTTGTTAATTAACAAATAAACGAAAAAATGAAATTTGGTCTGGTTATGCGATATTGGACTCGATTTCGGACATTTTCAACTTGATGAACACGAATTTGGTGATTTAATAATTGCAATAAATTGTTTGTTTCATTTGTTGATAAATAATTTGTTAATTAACAAATGAACGAAACAATGAAATTAGGTGGTTATGGGATATTGGACTCGATTTCGGATATTTTTAACTCGATGAACACGAATTCGGTAATATAATTGCAATAAATTGTTTACTTCATTTGTCAATAAACAATTTGTTAATTGACAAATAAAAAAATAAAATGAAATTAGGTCTGGTTAAGCAAGTAATTGAATATTATCAAGTGTTAAAGTAATGAGCAAAGGTTCGCAAGGCTTACTCAATGTTCATAAACCATTTGTTAATTAATAAATAAACGAAAGAATGAAATTAGGTCTGGTTATGCGATATTGGACTCGATTTCGAATATTTTTAACTCGATGTACCCGAATTCGGTAATGTAATTGCGATGAATTGTTTATTTCATTTGTTAATAAGCAATTTGTTAATTAACAAACGAAAAAATGGAATTGGGTGGTTATGGGATATTGGACTCGATTTCGGATATTTTTAACTCGATGAACACGAATTCGGTAATAATAAATTGCAATAAATTGTTTATTTCATTTGTTAATTAACAAATAAACGAAAAAATGAAATTTGGTCTGGTTATGCGATATTGGACTCGATTTCGGACATTTTCAACTTGATGAACACGAATTTGGTGATTTAATAATTGCAATAAATTGTTTGTTTCATTTGTTGATAAATAATTTGTTAATTAACAAATAAACGAAACAATGAAATTAGGTGGTTATGGGATATTGGACTCGATTTCGGATATTTTTAACTCGATGAACACGAATTCGGTAATATAATTGCAATAAATTGTTTACTTCATTTGTCAATAAACAATTTGTTAATTAACAAATAAAAAAATAAAATGAAATTAGGTCTGGTTATGTGATTTTGGACTCGATTTCGGATATTTTCAACTCGATGAACACGAATTCGGTAATATAATTGCAAAAAATTGTTTACTTCATTTGTCAATAAGCAATTTGTTAATTAACTAATAAACGAAAAAATGAAATTAGGTCTGGTTATGTGATTTTGGACTCGATTTCGGATATTTTCAACTCGATGAACACGAATTCGGTAATATAATTGCAAAAAATTGTTTATTTCATTTGTTAATAAAGAATTTGTTAATTGAAAAATAAACGAAAAAATGAAATTAGATGGTTATGGGATATTGGCCTCGATTTCGGATATTTTTAACTCGATGAACACGAATTCGGTAATATAATTGCAATAAATTGTTTATTTCATTGGTTAATAAATTAAACTAAAAAATGAAATTAGGTCTGGTTATGGGATGTTGGACTCGATTTCGGACATTTTCAACTTGATGAACACGAATTTGGTGATTTAATAATTGCAATAAATTGTTTGTTTCATTTGTTAATAAACAATTTCTTAATTAACAAATAAACGGAAAAATGAAATTAGGTGGCTATGGGATATTGGACTCGATTTCGGATATTTTTAACTCGATGAACACGAATTCGGTAATATAATTGCAATAAATTGTTTATTTCATTTGTTAATAAAATAAACGAAAAAATGAAATCAGGTCTGGTTATGCTATATTGGACTCGATTTCGGACGTTTTCAACTTGATGAACACAAATTTGGTGATTTAATAATTGCAATAAATTGTTTATTTCATTTGTTAATAAAATAAACGAAAAAATCAAATCAGATCTGGTTATGCTATATTGGACTCGATTTCGGACATTTTCAACTTGATGAACCCGAATTTGATGATTTAATTATTGTTAATTGTTAATTAACAAATGAGATAAACAATTCATTGAAATTATATTACCGAATTCGTGTTCATCGAGTTAAAATATCCGAAATCGAGTCCAATATCCCATAACCACCTAATTTAATTTTTTTGTTTATTTGCTCACTAACAAATTGTTTATTAACAAATGAAATAAACAATTTGTTGCAATTACATCAACTAATTCGTGTTCATCGAGTTGAAAATATCCAAAATCGAGTCCAAAATCGCATAACCAGACCTAATTTAATTTTTTCGTTTATTTGTTAACTGATAAATTGTTTATTAACAAACGAAATAAACAATTTATTGCAATTATATCAACAAATTCGTGTTCATCGAGTTAGAAATATCCGAAATGGAGTCTAATATCGCGCAAGCGGGCTAAATTTCATTTGTTCGTTAATTTGTTAATTAACAAATTGTTTATGAACACTGAGTAAGCTTTGTGAACCTTTGTTCATTACTTTAACATTTGAAAATCTTCAATTACTTGCTTAAACCTGTACTTTTTAATTTTTTCTTATAATGCTCTGAGACACGCATTTGTTTGATACTAATTATTGTTTATCAACAATATAAACAATTAGTCAGAGAAATAAACCCCGCACTTTGTTCTAGACATCATTACGAAGGAAATGAGCCCTCACTGATCAAAATCGGCTTATAACAAAAAAATTTAAATATTAATATCTTCATTTACTGGACTAAATATTTGACTCAGAATGTGAAGATTTAGTGCAAAAGGTCTATTTAGTGATATACAGGTTATTAAATCAAAAATCAAAAAACTTTCATGCACTATTTTGAAACTACTTCATATAGGTATCTTCAATATATGTTTAAGCTATGAGAAAGTAAGTGCGCCGGTGACCTTCATCATAGGCTAACATCTATGGTAATATGATATGAAGTAGTATCAAAATATTACTTGAAAACATGCTCATATCACTTTGATGATGTTTTTTCGATGAAATTCGTCGGTTTTCACAACTTCTTAACGTACATAAAACGTACTGTTTTTACTTTGCACTAGTGCTGTCAGAAAAGTAACTATTCGTTCCTCGGGTACCCGTTACTCTATGAGAATCGGAGTAACGCATATTCGTTGAAAAATCTATTCGGTACTTCAGTTTCTTGTTTATCAAAACATCACACAACAAATATATGCTACACCGCTGATAAACCTTGTCGGAGTCCGGAGATATAGTATTTAGTAGAATCAAAATATTACTTGAATACATGCTCATAATTTTTTTCTTCACTTGTTAAGTCTAGTATAATTCAGTTAGTATGAATGTGGAATTAATAATGCAACACCTTGTATATTGTTATAAGGAAGTGAGTAAGTAGGTACTGTTATTAGAGCTGGAATAATAAAATAGTACCTATAAAATTAAATTAATATATTTTCGACGATCCAGGAGTGATAGTTCAATAGCCGCAATTTATTATTTTCTTCAACGCATTTCTCTAACTAGTGGTAGTAATAAACTGACTAGAGAATCTCCAGGTAGTTTGTACCCTCAACTGAATGGCAATATTTGGCAATAAGAATATAAATTATGAATAAGTTATAGTAGGAAGTGGAATATTTACTTATTTGCCTACGCTTATTCTGAATTGCACAAGTCGTTATCAAAAACTACTTGATGGATCAGGCCTGGTAAAATAACGGGAAATCGATATTCTCAACTGGAACATCTACATATTTATAATTTGGTTAAATTTCAGGTCTAGTTTAATTATTTCCACAATAAGAATTCTCTATAAAACGATAAATTTAAATACTCCTTCACCTGTCTCTCACAATTTTGGAGAGATGAATGAAAATTAGAAACTGAGATTCGAACATAACTCGCAAATAAAATTGATCCATTTCTGAATTATAATTCAGAATCAATTGAATAATTAATTTTCATTATTCACGATACTAATTGATAATATGTCACCAATTTCTATCAATTTTTCAGAAACCATTTATATCTTCAAAAGAACTTCGGAAGACAGGAATAGCAATGAGGAAGTTTACCTTAATTTTGAATTATTTGCTAAATTTTCATACATCTACAATTAATTTGGAAGAAGTTTACAAATACACGCTACTTAGGTCATATGAAAAATAAAAAAAGTGAAACAATGGAATTCGGATTGCAATTGCTGTTAGTGTCAAGATCTAAAATTTATTTACAAATTAAGCAACGATTCAACACCGATTTCGGAATCAGTGCACTTATTGATATTAGCCATCCTATTGATGTATTACCTATTTCTCCTAATTATTCCCTTTCAATCAGAACCATTTTGATTTGTATATTTGATCTGTTGATCTCTCAAAATTATTCTAAAGTCTTCTTGGTATTATAGCATCATTTGTTCAATTCAAACTTATGTATCTGACCAGTTTAATTGTTTATATTGTTAATAAACAATAATTAGTGTTAAACAAATGCGTGTCTCAGGAGTATTATAAGAAAAAATTTAAAAGTACAGGTTTTAAGCAAGT
The DNA here is from genome assembly GCA_958510875.1 of Endomychus coccineus. NCBI lineage: Eukaryota > Metazoa > Arthropoda > Insecta > Coleoptera > Endomychidae > Endomychus > Endomychus coccineus. The sequence continues at coordinate 114,730,267 of OY294068.1, forward strand.
AATTGAATATTTTCAAGTGTTGAAGTAATGAACAAAGGTTAACAAAGATTACTCAATGTTCATAAACAATTTGTTAATTAACAAATAAACGAAAAAATGAAATTAGGTCTGGTTATGCGATATTGGACTCGATTTCGAATATTTTTAACTCGATGAACCCGAATTCGGTGATATAATTGCAATAAATTGTTTATTTCCTTTGTTAATGAACAATTTGTTAATTAACAAATAAACAAAAAAATGAAATTAGGTGGTTATGTGATATTGGACTCGATTTCGGATATTTTTAACTCGATGAACACGAATTCGGTTATATAATTGCAATAGATTGTTTATTTCATTTGTTAATAAAATAGACGAAAAAATGAAATAAGGTCTGGTTATGCGATATTGGGCTCGATTTCGGACATTTTCAACTTGATGAACAGGAATTTGGTGATTTAATAATTGCAATAAATTGTTTATTTCAGTTGTTAATAAACAAAAAATGAAATAAGGTGGTTTATTTCATTGGTTAATAAACAATTTGTTAATTGAAAAATAAACGAAAAAATGAAATTAGATGGTTATGGGATATTGGCCTCGACTTCGGATATTTTTAACTCGATGAACACGAATTCGGTAATATAATTGCAATAAATTGTTTATTTCATTGGTTAATAAATTAAACGAAAAAATGAAATTAGGTCTGGTTATGCGATATTGGACTCGATTTCGGACATTTTGATCTTGATGAACACGAATTTGGTGATTTAATAATTGCAATAAATTGTTTATTTCATTTGTTGATAAACAATTTGTTAATTAACAAATAAACGAAAAAATGAAATTAGGTGATTATGGGATATTGGACTCAATTTCGGATATTTTTAACTTGATGAACACGAATTCATCGAGTTAAAAATATCCGAAATCGAGTCAAATATCGCGCAAGCGGGCTAAATTTAATTTCCTCGTTAAATTGTTAATCAACACTTTGTGAACCTTTGTTTATTACTTTAACACTTGAAAATATTCAATTACTTAAGACCTGTACTTTTTAATTTTTTTCTTATAATGCTCTGAGACACGCATTTGTTTAATACTAATTATTGTTTATTAACAATATAAACAATTAGTCAGGAAAATAAACCCCCGCACTTTGTTCTAGACATCATTCCGAAGAAAATGAGCCCTTACTGATCAAAATCGGCTCATAACAAAAAAATTTAAATATTAATACCTTCATTTACTGGACTAAATATTTGACTCAGAATGTGAAGATTAGTGCAAAAGGTTTCTATTTAGTGATATACAGGTTATAAAATCAAAAATCAAAAAAACTTTCAAGTACTGTTTTGAAACTACTTCATATATCTTCAATATATGTTTAAGCTATTTTACCTTGAAAAATTAAAATTTTCAAGGTACCTCTTCATAATGAGAAAGTAAGTGCGCCGATGAACTTCAACATAGGCTAACATATATGGTAATATGATATGAAGTAGTATCAAAATATTACTTGAAAACATGCTCATATCACTTTGATGATGTTTTTTCGATGAAGTTCGTCGGTTTCCACAACTTCTAAACGTACACAAAACGTACTGTTTTTACTTTGCACTAGTTCTGTCAGAAAAGTAACTAATCGTTACTCGGGTACCCGTTACTCTATGAGAATTGGAGTAACGCATAGTCGTTGAAAAATCTATTCGGTACTTCAGTTACTTGTTTATCAAAACATCACACAACAAATATATGCTAAACCGCTGATGAACCTTGTCGGAGTCCGGAGATATAGTCGAGGAAAATTAACACAAAAATAGGCCAAAGGTCCGAAAACCTGTGCAGTAAGACGGATCGAGATGCGGTTTTTTGCATCCGATTCCTTGATGCATTTACTCCATTTGCCCACTTTCTTAGTCTCATACAAATGAGAAACTGCATTTCTGCATTGAAAAAATGCATTTTTTCATGTGCAATTTTTGAAGCAAATAAAAAATTCATTATTCGGTAATGCATTGTCGAAATCGACCCAAATTTCTTATTCTTAATTATAAATATAAATAACTTTTTTATATTCAAAAACCATAAAAATTCAATAATTTCATTAATAAAATTTCTTATAACAAATAAAAATGAAGAATAGTCAAAATATACCTATATAATTTCATCTAAATAACGATAAAGGTGAAAATTTTTTCGATTGAATAAAGTTGTATTCACTAACATCATTTATTTATTTACAAACTTTCAATTATACCTGTAAAAATTGAAGAAGCCAATTTTTATCAAAAATTTGAGATAGTCCCGATTAAACATTTCTGACTTTCAGGTTTGTAATTGATATTGCGATTTTTCTGACTTTGTTAATACATATGCCATATTGGTAGAGTAATATTTAATTCGTTTGCTATTCTTTGTTTTGGTTTTTCTAGTAAGTTTTGTATATTAATATTTCTAATTTAAACTTAAACATTATTGATTTTAAAATGTACCTAAATTATATATTGGAAGACTCTGTACGAATCGTTGGAGACAAATCTACCTGAATATACCCTACTAAGATGTTAAAGAAACTTTATTTCTGCCGTCGACCGTCGTTTAGTTCACTTCAATTGGGCGTGTGTATTGTAGAGGGCGCGTTTTGACAGAGGAATCCACAGTTCAGGTTATATATTGGTATGCAATAGCCTGTATTGTGGAATACGATACACATTTGCTTTTATACATTTGGCGCCAATATCTTCCACTTTAATGTTGCTGTACATCATATAGAGGCGCGAAGTTGCATCGGATTCAAATTTCTGGGACTATAGGTACCTGAAATATGACTTTAGCTGTAGCATCCGAGTGTATGATGCCACAAGTAGAACGGACGCCATAGTGCAGGGTTATGCACACACAAGATGCCACAGTTAATTCAACACAAACACACACACACACACACACACACACACACACACACACACACACACACACACACACACACACACACACACACACACACACACACACACACACACACACACACACACACACACACACACACACACACACACACACACACACACACACACACACACACACACACACACACACACACACACACACACACACACACACACACACACACACACACACACACACACACACACACACACACACACACACACACACACACACACACACACACACACACACACACACACACACACACACACACACACACACACACACACACACACACACACACACACACACACACACACACACACACACACACACACACACACACACACACACACACACACACACACACACACACACACACACACACACACACACACACACACACACACACACACACACACACACACACACACACACACACACACACACACACACACACACACACACACACACACACACACACACACACACACACACACACACACACACACACACACACACACACACACACACACACACACACACACACACACACACACACACACACACACACACACACACACACACACACACACACACACACACACACACACACACACACACACACACACACACACACACACACACACACACACACACACACACACACACACACACACACACACACACACACACACACACACACACACACACACACACACACACACACACACACACACACACACACACACACACACACACACACACACACACACACACACACACACACACACACACACACACACACACACACACACACACACACACACACACACACACACACACACACACACACACACACACACACACACACACACACACACACACACACACACACACACACACACACACACACACACACACACACACACACACACACACACACACACACACACACACACACACACACACACACACACACACACACACACACACACACACACACACACACACACACACACACACACACACACACACACACACACACACACACACACACACACACACACACACACACACACACACACACACACACACACACACACACACACACACACACACACACACACACACACACACACACACACACACACACACACACACACACACACACACACACACACACACACACACACACACACACACACACACACACACACACACACACACACACACACACACACACACACACACACACACACACACACACACACACACACACACACACACACACACACACACACACACACACACACACACACACACACACACACACACACACACAGTTCTTCGACCGTGACGGACGTGTTTAAATTTCATGGAAAAAGTATAAAGTGTTTTAAAAACCGTTTATAAATGCGAGTTTAAAATCTCAAAACTCAAAATTCGAAGTTCAAATTCGAACATCTCTTGTGAGTATTTCAAATGAAAGTGTAACATCTAAACATTCATATAAACAAATTGCTATTGATAATTAAAGTACAAATTGTTAAACTAATATAACCGGCATCGGATGCCTGGTGAATTTATCGCAGTAAGTGGACGTTTTTTATCAGCTCTAGCAGCATGTTTTATACCTTTTCTTTCATCTACAACTAATACATCGTTCTTAAATGGAAGAAGAAATAAGTGAGATTGCAAACACTTCTGACTACAGGGGTGCTGCAAAGAAAAATCCAAGTGAATCACAACGTCATGTTCCTGCCACATCTTTCTCTAATATTGTAAAAGTTTCCTTATTTCCAAAGAAAAACCAAGCAATTATTTATTCAGTTATCGATGAATTACAGCTTAAAGATTACGTAATCGCCACGGGGAAAATTGTTGAACCGAAAAATATATTGTACGCCTCACGAATGTCGAACAATCGTATATGTATATACTTGAGCTCCCAGCAACTAGTCAATACATTTGTTGAAAATAATGACGGGATTAACATCGGTGACATATTTATACCAGTCAGAAAACTCATCTTACCTGCAAAGAGACTGATATTATCTAACGTACCGCCTTGTATCCCCCACCATTTGATAGAAGAAAATCTAAAATCACTCGGCATAAAACTTGTATCTCCAATATCTTGTATTGGAGCAGGCATAGGTGACGATCAATACAAGCATGTCTTCAGTTTCAGACGACAGGTATTTATAGCCCTGGATGAAAAAGAGAATATACCCAACTCTGTAGTTATTAATTTCGATGATGAAGAATACAGAATCTTCATAACTGATGACAAATTGAGATGTTTTAAATGTAAAGAGCTTGGTCACGTAGCAGCAAAGTGTCCAAAAAATATTACCGAAAGTAATGATAGCCCCGTTGGAGAAAACATAACTAATAAAAGACCTGCTCCATCAACTGAATCTCAATCTTCACTATCACTAGAAAATATCATAACCGACTCTGAATCAACCTCACATATTCAACTAGACTTTACTGATGATGACACACCTATCTCAACCTTTACAAAACCCCAAAAACTAAGTAAACTGGCCTTAAAATCCACGAAACGTAAGAAACTAGACTCTAGCATAATAGAAGATCAATATGATGGCATAGAACAACTCTGGGAAGAAAATCCAAATCAAATACTCGATTGCTGCAACCTTATTGACTTCTTGAATGAAGTAAAATCGAAAGATGAGCCACTCGAAATAGCAAAAGGATACACCAGCGACATTAATGGATTAAATGACTTATTGAAGGGAATCATACCCTTTATAGCTCAAAGAGCATTGAAAGAACGAATCAAACGACTTGCAAACAAAATCAAAAAATCGCACGCTAAAGCAAATGGATCCTCTATATCTCCACCAAAATCCATTCGATCGTCACAAACGTCCTTACATAGTTGGACGTCAGACGAAAGTATTAGTACAAAGTGAGTGAATCCTTAGCAATTTCTAAAAAATTTATAATGAATGCTACAATTTGTGTAACCACACTAAACACAAGAAGCATTAAGGGTGATTTTAAATGTTTACAACTAGAGGCCTACATAAATACCAATAATCCAGATATATTACTCCTTCAAGAAACAAATACAATCGAAGCCCCAGAAATCCTCAATAACACATATGATTTTTACATAAATCCAGCAACATCCAATTACACAGGCACCATTATAGGAATAAAAAGAAATAGCTCTATAACTGTACAAAATCATCAAATCATTCTCGAATCATACCTCCAAAACTTAACGCTCAAAATTAAAAACATTGTATATCACATTCTCAACATTTATATACCGCATGACAATGGAAAAGCACATGAAATCAAATCGGAAATAGCAGATTTTTTGAACTCCTTAAATAGAACGGATAAGATCCTAATAGGGGGCGATTTCAATTGTACTCCAAACCCTTCCTTAGATCGCCATAATTCGCTAGAAAGAAACCCGACATTCTCAAAACATTTACACAATACACTTACACGCTTTGGAATGAAGGATTGTTGGAGATATTTACATAAAGAAAGTCCTGGTTTTACTTATGTTAGTTCTGTATCTCACATGTCAGCATCCCGGCTGGACCGAATATATACTTCACAAAACTTGACCGACAATTTAATGTCAATTACTTTACAAACCTCCTTTTCTGATCATTTAGCCGTAGCCACGAACTTGAAAATAGAAACGGAAGTAAAATACAGACCACCATATTGGAGATTTGACAATGAGTTACTAAAAGATAAAGAATATATAAATAAGATGGAAACATTTCTAAGAAACGAAGTAAATGGTATACAAGGAAATTCAAACATATTCAAATGCTGGGACATTTTCAAGAATAACATAAAAAATATAACTATGTTATATATCAGACAAAAAAGACAATCCAACAAATTAGAATTTATAAAACTTCAAGAACAATTATCAAATGTATTATGTTACTCTACCCGTTCTATGGTAGATATACAAAATTTGTCAGAAATAATGGAGAGATCAAGAGATGCTTATACAAAAAAAACTGAAAAATGTCTACAGAATCTGAATTACGAAAAACTGATAAAAACAGATGCACCGCTGATAAATAAAAAAATCTTCAATACCTACAAACCCCTCAGTAGATTAAAAATTGGAAACCAACTCATCACAAAACCCATAGAGATATGCTCCCATGTAGTGAAACACTTTGAAACATTATATTCAAAGGATACATCAGCGACCATAAACAAAAGAAAAGATCTATATAAAAACTTAAAAAAACTCTCTGCAGAAGACGCAACCACATTAAATGAAACCTTAACACTTGAAGATCTTACAACAGCACTTTTTTCTTTGAATAAAAATAAATCACCAGGGTTAGACGGACTTACACCAGAATTTTACATCACCTTTTGGGATATAATAAAAAATACGTATAAAATGATCATCGAACATATCATATCGAATCAAACTCTACCAAGGACACTTTCAAAAGCGATAATAACTCTAATTCCAAAAAAAGATGATCCATTAAACATAGAAAACTGGCGACCTATTTCACTACTGACAACCGATTATAAAATACTTACCAAAGCACTAGCAAATAAATTATCTAACGTGATTGAAACTATTATCGGACCAAATCAAAGCTATTCAATTCCCGGCAGAACAATATATGATAGTCTGAATCTGCACCGAGATGTGATATTTCACGCGAACAAGAACAATCTACCCTTGGCTATATTAAATCTGGACCAGAAATCTGCCTTTGATAAAATTAATCACAATTATATGTTTCACGTTATGAAATTAATTGGTTTTGGAAATTCATTTATGAACATTGTCAGTACATTATATAGAAATGCCAGTAGTCACATTCGTGTAGGATCTGTGTTGACAAGAGAATTTAATTTTGATAGAGGGATAAGGCAAGGATGCCCACTTTCAGGCCTACTTTACGCCATATCTATCGAGCCTCTTCTTTCATTGTGCAGGCAAAAACTTCGTGGCTTCACAGTACCAAACGTGCCGAACCTACAAATAACTACTTCAGCCTATGCAGATGATGTCTCAGTCTTCATATCGTCTGAAGAAGACCTCAAAATCTTTTATTCAATTCACAGATCTTACAGTGAAGAATCTGGCTCCCAAATGAATTTTGAAAAATCAGTAGGATTCTGGGCTGGTAGCTGGAAAAATAGGAATGATCATCCATTAAACCTCAATTGGACCGCAAAAACTATAAAAGTATTAGGGATCCATTTCTCGAATAATATTAAAAAAGATACCGAACTAGCTTACAAACATTTATTAGACAAAATAAATAGCGTAAAAATGAAGTGGATGAAAAAAATGCCTTCACTATCTTTAATTGGCAGAAAAATAGTAATTAACCAGTTTCTAGCACCGACTATCTGGCATTCCTTACAAATCTTACCATTTGAAAAGTCACAAATAGATCACCTACAGAAAATTCTAGTAGACTTCATCTGGAATGGAAAACACTGGACGCAGCAAAAAGATTTATGTGCAGATATAGCTCATGGAGGGTTAGGCCTGGTACATTTGCATTCCAAAATGAAAACCTTTAGGATATGGCTGATACAGAGATTACTTAACGCAAAAGAAAATGAAAACTGGGCAATTATATTAAATCAATTACTGAAAGAATCCAATAAACGTGGTCTAACGTGGCAAATCCTCTTTATGAAAATAATTAGTTTAGACTCGGTAAACACATCATCCTTCATTAAATCCTTAGTCGTTGCTTTTCATGACACTGATATATCAGTTAAAAATTTTCCATCTACATTAGAACATATAAAAAGTATTCCAACATCTAGATTCTCTCTTATAAAAAACACAGTCCCTCATCTCTTTAGTGAAAATTGGTTTAAGAATGGATTTAATACAGTTGGTGACTTCTTAGAGGAAAATATCTGGTTGTGTCAGGAAGGAATATGTAGGAGACTTCCAAATCTCCCCCTTTGGATGAAAGAAGAGCTGATATCACAATTTAGAAGAATAAAATCATATTTTATGTTACATTACAGGGAGAGCTTCCACATACACGTTACATTCAAAAAACAGCTGGAATTCGAAGATTGGTATGCCGATGGAAACATCAGAGCCCTCACAAAAACTTCAAAGAGAAATCTCCAAAAGAAACTTACCTTAGCCTACTTTAACATAAAACAACACAATAGTTTGGAAAACGCTTGGTCTGACGATGAAATATTCTGGCAATCCTTTTTCAACAAACCAACGCTAGGTTTTGAAGCAGAAATCTCGTGGAGATTAGCGAAAAATAGATTAGCTGATCCAATTTTCCTCCTTAAATCTGGACTGCGAAATACTGATACTTGTCCATTTTGTCCTAACGTTCGCGGAACAGCATGGCATATTCTCCTGGAGTGCTCAGAAACAAACACGATATGGAATCTTACCAGACTTTTACTTAAATCATTAAAGAACACATCCTGCATACTCATAAAAAATATGTATTCTGGATATAAAGGAAGATCAGATGTGGCTAACATAGCTAACTATCTAGTAAATCTTACGAAAAGTGTAATATATAGATCACTGACCAATTCATTGAAACATGGAAATAATATGGAACCCTATGTCAAAACTTTTGTCAAGAAAATTAAGAGCCGTATACTAACCGAATATGCTTACTTCCTGGGTAATGACAACCTTGATCGATTTCAACAAATTTGGTGCTTGAAGGGCGTTCTTTGTGAAGTCGATGAACAGAAAACAATAATATTTTCAGAATATCTATCTATTACAGACTAAACAGTTATATATATTCAAATTGTAAATAGCTATTTTAAGGAAGAAAACTTATTTCAAAAATCATATAATATAATGCACAAAATGTAAATATTTTAAGATACCATGACATGTACTAAAATCACACACACACACACACACACACACACACACACACACACACACACACACACACACACACACACACACACACACACACACACACACACACACACACACACACACACACACACACACACACACACACACACACACACACACACACACACACACACACACACACACACACACACACACACACACACACACACACACACACACACACACACACACACACACACACACACACACACACACACACACACACACACACACACACACACACACACACACACACACACACACACACACACACACACACACACACACACACACACACACACACACACACACACACACACACACACACACACACACACACACACACACACACACACACACACACACACACACACACACACACACACACACACACACACACACACACACACACACACACACACACACACACACACACACACACACACACACACACACACACACACACACACACACACACACACACACACACACACACACACACACACACACACACACACACACACACACACACACACACACACACACACACACACACACACACACACACACACACACACACACACACACACACACACACACACACACACACACACACACACACACACACACACACACACACACACACACACACACACACACACACACACACACACACACACACACACACACACACACACACACACACACACACACACACACACACACACACACACACACACACACACACACACACACACACACACACACACACACACACACACACACACACACACACACACACACACACACACACACACACACACACACACACACACACACACACACACACACACACACACACACACACACACACACACACACACACACACACACACACACACACACACACACACACACACACACACACACACACACACACACACACACACACACACACACACACACACACACACACACACACACACACACACACACACACACACACACACACACACACACACACACACACACACACACACACACACACACACACACACACACACACACACACACACACACACACACACACACACACACACACACACACACACACACACACACACACACACACACACACACACACACACACACACACACACACACACACACACACACACACACACACACACACACACACACACACACACACACACACACACACACACACACACACACACACACACACACACACACACACACACACACACACACACACACACACACACACACACACACACACACACACACACACACACACACACACACACACACACACACACACACACACACACACACACACACACACACACACACACACACACACACACACACACACACACACACACACACACACACACACACACACACACACACACACACACACACACACACACACACACACACACACACACACACACACACACACACACACACACACACACACACACACACACACACACACACACACACACACACACACACACACACACACACACACACACACACACACACACACACACACACACACACACACACACACACACACACACACACACACACACACACACACACACACACACACACACACACACACACACACACACACACACACACACACACACACACACACACACACACACACACACACACACACACACACACACACACACACACACACACACACACACACACACACACACACACACACACACACACACACACACACACACACACACACACACACACACACACACACACACACACACACACACACACACACACACACACACACACACACACACACACACACACACACACACAGGTCTCCGAACGCATCGGACGTGTTTCAGAGAATGTATAATGTGAAAATAGTGGATTAAACAGTGGTTTCAAAGAACGTGTTATATAATCTTCCGAACTTTCGTTGTAGTGACTTAAAAATAATCGTTTCATCTTTATTTTTAATGTACATTTCGTTATTTATTAATTAGAAGTAATCAGAACTCATAATATAGTTAGTTATAGTGAAATATAAGTAATATTGTGTAAGAACATATCGGCTACGGATAGCCGGCTGGGAATAAAGAAGTGAGTGAACATTTTTTTTATGTACTTACTTCTATATTCAATCATTTCATGCTGATTAGCAATATGTTTCTTCAAACTTCATTCATATCGACCTAATCCACGGATAAAATATGGATGGAAAAACATTGCACCCGGTTGTAATTTCTGGATACAGGGGCTCTCGGGAAAATAGTACCTTCACAGAAGACAATAATACCAACAGTATGAATAACAACAAAAGTCAAAATACATTATTTTCAAATATTGTAAAGGTATCAACGTTTCCCAAAAAAGATCAAGCTGTTGTATTTCCTGTTATAGATGGTTTACAGATTAAAGATTATGTTATCGCCACTGGTAAAGTAGTAGAGCCCAAAAATGTGTTATTCGCCTCAAGGATGTCCAATAATAGAATTTGCATATACTTAGCCTCAAAACAGTTAGTAAACGAACTCGTTGAGAAAGAAGGAGGAATCAATGTTAATGATATATTTATAAGTGTTCGAAAACTCATAATGCCTGCGAAAAGATTAATTCTGTCTAATGTACCCCCCTGCATACCACACCATGTTATTGAGGAAGATCTTAAAACAAATAATATCAAAGTTGTATCACCAATTTCTTTTATTGGAGCTGGTATAGGAATTGAGGGTTTTAAACATGTCCTTAGCTTCCGGAGGCAAGTTTTTGTAGCCATTGATGAAGCAAACGTAATTCCGAACTCTATACTAATTAACTACGATGACGAAGAATACAGAATTTTCTTATCTGACGACACTCTCAAATGTTTTAAATGTAAAGAGTCGGGACATATCGCTTCAAAATGCACTAAGACAAATGAATCTATAGAAATCAATCTACCCGCAAATAACGAAAGCACAGTTAATAAAAGACCAGCCTCAACTATTACTATTACCACAACATCAACAGAAACGGAGAACAATACAGAAAAAACTCAGGAAAAAGAAAATATGCCCATGCCTACATTCACGTTCGAAGAAACTAAAAGAGCATCAAAAAGACGAACACAAAAAACAAAACGTAGAAAAACTGAATCCGAATCAACTCAGGATATTTACGAAGGTGTTGAAAACTTATGGACTGATAAACCCAAACAAATAATAGATTGCTGCGACTTCATTCAATTTTTACGAGACGTGAAAGGCAACGATCAACCCCTACGCATAGCTAACGAATATACAACAAATATAAACAGTCTGATCACACTTATTAAAGAAGCAAGTTTCTACTTTCAACAGAGATCATTGAAGGAAAGGTGTAAAAGATTAATGGTGACACTGAAGACAGCATATAAAGACGAAGGCGGCAAATTAGATGCAACCTCAGACATTGAGTCAGTACGATCCTCTCGAAATTCATTAAATCTGTCTTTGTCTAACGAAAGCATCAATAGCATTTTCTAAAACTTCACAATGGGAGATTTAATTACAATTACGACATTAAATACTAGAAGCATCAAAGGTAGCTTCAAAAGTTTAGAATTGCATACATTTTTAGATAATTACAACCCTGATATCATTCTTCTACAAGAAACAAATATTATTGACAAACCAAACCTATCAGATAGTACAAAATATGAATTTTTTATCAATCCGTCAAAACAGAATTTTAGTGGCACTGCTATTGCTGTGAAAAATAATAATGCAATAAAAATACAACAACATAGTATAATTTTTAATTCATATTTACAAAAAGTTATTGTCAAAGTGGGTAATATTATTTGGCACATTTTCGCAATATATCTACCACATAATAATCAGACGGCCAAAGTAGTTGTAACTTCATTAACAGACCACCTAGGAACACTCCAAAATCAAAATATAATTATCGGAGGGGATTTTAATTGCACAACATACCCACAAATAGATCGGTGTGGGTCTACCGAAAGATATCCTGCCTTCTCTAAAAATTTAAATGATAAACTTGAAAATTTTGACTTACAAGACTGTTGGAGATATATACATAAAGATGACAGGGGCTTCACATTTATCTCCCCTACTCCACCATTTTCTGCTTCTCGGCTTGATAAAATATACTGTTCATCAAACGTCACAAATAATTTGAAATCAATAACTCTGCAAAACTCATTCTCCGACCATTTAGCAGTAACTATTAAAGTAAAAACAAATGAAAAACTTTTCTTTGCTCAGCCCTACTGGAAATTTAATAACATGCTTCTAGATGATGAAGAGTATGTAGACAATATGAATACTTTTATAGAAAATGAAATACTTCAAATGGAAAAACAAGATGATGTGCTGAAATGGTGGGATAATTTCAAAATCAATATAAAATGTATGACAATCTTATTCATGCAACAAAAAAGAAAAACTAGATCTCTAGAGTTCATACAACTTCAAAAACAATTGAGTCGTGCCTTATCAACGAAAAATCCATCCACAGAAGATCTGAAAACCTTATCCGAGACCTTAAAAGAATCACAAGATGCCTACAGACGAATTAGTGAAAAACTCCTTAAAAAGTTGCATTACGAAAATTTGATAGACAATGATCGTCCAAAATTTAATAAAACAGTGTGTTCCACATTCAAACCATTAAATAAACTGGAGCAAGGGGACAATATTATAACAAAACCAAGTGAAATAGTTTGTTTAGTACGGAAACATTTCAAGTCCATTTATTCTGAAAACAATTCCCTCTCTCTAAATAAAAATAGTGATTTGTATAAACATTTAAAGAAACTCCCTGAAATGGATCAAGCTATGTTAAATGAACACTTTACAGAACAAGAGTTCACAAACGCTCTTTTTTCTTTGAATAAGAACAAAGCCCCAGGAATTGATGGGTTGACAACAGACTTCTATCTTAAATTTTGGGACAAACTGAAAACCGCATATTTCAAGATTCATAAAGAAATTATCCACAGGAAACAGTTGCCGAAATCGCTAACAAAAGCAGTAATATGTCTAATGCCTAAGAAAGGTGATTTATTGGAGATAGAAAATTGGCGTCCTATATCCTTATTAACAACGGATTATAAAATATTTGCTAAAGCTCTCTCAACAAGGTTATCGAATGTAATTCATAAGCTTGTAGGTCCAAGCCAAAGCTATTCTATTCCAAATAGGACTATATACGACACATTACATTTGCATAGAGACGTGATATACATTGCCAATAAAGAAAATTCACCTTTAGCAATCTTAAATTTGGACCAGAAAGCGGC
>OY294068.1:114752957-114762957 GCA_958510875.1 Endomychus coccineus
AAAGTATGGCGTTATGGGTATCAAATGAAAGGTCTTGACGCGTAGAATGTGAATTTTCAACTTTTTCGTGAAAAAAATCCCATATGGTGCATGTAAATGAGGAAAAACCGCCAACTATAGCTTTATGGGTATCAAATGAAAGATGTTGAAGCGTAGAATGTGAATTTTCACCTTTTTCGTGAAAAAATCTCATATGATGCAAGTAAATAAGGAAAAAACCTCTTACTATAGCTTTATGGAGCTGTCATGTGTGTTACATCGACGAGGTGGCTATCACAAGCTCCTTCAGCAATGTGCCTCTCACATAGGTCTTCAACGGGGTGTTATGGCATTTATCACATACCGTAGTCATAGAAACCATAGAGCTAAAGGTTATAGAGCTAACCTAAGTCGCAGAGCATCATGGTGTCCGTCATGTGAGTCTTCAATGAGGTGTCATGGTGTCCACCGTGTGTGTGTATGTGTGTGTGTTTTTTTTTTTTTTTTTTTGTTAACGAGGGTAGGTGGAAATCTTCAAAAGACGCTGTGAAGCCCGCGCTTCACAGTGTGTGGGATTTCTACCCACTAAAACCACCTCCCGTTACGTCCCAGCACCCCGCGGAACCGCCGTCAGGCATTACTTCGCGGGGGACGAAATGGCTGTTATGCGCCCTTCCCTGGTTCAGCTGTTGCCCGTCTCATTCTATGCCATTGGTTGGCCTCTCCTCTCATTGTCTATACGTCTGAGCTCCTTCAATACGGTGGCCGCAAAATCAGACACTGCAATCCAGGTGGTCTCTGACTCAAGCATCTCCTTAACGATATTCTCCGGGGACAACTGCTACTGTAGATTTCCTTGCAGGATCTCACGCGGTCCATTGAAACGTGGACAATGGCACATAACGTGCTCTACGTCCTCTGGCACTTGTAGACAGGCAGGGCATGATGCGTCATCGTCTATTCGAAAACGGTGCAGATACGCCCTAAAGCACCCATGTCCTGTTAGCAGCTGCACGAGGTAGTGATCTACCTCGCCGTGCCCCCTACTGATCCATGCAGCAATATCTGGAATGAGGCGATGGGTCCACCGACCCTTGGTGGATGCATTCCAGAGCCGCTGCCATTGCGTTGACAACGCTATCCTTGCCTCCTGGGTTATGATGTGTCGGTTGGTATCTCCAACTTCACGTCTATGCCTATAGATCTCCGCTCTTTCCTCCACCATCAGACGGATTGGTGGCATGTCGGCGATAACACACACAGCATCATACGAGACCGTGCGAAATGCGCGCGTCACTCGTAGAGCACACCTACGGTACACCGAGGTCAATTGGCGTACGTACGATATCACCGCCGTGGCTGTTACCCAGATTGGGGCTGCGTACAGCATCGTGGAGCTGACAACGCTGGGAAGTAGCTTTCTGCGACTCTGGGTAGGTCCTCCAATGTTGGGCATAAGTCTAGCCAGTGCGTTGGCCACTGCAGCTGCTCTCGTACTCACCACACGCAGATGTTCGTCGAACCGGAGCCTGGCATCTATCTGGACTCCCAGGTATCTCAATGAAGGCTGCGAAGGTATGTCGCAGCCCCCAACGTTTAGTGTCACAGTTTCTGTCGTTTTCCTGCTGGTCACCAGAATTGCCTCGGTTTTATGGTCTGCCAATTGCATGCCATTAGCCGAGAGCCACCGGCGGATTGTGGCGACAGCCTCGTTCGATTTCTGAGTGGCTTCTTCCAGGTACTTGGCAATGACAACCACAGCAATATCGTCGGCGAAGCTAACAGCCTTTGTCCCTGTGGGCATGGGCAACCTCAACACCGCATCGTACATAATGTTCCACAGTGGGGGTCCAAGTACCGAGCCTTGTGGAACGCCTCCTGTAATATTGTAGGCTTTGGGTCCCTCGTCCGAATTGTACAATAGTGTCCTTTCACTAAAGTAGCTCGCGATCATCCTTGTAAGGTACTCCGGAACCTCCATCGATGTCAGCGCCTCCAGAATTTGATTCCAATTCGCTGAGTTGAACGCGTTCTTTACGTCCAGGGTGACCACGACGCAGTACTTCTTGGCACCACCCTTCCAACGCTTCCCTTCGATGGCCTCACGGGCAGTGGCTACGACGACGTCAATGGCGTCAACCGTTGACCTCCCCTTCCTGAATCCGTGCTGGTTTTCTGACAGACCACGAGCACCTTCACTGAATTTCTCTATCCGGCTGCTAAGAATCCTCTCGAGCACCTTTCCTGCTGTATCCAATAGGCATATTGGTCGGTAGGATGATGGATCGTCCGGAGGCTTGTTGCCCTTCGGGAGAAGAACTAACTTCTGCTGCTTCCAACAACGTGGTAAAACTCCTTCGCGGAGGCACGCATTATAGGTCTCCAGAAAAGCATCTGGCCGTGCTTTGATGGCTGCTTTAAGGGCGACATTCGGTATACAGTCTGGACCCGGAGCTTTTGCATCACCTATCTTGTTGCAGGCTTTCATCAACTCTTCTTCCGAGATTGGCATGGCGGCGAAGCGACGAGTGGCTGGCACACCTACTGATTGGGTGTGTCCCGGTTGTTCTGGGAACAAGGTGGTAACTATCCTTCTGAGCAGGACTGGGCAGGATGGCGTAACCACCGTGCGGCTTTTCAGCCTGGCCATTACTGTTTTATATGGCCTTCCCCAGGGGTCTTCGTTGACCATATCACAGAGCTCACTCCAGCTGCGGTGCTTGCTCTTCTTAATGGCTCTCTTCAGACTCCCCCTTGCCTCATGGTACCGCAGTTCCAGGGTTTCGCGGTTTTCGCGACCTCGGGCGCGCTGTGCCTGTCGCCGGGTTCGGTGGCATCGACTCCGGAGTTCAGCGATCTCCTCATTCCACCAGTATACTGGTGCGCGGCGATCTCTCCTGGGCGCCTTCTTCATAGCTGCGTCGCAAGCATTAGAGACTAGTGACATTAGCTGCGAAGACATGTACTCAGAGGAGCCTGTTGATGCTGTATTCCCTTCCATCATGACCATGAAAGTTTCGCGGTCGAAGGACTTAGCGTTCCATTTGGCTGGTGCTTGCAACTCCCTTGTTCTCCGTCCACTCTGTGCAACAATTTCGGAGATGATGGCCTGGTGATCACTGTGGTAGTAGAGGTCACTGACATGCCATGACCTAACTCGAGGACATAAGCTCTCACTGGCAAAAGTTACGTCTATGATGGAGTTATTGCCGTTTCGGGTAAAGGTTGGTGTTGCTCCGGTGTTGAGGAGGACTACTTCTAGTGAGGTGGCAATGTCGAGAAGCATCTCACCTCTCCTGTTCGTATATCTACTACCCCATTCCGTGGCCCATGCGTTGAAATCACCTGCAATGATAAGTGGTCGCTGGTCTCTCGCATCTTCTGCCAGATCGTTCAGGAGGTCCCGGAATTCATTCCTTGAGGCACTTGGTGGAGCATAAACGCTATACAGGTAGATGCCATCAACCTTGGCCCAGGTATATCCTAATTTCGGCGTTCGCGGTTGTTCCTGGAGGAATTTCTCGCCGCATATCCAGATAGCTGCACGGTTTGAGGCATCGGGAATCCAGGTCTGCGGGGAATTCACGATATCCCTATGTTGTTCTGACAAAATTGCAATGTCTACGTTGAGGTCTCGAATGGTTCGCCCAAGCAGATCTTGCGCTGCTGCGCAATGGTTGAGGTTGAGTTGGAGAACTCTCATTTTCGTTTCCCTTTTTCCGCTCCCTTGACAGCTGCCTGGTAAGCTGGGCAACCAAAGCTCCCTGTCGGATGATTCTTCCTGTTCTCACACAGAAGACAGTGTGGATCCTTACTCTGACACTTTTCGCGCTTGTGGCCAGCTTCACCGCATCGGAGGCAGCATCTAGACCTATCTTCTCCTCGGCATTCGCGCGCCAGGTGTCCAAAAGCCCAGCATCTGTAGCACATCCGCACATCGCTCTTTTCTCTCACTCGGCAGTATGACCAGCCGATACGCACTCGACCTTTTTCTACCACCTTCCTGGCTAGATCCGTCGGTAGTCGGACAACGGCGGTTTGTGTACTTTTGTACGCCCTCCGAATGGACTTAACGGCTGCTGCTTCTACTACTGCTTCCAACACGTTTCCCAGTGCTTCGCAGACATCGTCCTTCGTTGTCAACTCGTCGAGATCCCTTATTTCGAGTATTGTTCCATCTCTCCGGGTCTCTATTCTTGCTGACTCGCCTAACTTTAGCATGATGGCGGCTGACATCTCGGTGACTATCGCGGTTTTTCTGAGCTCCAGGAGCAGATTTCCATTCGCGTTTCTCCTCACCTTTGTGATATTCTCACCCACTTTCTTCAGGGATGGATCGCTCTTCAGACGTCGCAGCATGTCTGCGTAAGAGGGACCTTCCTCCTTCGCCTTCACGATTATCACGTCGGGTCGTGATGGCCTCGGTTTCAATGGTTTCAACCTTTTCTTCCTTGTCACAACCTGCCAGTTTTTCAGCGGCGTGACGCATCCGCTCGGTGTTGCAGCTGCTATGTCTGCTGCTGGAAGTCCGCCTATTGGTGGTTTATTTCCCCCCCGTTTTGGCTTTAACCGCTTGCTGTCGGGCTTCTCTGGAGACTTACTTGGTCTCTTCTCGTATCCACTCCTGCCATTAGTTCGCAAACCAGGCGAAGTCTGAGTTTGAGCCACTGCTGTCTCTGATGTTTCTTTGATGTGTGTGTGTGTGTGTGTGTGTGTGTGTGTGTGTGTGTGTGTGTGTGTGTGTGTGTGTGTGTGTGTGTGTGTGTGTGTGTGTGTGTGTGTGTGTGTGTGTGTGTGTGTGTGTGTGTGTGTGTGTGTGTGTGTGTGTGTGTGTGTGTGTGTGTGTGTGTGTGTGTGTGTGTGTGTGTGTGTGTGTGTGTGTGTGTGTGTGTGTGTGTGTGTGTGTGTGTGTGTGTGTGTGTGTGTGTGTGTGTGTGTGTGTGTGTGTGTGTGTGTGTGTGTGTGTGTGTGTGTGTGTGTGTGTGTGTGTGTGTGTGTGTGTGTGTGTGTGTGTGTGTGTGTGTGTGTGTGTGTGTGTGTGTGTGTGTGTGTGTGTGTGTGTGTGTGTGTGTGTGTGTGTGTGTGTGTGTGTGTGTGTGTGTGTGTGTGTGTGTGTGTGTGTGTGTGTGTGTGTGTGTGTGTGTGTGTGTGTGTGTGTGTGTGTGTGTGTGTGTGTGTGTGTGTGTGTGTGTGTGTTTGTGTGTGTGTGTGTGTATGTGTGTGTGTGTGTGTGTGTGTGTGTATGTGTGTGTGTGTGTGTAGGTTGTCCCATATTTGTGGATACTTGTGTGTGCAAAATCAGTATTAGTGGTATACATTCATTTTGTGGTGTACATACATGGGTATACCACAAAATTCTAACCACATTTTCGGACTCTACGCGTTAGATTTGATCATTTCGGCTTGAATCGTATTTTTCCGTGTGTAAGGATCCACAAATGCCATTGATGCCCCTTACCTCACACACCAATATTTATGGTAACCCTACACATTGCTGCGTTGAGCGCCCCCAATGGCGTCCAAATGAACTATTGTGTATGCTATTTGTGCAATTTGTGGATACTCCGGAGAATGACCGTCTGTTATCATATTCCGCAGTGTGAAAGTAAAACGTGAATTTCAATATTAGTGAAGCTTGAAACAGTAGGTATCTTGAACTTGAGATAATTGCCAATAAGAAAGACTACATTGATTTACATTTTCGAATAGGTAAGTTCTTAACTGATTATTATACTGTATTGAATAGTTAGGAGATTAGGTTTAATTTAGATGTATTTTGTGAAATTTTTATATTTGAAAGTATAATGAATTTAATATTTTACATGTACCGGGTGATTTGGTTATTCAGTTACTCATTAATTCTAGTACCTTCCTAAGCTCATTCATCTTAAGGAACCAATTACCAGAACTTTTTCTGAAATATATAGACTATTCTTCTAAATACATGTTCCTAATCCCAGAAACGACAAAATATTAATACGACAAAGTTAGACATCTTTATTACTCAGTTTTTTTTTTCTATCATTATTCCTAATTATCATCCTGAAAGTTTCATATCATGCGTATGAAGTATTGAAAAGACATCAAACTATACCGAGTGACAACGGTATCACTCTCTTACCCTTGCTTTTCAAGGTATTGGAATGAAACGCATCTGATATCTAATTGAAATGCTACATTTCGACGAATTTTCTGAACTCATCCATCCATCATGATGCTGCGAAAATAGTATACATCACTTTTTAGGTGAGCGATGACATGAAGAATAAATAGTGAATTCTTTCGGTTTATTATGTGATGGATTTGTGGATTGTTCTTGAAATGTTCTAATCAGTGAAACGGTGTGGAAAATTGACACCATCAACTGTTTAGCGAAAAATCAATTTGGTAAGATTGAAACGGACTTAGCTTTTGAATTTGCCGGTTCTAAGAGAAACTTGTGTTTTTTCATTATGTTTGATGTCATTTCTGATGATTCAGATACAATCGTAGCACGGAAGTACTTCATACTTCTTCAGAATTTTCCAAGAATTCTGAAAATATTATAATATGCAAGCTGTTATATTGAACAATCCAGGAGTGTGCCAGAAAAAAATATCAAACTCGTTGAAATCCAGCATTTTATGTGTGTATTACCTAACTGTCAAGTTTTATATTGATATTTCGACAAAGAGGGCAAAACGGGGCGCTAGTGATTTCGTAGTCACCCTGTATGAGATAATACGATGATGTCCAGCTTGTGAACAATGTAGCATATTTTGGAGCATCCCATTCTCCATTTGTATTTTTTCAGGAAACTTATATTGTTCTTTCACTATTTTGAGTATTCCAGAAGAAATTGTTCAACGTTTGTTCTAAGAGGTATTGGAAAAGAATATATTAGATCAATATAATAATATATATGATTGAAAAAGAATGCTTATCTATGTCATGTAACGTTCTTTCTCATATTCACTATACAGTACATGCATAAAGCTACTCCTTCCCACCACTATCTACTACCTGCACGTCCCTCATACAGTTTTTGAATTCCATCTATAGATAAATATTCCACATGAACTTCATATACATTCATAGCTGGGGATAAGAGGAACAGGAACGTGGCGACGCCTATCAAGTTAGATCATCTTACTACATAGTTTTATTTTTTGAGCAGTTTCGGTACTAGCTGAGGTACCAAATTGGAACCCTTTTATTTTCGATATTTGGGGAACGTCCAGTTCAAAATTCGTGATGATTGATAGTATAGATATAAATATGAGTTTTTTTTTAAAAAAATTCAAATTAGTCTATTTTGGCCAAGTCTCCACCGAATTGAATTAAATTTGGTGTGAAAGTAGTTCATTTCATCCAATTTGGTGTAGATCTGGCCAAAATAGCCTGATTTCGATTTTTTCCAGAAAAAAACATATTTATATCTATACCAGTAGGGGGGATGATCATATCATCACAAAATTTGAACTGGAGGTTCCTCAAACATCGACAATAGAAGGGTTTCAGTTTTGTACCATAGCTAGTACCGGAAGTGCTTAAAAAAATTCAACCGAAGTAACCCGAAAAAGCCAAAATTTGTCAAAATGTCCATTTTTTGAATTTTGGACATGGTTCCGTTCAAGTCAGGCCTTAAAGATTTGAGGGCGTCATTATTAACATGAAAAAAAAATATCCCTTTCCACGTCGCTGAAGCTTTCTAAAATTGTTCGCTTATTTCCCAGGCTTACTTCATTAATTCATTAACACTCACTCGAGCTGAAGATAGTTTGATCATTTGATCCGATTCGATACTTTACCTTACTTCATGCATATGCTGTATGATGTATACCAACACAATATTAGTTTCCTGTATATCTCCATCTTTCTTGGTCGAATGATGCTGTTGACATATGCAAACATCTCTGCATTGTTCACCAAGTAATCAATTAACCAATATTTTTTCAGTATGTCAAAGAATGAACACAAGAAGTCTGAAGTTACTGGCACTTGCAAAAAAGAAATTGAAAGCAGAACACCATAATTCTGATGTCGGAGATTCTATGATCATTGGAATGTCTATGGAAGATCAACTTGTTGATACAGTGTTACCAGCTACCAGATCGAAATTGAACATTTTGGATATTGTTTGTTTGAATTCTCATGAAGCTGGATTTTTTGAGGAGGCGGAAAAAGAAATCTTGACAAGAACCTGCCGATAGATAACGTTATTGAGAATAAAGAAAAGGATTATCCATTGTCGAAGGAAAATAATAATTTCAGTCCTGAAATTGATCAATCTCATACTGAGTCAAGGACTTCAGATATAACCGTCATAGATAGTAGTGAACCGACTATAGAAGATGATGAGGGATTGTACACAAATTTGCTTCAATTAAACAGTTCTGATAGTTCGGTTGAGATCAAGATTCGGAAGACTATAACTATCGATAATAATTATTCCGCTCGTATAATCGCAGCAGAAGCAACAGAGCCTCAAAAACTTAGTAAAATAAGGAAGAATGGGAATATCGATCTTATCTCTGATTCTCTATGGCTTGAGCCGGACAAAACATCTAATGAAGATGAGATTCACTCACACTCGAGCTCTATCGAAGAAATAATTGACATTGTTTCGCCACCAAATATGCCTGCAATAACCGTGGACGAATCTTGTTATGGATCCATAATGACTAATGACCATTACCCAAAATCCAGTATTGATATTACTCTTGCCGACTTCGGTTGGAATTTGCCGGAGGATTGCTCTGCTGGTCATGAATCATTAATAGATAACTTTCATGCGACTTATGATAGTCAGTTTAACAAGATTTCGAAAATATCTCTCACCGATTCATCCCGAATTGTTGATGTTGATTCACAAACGGTGAGGAGCAGAGATGTGGAAAATTCTGTGTCTATTCCAGACTCATCAACTGGAGATGATACCAGTTCAGAAGAGGACAGATTTCAAAAAGCTCCAACTGTCAAGTATGATCATCCAGCTCGAATGGGCTTGAGCGATTCCTCCGAAGAAGATCCGTTTGCAGTTTCAGATGATGACAAACTGGACGCAGTTTCAGCGTAAGGTTCAATGAACATTTCAGAAGTTACAGGCTCAAAAAAGAAGACTCTAATTACGCAAATCACCTGTTAGAACATAACCACAATTTCACCCTTAATCCTGATATTCTACATATTCAGGAAAAAGGACATAAACTCAATATATTAGAATCCATAGAAATTTTGAAACACGCAAAAAACAATAATAATGTAATATTAAATGATCAAATCGACACATATAATTCACCGCTTGTTAACAATTTTGTAAACACACTCCCACCATTATCCACCCCCATCCCTCAATTTGCACCACATTCTGATCCCTGATATTTAAGGACATACTTTTAGATTTAGCTTTAGTTGATAACTCCTCGCTTTGATAATGCCACAGTGTGGTGAAACAATTTGTCAGCATTTTTAAATTAAATGTTAAAAGTTTTGTGTAAAATTTGAGTTTTATTCTCAAACTTCAGAAAAAAAACAACCATATTCATTCAATGAGCCAGTGCTTACAACCAAGATATTTTGATACGCTACCATATCACTATGCTTGACATTTTCTTCTGTAACGAATCGGCCACAATTTGGACTACCATCATTGGCCCTGAAAATTGTCTATTCTTTGAAAGAATGTGCCAACTTTGAGAGAGGTAATGCTCTGAGGAAGGGTGTAAAAAGAAATGAAGAGTTAGAATCATTCTTAGCACTGATGGATATCGAATGGAGTATACGGATTTCATCAAATGCTCTTAATACTCTACATGTTGGAAAGTTTAACTGTACTCAGCTCTTACCAATCACGAGTGACCTGATTAAACTAAATAATTACTTTGAGACTGAAATAAAAAAACTTACAAAACAAATTAAAGTAGTTTTCAACCATCGCGAGATACATGGTACAATTTAGCCTAAATAACCCTCAGTAAGATACTAGTATTCAATAAGCGAAGATCTGACGAGACTTCTAGAATGACTATCGAGCAATACT